>CM017555.1:29765869-29851304 GCA_007844125.1 Sinonovacula constricta
ATATATAACCAGAATATCACCAAGCTGGAAGAGGCTCTACGGTTTCCAAAAAGTAGCTTCTCGGGTAATATTGTTGAAGGTAAGTTTGCATTTTGTACATTTTTTTGCATTTTTATTTGAAGGAACGAAGTGATTTCTATAGCCAATATGTCATAACATAAAAAAAAAACAATAACTAGTAATCGACAAATGTCCAATCCGCACCAGCATTATATACCTTGATATCATGAAGTTCAGCGTTTCAAAGTGCATTAGGCGTCTTCCATTTTTGTCTTAAGCACGCATTAGAAGAATCTGCAGACGCAAAATTGTAAACATTGTGAACAAAAAATCACAAAGTGAACAACATGACATTGCACATTTAAAATTCGTCCAGTGCTATGTAGGCATTGGTGCTACAAGAATATGATTGAATAAATGAGTTCGTGATGAGTGCATATTTTTTCCGGTGTATGCTAAATAGCTGTCGTTTTAATGACCATTTTTTTGTCGATTCGACATCTGTCAAACATAAAACACCAACGATTTTAAGTATTGAATATACTGTGTATGAGTATATATATATATATATATATATATATATATATATATATCTATATATATATATATATATATATATAATATATATATATATATATATATATTATATATATATATATACTAGATAGTTAAATAAAATAATAATAATATATTAAAAAAATAAAACAAACATGAATAGTTTTATGATTAAGGCGGTTGTTATGAATTTAATACGATCTCTCAGGAACACAGGGACGTCTAAATTTAAATTAATGTGTATACGCAATCTGTAGTGATGCTAATATTAGTAAATACATTAGTAGATACAGAATTATAATTAAATGTTGTCTTTATGTATTGCCGTTAAACACACCATCAGATCCAGTAAACTGTTCGTTTAAAGAATACTTGTTCCAGCTTGCATCCAACTAATAATTAAATAATTCATTTTGTTGTATGTTTAGGAGACGAATCTGGAAATGGAACGGCGACTGAGGTAGGTCATCCGTGCTCTTGTGTAAACCTTAGATATGACGTAATTGTATGGTTGTTCTTTCTTTGTCATATTGAGACAATTTTGGTCATATTTGTACGTCTTATTATTGTTGGAGATATGCCATCGATGCCCGTCCACCCCCCATCCAATCCCCAATCCCCACCCCTCTGGAAGACCCCCCCCGAACTACAATAATCTCTCACCGAATTAAACTCACTAAGTGAGTGCGTAAGAAGTTTCAGGTCGGTGTCTTTTAATCATCTTTCATTTCGCGGAAAATTCATCTATACGATTAACACAATTTACTGTCTCAGTAACGTTTCTGATCTCTTTACAAAATGTATCAGAAATGTATTGCTGATGGTTACAATCAAAAGCTGTACTACTCTGTACTGCCCAATGGTTCCTTTTACGCTTAATAAAATGTGCACTGCTTTTAAATTAAGACATGACCGGTCATGTTGTTGAGACAATGTTAGTACAGTTACAAAAACACCCCTCTTCTCATTGTCACTTTATTGCATGTCATTTGCGAAGAAATCATATGCTAATTTTCGTCTTCTTCTCCTACTAGATAAACACAATACAGTTTCCCTCGAAATGATAGAGCGTACATGTAAACGAGTTAGGCGCATATCTCCTAATATACTACTACACGTCAGTCCATTCGTCCACATGTAATGTATATTAACACAATTAAGTATAAATTGTGTTTAAATAAACTTACTTCTGTATTCTACATAAACACACTTAACACCCCATTTGGTTTATTGCCATTTCGTGTATTAAGTTTTGATCATTATTCCAAGTTGGCCTGTTTTGGACAAACCTACTAATGACAAAGGGTCTAACTATATAGTAGATTAAAGTCAATTAAACCCCCCTGTTCTTTATATCACATGAGTTTATTCTTTTATTGCGAAATGTACAAAATATGTAAATGTCTTTCTAAAAAAAAACATAAAAACATACACTTTCAAGACGTTTATAATTAAAGTATAATTGGCATATATAAATTGTGATATATCATAACGTCCTATGACAATTGCAACATATACCAAACACTGAAAATACATATGAGCAATTTGTTCATTCTTTTTAAGTTTAATGAAATAAGGAATTCACTCTGTTTTAACTGATACATCAAAGCTAAAAAGTTACCACTTAACTTAAAATTGTGACTAACATGGATTTAATTGTTTGTTTGGTAATAGTGACTGAAGCGTAAAAGCCATCATATTAAGAAATGAAGCTGACTGTAATTCCTACCGTCGGTGGAAACAACATTAATTTGATTTATATATATAAAGAATTGATATGTAAATACGACTAACGTGTTTAAATACACATTTAATTTCGGAATCTTCAAGGCGTCCATTGCAAATGTCAGTCCATTTTCAATTTACAATTAATTTAAATAACCTATTCACTCAGTGATTAAGAATTCTTCCATCAACGTATTTAGAGTGATATGGACGTTGCATTCTGTGTCGTTGTTCTTTTTGTTCTTTAAATCTCTCCTGCTTACATTGCATTGTATGGTTGTGAACTATGTTTAATCGGTTTTGACAATGGTAGTTGAGTGAAAAAAAAACGTTATTATTACCGCTTATGCATACATGGGGCAATGATCTGACGTGATTTACTTATGTGTATATAAACTAAATGTTGGTAAGCAAGTATATTTGTGACCGAGCTGTGTGTGAATAAAGCATGTATTCAAACGTAATGAACATGCACATGCTATTCTATTGGTTTTCCAAAAATTGCGGAATAGCCGATAGTCGTTTATGCATTGAAAAAGTAAAATGGTTAATTATAAGCCAAATACATGTTGTTTTCAGACCAATACACGGGAAGTTGATAAACACTTAGATTATGGTGTAGATGCGCGCTTGCCTTGAAGTACCTTCATTACGTGTGGTTGCCTCTTGTCGAGAAAGTAATGAATCGCCTATACAAGAAAACCTCACGCCGATCTAGACGTAAGCTCTGTCCAAAGGCAAACTCAAAGGACATCACCAAAGATGGGAACAATTTGAAATTTAAAGACCCACTTGTGTACATGTGATTGCAACGGACTTTTGGAGGATATACAGAAACTTTTTTCAAAGCCAGTCGACACGATATCACTGTTACAAGGCAGTGATCCCCAGACATGGCTTAGATCAAGATTCGAATTCCAATCTATCTTCATGAAGAGAAGGATTAAGTCTGAAATTAAAAGGTTTAGGGACTGCGATATCAGTGCTCTCTGTGACATTACTAAATGCTGCCAACCACTAAACGAGAAAACAGATGAGCCACTGGTTACTAAAGTAAGTTATTACCTTGCATCGATACGTGTTTTCTACCTTTACAATATGAACCGTGCTATTCATCGCCAAAAGTAGCGACAGGCTGAAGCACGACGCCTGTTTAGGAATGATCACTGAAATGCGCACATTGGGAAAGTTTATTTTGCTTAAAGTTACACCCCTGATTAAAAACAGCGATCTTGTTTAGTATTTACCTTGACATATGTTTACAAGTATTGTGTGCGCCTGTGACTTTCACGCAAACATAGCAGAACTATTTTGGTTCCTTTCATTATTAAAATATCTAAATATTAAACGTAATGATACCTGGATTTTCGGTACGCCGTTATGTGTTCATACTTACATTCGTAACAAGGAACACATCTTGGCACGCCCATCGATGATCGGACTGCATGTTATTCACGTGAGATAATCTATTAGCAACGAAAGTGGCCATAGCCAAATAAGCTAGTAATATGATGAATATGAAAAACAGCGGTTAATGTTATTGAAATTAAATCGGAGCGTTTTAAATTCAAACCCTATATCCGCACAGATTTGAAATTCGCATTCGATTTGGATGGTCATTTATAAAAAGATCAAATACTCGAAGAAAAGAGTTTTTACCATGCCTGAAGTATTCTTCGCCAGAAGGTTAAACTTATGGACTCAGCATCGGTGTGTTCTAGGTTCAAACCCGAAACCCGACTTTAGTTTTTAATCCTTGACATAGACTATGTTCAGAATAATTATTAATTTCCGGACCACTTTCTACACCCAGATATACCGGATGTACAAAACACCCTTCTCAATATTGGTAGTCTGGAAACAATTTGAAAGTGTTTCGATCATAAGAATAATAAGTCATTTGATTTCGGTCTTATGCTGAATAGAATACAAAACTTTCACTTGACAGCAAACTTGTTATAGTTTTGCTTTAGTTCGATGTGAACTTACTTATCACATTTATAACAAATAAATAATAAAACATATCATTTCTATAGCGCTTCTATTATAATAGATATGTTTAAAAGTTATTTACAAAAATACCTACATTGTGTTGTATATTATATATAAGATTATATAGAGAGGAGAGAGAAGAGTAGATAGAGATAGAGATATAAAGAGATATATATATATATATATATATCTATATAGATATATATATATAATATATATATATATATATATATATATATTATTACATACATGATATAAGCTCAATTTAGCAATAAAAAGAAGTTATTTAAAATAGTCCATAACAACGTCTTACTTATAGACAAACAATAGACAAACAATAAGAGATACACAGTATATAAGAAACTAAATAAACAGATATCTTCACATTAGATGTAGAAATGATGACAGGGTGTAAGATCATTTTTAAGATTCGCGCTAACATGTTAGATGATTTATGATAGCTGAAAAAGATTGGTCTTAAGGTTCTTCTAAAAGGTTACCAATGTACTGCTTTCGTTAAGATCTCTTGGAAGCACATTCCGGAGTGTATGTGCAGCAAAAGCAAAACATCGATCACAATAGGTGACGGTTCGGATTTTTTAGGAACAACTAATAAGGCGCTGCCCTGAGATCTCAAGAAATTAATAAAATTTGTAAACAAGAGTTTTCATCGAGATCAAAGACATGCCTAGTTGATATGTTAAGTGTTTCTCTCGGTGATCATCCATTCCACTTTAAAATGCATGAATTGGGTTTATTTTAGGAAACACTAAACTTGTTGTTTTTTCTTTGCGTACATAGCCACAATTCAAAAATGCTTCGCTGCAAAACAACTTAAGAATAAATAATGAGATACTAAATATTAGAGAAAACACAACTTTTCAAATATGCCTTACTCGCTCCAATATTGCTTGAACCAGTACTAAACGTTAATGGTAAACGTAATAAACATGAACACAACTGAAAGACAACCCTTCACGAAATTAAGCAAAACAAAACATGCAGCAACACAAACACATATATTCAGAAGAGCCCAATATCATGTGCAAACTGTTTTCAGGTCAGATCAGTGAGAAATACGATGGTTCACTGTGCTACCATGGAAATGAACCCCAAAGAAATGGAATATATTATTGATACCGTTCTTGTATTCATTCGGCATCTCAACAAGAATAGTACAAGCATTGACCTTGCAGAGGCAAACGCAAACATAGAAAAGGTAGGTTCAAATCTATAGCCGATGATGTCGCGGACTGTGCTATGTTTCAAGAGCACACCTGCATTAAATCTAAGCTGGATATGTCACTGTAACGAATTAATAAATAATTATGCCCTTTTCTTCTATGCAAATAGTTCGTTGGTCAACACAATTATCGCCGCCAATGTTGTTCGTCAACATCTACCGGTTTGTTTTATATCCGATATTAGTTAGCGGCAAATGTCAGATGCCAAAGTGGGACTACTAAATGAACCACACAAACAAGTAACATACTACAAATAAATAAATACTTAAATATCATAGAATGGAACACGTGTTTAAGGGCAGTTTTCTTTCCTTTTGCTCTGCATGAGGAAATAGTCATGGCTTTAACAGTTCATATTTTTACACATGTCTGACCATTTAATAGACCATTGATAACAATTGTATGTCATGTGCCAATGGCATTCAACATTTATAGTAAAATGTTTATTTTATCGATTATACCATAAAATAGTAAGAAAATCAAGACAAACTAGTGTTACTGTTTTGTGTTCTTCTATAGTTGAGGAGTGGTGGCTTAACACTTCTACATGGCAAGGATTTGCGACTGCTGCACGAGTTCGTGTTCGACATGAAACGGGAATTAACTGTTAAAACGATGGATATGACAGATTTATCGAAGGTATTTCAAGTTTAGTAGTTAACTTTGCGGTGGACCTACAGACTAACACAAATATAACAAATACTAACAATTAGCCTTTTATTTTTACATGAGCGTTGTACAATAAAGTTGATACATAATGTCGAAAGTATATTTGCTTTAACACTTTGTTTCATTCATGATACACCATTAACCTAAAAATGATATATATTAACAGCGAGGTAAAGTTAGAATATAATGTTTTTTTATGGCTCGTACGGTCAATTTGATATTGCGGAAGAAACTCTGACCATTTAAACCGGAAATTAAAACATTGTAAATAAATTAAAATCTGCAAGTGTACTCAATGAAATGAAAATGTGTGTTTGGCCTGAATTCGTCCTGTTATTGGGTATTGCCATTATAGAGCGATATTTATGGTAAAGTTCAAGTTGCGTAGCTCAAAGAACATTGCATTTATTGATGTTAATTAACAGAAAATTACTGACATGGAGCAGGCGATTAGCAACGTTGTGTCAAAAGGAACACTTTCTGGAAAGACGTTTAAAGGTAAGCTTACAAGCAGTTTACATCCATTATTGATGTGCATATGCGATGTTAACTAAAGGGCGAAATTAATGGATTAATTGACCCATTCTAGATTTAGATCTTACAATAAAAAAATAGAAATCTAAATGAAATATTTTCACGCGTACAACACATTCAAGACAGTAATCAACAACTTGATAGTTGTATTTGTAGTAGTCCGCATTTGCTTATGATAGTTTGATTTCATCTTACCAGATACAGGTAACGATGCAGGCAAACCGTCGATTAGAATCAGGGACTGGAAGGTAGACAGAATTACTGTTGGTGGTAAGTTCCGTTGGTGCATCGTAATAAAAATGTAATGTGTTACGTGTTGTGTCCTCTTAAAGATAATACAACCCGGGTGAGGCAGTAACGCTATTAAAGGGAGAGTTAAAATGAACATAATGTTTTAATAAGAGAGATAAGTACACACATATGTACATGTATACGTTGCATGTAGACACCAGTCAAAATGGTCTAATGATTGAGGTGGAAACTGCATCAAAGCAATGTTCTAATGTTCTTTTGGGGCAAGCAGTAATAGTTTTGACAATGACGCGATGCATAGATCAAGTGACGGATGATTAAGCCGTTTATTAATATAGACATTCACCTTTGACTGACTAGCTTAATTCATATATGGGTTTCAGAGCCAATGTAGTCTTCTTCGCAACTTGTTGATTTGATTCCATTCTCGGAACGTGAAATTTTCTGTAGGGAGGTGATTCAACTAACTTGCCATTAGCCATTGTTTTTAGCCAGTTACATATCTGAAATTTGCTAGCTTTATTTATAAGCTGGACGTCACAAAAAATGATATTGACCGTGTCGGTATTATTGGACAAAACGAAGCAAAAACATTAATTCAATAACACACCAGATAATTGCATCAGCTCAAAACTAACTACTTGCTATAACCCAGTAAGTTGATCCAGCAATTAAAACGAACATGTAACTACGTTCTGTATAATTTAAGCATTATTTGTTCATTTGAAACACTTATAACGTTATAACTTCTATACAGGATAAACACATAGGTACACTAATTGACCCTTCCCGAGGTGGACTTTAGCCCCGCCAACTATATCTACGTGCCCTTTTTGTAACTAGTTTAGACAAACTGTGGTTAAACTGACCTCGCTCATATTAGGACGTATGCAGACTGTGTTATTGGTTTCTTCAGTATGTACAGATTGACTGAATGAAGCTTTGATTTATGGATTGTGGTCAAGGGTTAGGAAATATAATCAGCCCCTTTTATGAGAAAACGTCTGATTCTTCATATGACACACAGCCTGATATTCATGTGAAAATGGGAGTATAAACTAAACAAGTCAGTATGTATTAAATAACAAATAAACGGTGTTTGCTTTCACGCAGCATATTCTGCATGGATGTCAGTGTAAAAGCCGCAACTGTTACATTAGGTCAAGCGTCACATGGTATGTATAAAAGAGATTCTAACTCAGTGTATTCAATGTGTTTTATTATCTCGCTAGTTACGAAGCGTGAGTGTAGGCTATTTATTTGATTTAGTTGTGTTTCTTATATTTCTACATGCAAAAGGACAAAGCAGTGATTCTTTTGGGATGAAATACACATATTCAAATCAGTCAGTTTCCGACGTTGGCGATGTTTGAAGAGCTGATTGGCCAACACCAGGGACATGGCACTGCTACTCCATGTTTAATCCATATTTAATCTGTGTGTAATAGATGATTACATGTAAGACAAGTGTAACTTCGCTTCATTATACTTGTATAGAAGAAACGATTAGGCTACGTTTAACAAATGTGTGTAAAGGCTGTACCAGAAAAAAAAATGTTTCACCATTTGGTCACTAATTGCCACGCGGTATCGAAATAGGATAACACAAATGTGTTAACGCAGACAATTGTCAGACGAAATTGCATAACAGTTTAGCTGACAGTTACAAGCACAATACTCATTACCAAGTTTTATATTTACAACATTCTTTGAACACACGCATACGCACTCACTCACACACACACACACACACACACACACACACAAATGCACGCGCGCGTGCACACCCACACATACAGCTACTTCCTAGCAATTGTCCAACTTGTCTAACGATGGACTGGCCATCACGAGAGGAGGTAGACATGCTGTTATCTGAATGGCTCATAGGCATGTGTTCAAAAAGCAGAGGTAGAGCTAATTAATGTATATGATGTTAAGGGAAGTGGAAACGATTTACAATTGGTATATACAACATCGGTACATATAGTATTGTTTTAATTTAATAGGTTTGTATTCCCATGCATTATTTAACAGGCCTACATTGAATTATTTTATGGGTATATATTTCTGTTTTAGATCAAGCTGCAATTGAAAAGGTATGTGACACAAATGAAAAAAATCCACTTACTGTCAAACAATGTAAACTTTTTTTTCTGAGCTGAAGGAAAACAGAAAACTGAATAATGTTGATCATCGTCGGTTATCCCCCTTACATTACTCCGCTATGCTGCGTTATGTACCCGTGGGACAATTGGCTAGGAAAATCTCGTAGTCATGAAAAATTAATGAGGCAGTTTCATTGGTGCCATAAGGAAACCACAATGGATAACTAGCCAATGAAATAACGATTTATGTCTAAGGTTCGGTTTACCATCGAAAATGGCGACCTCCATGAGTTAACATGTACGTTGGTTTCTATTTTTAGTAAGAAATCCCAGTATGACGTCATTGAGACTGAAGACTATTTCATTGTAACATGCGATTTCATTGGAAGAAGATTGGTCTCCCCTGACTCATGCATATTCATGAAAACGAGATTTTGCTAGTCAAATTTCCCACGGTTTGTATGGAGTGTAACGGAAGAAAGTACTGTAGTTGCCGACGATGAATGTTGATTGGAACCTTAAGCCAAAAGAAATTTGATGCAGTGTTGTTTGTCAATTAGTATTGACAAAAACATTTATGTTCAAGTATATACGATAAATCAAGCATCTCAGCAATATAAAACACTGCTTGTCATGAAAGTTTGTTCTTAACAATTTATTTAATACTGTTTTTCTTGATTATATCAGTTCTTCGGATAAAAAGAAGAACTTTAAAATTTCAAGTCCGTTTCAGTTCGCATTTTATGTGCATCGCTGTTTTAATTCATAATGCACAAATCGCAGTTATAATAAGTCATCAAATCGGGTTCCGTAATACTGGCAGTTAAAATGCGACACCCTTAAATTTGCAGTGCCGACCGTTTCAAAGTAAAAAAGAACAACATAAATATAGACATCATCGTTAAAGGGACCATTAACTTAGACCTCTGCGAAATATGGATGCGAGATGACCTTTTAGCGGTTTGAGTCGATACAACAATGATTTCGAATTGAAGAAAGTTGTTAATATTCAGGCATTTTTCTTAAGACCGTTTCCGATTAGTTCCGGTTTTTGTCGAAAAATATCAGAAAAGCAAACACGTCATGTATGGATAATTATTATGTAAACAGGCATGGACCTAGCCAAACGAAGCACGGTTGGCCTCGAATTTGTCTAACAGCTTTAAAAGAAAAATACTTAAAATGAAAGCATGCGTTTTATCTGGGGCCATAGCACATACATGTACGTTAAAAAGGAAATGTGGGTGATCGTGGTAAACACCAGTCGATAACACGCAAGGAAGGAATGTAGCCCGTAAGTAAATAGATAAGCTCAAAGAAACAAGAAAGAAAACGAAGAGGACTACAAGGTTGTATCAGATGTATCAGAATATGTTTATCTCAACACATGTATTGAACGACGACGGCAATTGAAATTGAACTGAACGCGGACAGAGATTTAGCCCAGCTCCTGCGTTATAAGGTAGGTACTGCGAGAACAAGCATTATTAAATTTTTAAAGTATTGAAAAGTTATTATAAAAAAAAACATGTCAAGACTGTTCTTTAATATTTTAATTCCCTGCTCGTTATGCATTGTTCTGTCGCATGTCTATGACAGTTATTATAGTTTATACGCATTTTGTATTTGAACTCAACACGGTTCGTACCCAGTTATCAACATGGGATATTTCTCAAAAGTGCCATCAAACTTTGAATGGTAACCGTTTTACTATATATAAGTTAACTGCTATTAAAAAATGTTAGCAACATATATTATTTCTGCGATCATTGAAGCAAAACACTTATTTGGGTAATAAAGCTACTTGGTCACAGTGGGTCATATTTGTATTATCATTCTTTGTGTTAAGCCTGAGATCTTTTCATTTTTGTTTAAACAAAAATGCTAAATGGATTTAAGTTAGTATAACCCTTTATCATAAGAGCATTTATATAAACATTACGTCTTTTAAAATATTAAGTTCTCATGATGATATGAGAAATCTGAGAATGGATTTGCTTTGCAATACTATGGTGTGTTTTCTTTTATAGGCAGCTTTTCTTTTATATTTGCTGCACAACAAGTATGAACAACTTCACACCATGCATGTTGGATTATATGCCATGTGTATACATCCCTTCTGAACAATACACTGATTGGTTCTCAAGGATGCAATCATTTCAATATATATTAACTTATGAAGTGTGGTTCAGGGAGTGCTTGAATACAAAATCGCACATCTTGGCTATTATTGTCTATATTTTCTGTCTGGGTCCATTCTGGTACTTACAACATATGTTGTTCGCTTCAGCTGTATAATCCCAGATGCTAACTTTATACCATTTGAAGCCTGTCCTGGATTGTCATCTTACTGCGACACTGGGGTTCGAGATGTTTATGTTGTTGAGTGCAACTGAATTACATACAATGGGGTAATTATCAATATATTTATTTTTCTTTATTTTAAACTTTGAATTATCTTACCTTGCTCTATTGATATAAGGATCTGTATAATAATTGTGTTACTTGTAAGCTTCCAACCACAAAACAGTTCAGTAACCTGCAGCAAGTTTCCACTTAAACCAGACTTGTGTGGCCTTCATTGTATTTTTTTATTCTCAGCACTGACGCCATGCTGTCTAGCATGTTAATACAGTGAATGCAGCACATCTCCTTGAAATGGCCATTGCCTCTGCTCAAGTGAAATATTTTTTTTTTTAATGTGGCATATTCGGTGCTACAGGGATGGGATGGGATATGAAACCAATCAGGTAAAAGAGTAAAGTTGTGAAAATATATGTGTACGCTTCACACCCAGTCATATTATACTGACTCCAGGCCAACCAGTCATGGAAGTACTCATATAAGATTGAGGGATTGTCAGGTCACCAACCCTCAACCATTTTTAATGAAGTTGGTAGTTTGTGCTTAGATTAAAACAGAGGACTTCAGAGTTCCCGAACCCATTGAATAAATGGCATCATACACTCTAGTTTAAGTTATATTCTTTTTAATGGATTAAACATTTAAGAACGTTTTCTACATTTGATGTTGAAACAAGTAGTGAAGTGATTAGAGTTGGTGTTGCTGTAGGGTTTCTTTTTGTTACAAACACAACGCAGTTATGGTCATTGGGCCACATCAAGTTGTTGTTGGAAGAAAACCCCAGACATTTTATTAGGTAAAACCACTGGTGTACCGCAAGTAAGCTGGAAATCCCCCTTAAAGTTCTTATTCAACCGGCACTACAACCCAAGCAATAATGGGCTAAGAAGATACAAGTCAGCCACTGGTTGGCCTATGGTGCACATTATTTAAGGTTCACCGAAAATAAGCACATACACAACAAGGCTTATTGTCCGCAGCATATGCAATTAATCGTTTATGTATTACATGTACTTATTTAATGGAAATATATAGTTAATTTAAATCATTTGAACTTCCAAAAATTCAAACTAAATGCCAATGTGATCGTCCAACTTTTATATTAAATATTGATTGATATAGAGTAAATATTACATAGATTTACACTTATATTTGTATTGTATTCGGGTGTTCTTATTGTTTTGTTTAAAAACACACGAATTAAAGTTCGACAAAAAACACAGTGGTCTATAAGTAGAGTTGGTATATAATTTACTCTTTTATAATTAGTATTGATTATACTGTTTATTATATTTAAACTGGTAATAATCAACTCTTGTAAAAAAAAAAAACAACAACAAAAAAAAATATCAATAATAAATATACAATCAGTACTTTACAAAGTTTACTTATCACTTACAAATACTGAAATATAATGATTTATAGGCAATGAATTATAATATAATAAAAAGTAGAGTTAACTTCATTGCCATAAATATTAAACAACATGAAATAATCTAACAACAGTGATAGTTTGATTACAGTGTCTAAAATAGGTATTAACCTACCAGTTGTGGGCTGGTGGGGCCTTACTTTACTCTCTCTTCAGCTTCTACAACACATCAATTATAGAAAACAACTACCCTGATACTGTCCCAACCTCTCTGATTCAAGTAGCTAACTTAAATATTAGGTAAAAGTTAGGTAAATATGAATATTGTCTTCAAGTAAAGACAATACAAATAAACGGTTCCACTGTTACCACTCTTCTGACTAAAAGAGCATATCATGTGACCACTAAAGGCGGGAAACAAAAAATAGCATGGTCAGTACTCAGTATATTTCCAGTCAACCTTGAAAGGGAGATAATAAATTAAAAACATTTAATCCAAATAATGATAAAAGGGACATAACTATTAAAACAGGTCTTTACCAATAGTTGACCTGGTTACAGTATGTTTTGTTAATCTATTTATATAATGTGAGTCAAGACTGCAGGTATACATATCACATAGGTTTATGTGATTGATGGTAACATACAGAGATCACATGGCTGACAAACCTGGAGTCCTTGGTATAAGCCTTTATCCAACACTATTGTATGTTCCCTTTTCCTTCATTTTTGTCCAGTTTTTGTGGAGAAGCACGTTAGTGGCTTAACATCATTGAGATCATTTTTTTAATTGAAACAGAAAATTTACTTAATGGACATAACACACGAGGCAGCAAAAGGGTGTTTAACCTCCCTAGCACAAGTAAACTAACCGTTAATGTTTAACTATTGAATCTTGTTAACAATCCATATCCATGCATGTATGAATATTTTAAAACGTGTTGATAGACATCAAAATCATCCAGACAGAAGAGTATTATGACGATGCAGAATATGAACCTAACATACTACGGTTGCTGCTGCTACTACTAGTACTTCTACTACTATTACTACTACTACTACTACTACTACTACTACTACTACTACTACTACTATACTACTACTACTACTACTACTACTATTACTACTACTTAATACTACTACTACTTATCACTACTACTACTACTTATCACTACTACTACTACTACTACTACTACTACTACTACTACTACTACTACTACTACTACTACTACTACTACTACTACGTCACTACTACTACTACTACTACTATTACTACTACTTAATACTAACTACTACTACTACTTATCACCTAACTACTACTCCTTCTCACTACGACTACTACTACTACTACACTACTACTACGTACTCCTACTGACTACTACTACTACTACTACTACCTACTACTACTACTACTACTACCTCACTACTACTACATCTGCAATTTATGTTTCAAGACTATACATTTTGCAAATTATATACCAATGCCTAATTAGGTTATAATTTCAACAATAATACTTCAACAGGAATTTGTTTTCTTATTAACAGGTATTCTTCCAAACATCACATCAACACACGGATCATCCCAATTCATGATGGGTTAAATGGCTGCAGTCATGAGCCACTGGTTGATGAGGAATACATCAAACACTGGCAACACCAAATAAAGGCTAGCATACACTGAACTGTTGGCGGGTGCCATCCAAGAACAAATTCATGTTAGTGTAAGTAATGATAACTTATTATTTTTCATTGGACTTGTGGTATTTTAGCATGTTTTCATTACCATGTTATTTATTTCAAGAAGCAACCATCTTTAAATTTAATAATGGTTGTAAAAGAAAGTGTTTAACTCTTTTTACAATACTAAATGATACTTATTATCATTTCCAAGGAATAAAAACTTAATGTATTAATTAAATATATGGAAATTAAAAACTTAAAAAAAAATCTGCCAACATTTTACCAGGGGGTAAATATTTTTTCTTGGTATTTAGAAAAGGTTTTAGTTTATGTTGTGATGCATTGATAAATTTCATACATTTTAGAAATAGTACAGGCATAAAAAACTTCCGCTTGCACCTTTGTAACATTTGCCACTAACATCTGATATAGAAAGTATTATTTTTAATAAAACACAAATATTCTATTCCTGCCTACACACTAGTTATGTTTCTCGATAGAATATACCTGGTGTTGTACAACGTAAGTACTGTGTCTTACCAACTTGTTGAAGCTTTTATGATAGTATAGTAATTTTCCAGCTAAACATGTACTTAAAATTAAATATTATTTTCCAGGTTAAATGGAATGTGGAAAAGAAAAAAAAAGGATATGGGTGATGTATCCATTAATAAGAAGGAACATTAACATTACACTGGAGAACTGTTGTGAAGTATTCTACAGACCTGATTGACTGAAAAAAAAATGAAGCCTCAATCTATGATAGAAACCCTTGATTTAAGAAATATTTTATTCTGTTTGGCACCAGTATCTCAATACCCCAGAGGTGAAATGTATATCAGTCAGATGACTTAGTATATCCATCAGACGTTTTTGTTTTAGTGTGTGAGTACAGATAATGCTGTTAGAAAAAACCCGTATACATCAGGTCAGTTGAAACTCATCCCCGCATTAAGTTTTAGTCGAGTAGATCTTGAATGTAGTTGCAAGTCATCAATTGAAATAGTCCAGCTGTTGGTGCACCTTTTTAACAAAGTAAAACAAAATACTGTTTTAGCTCACCTGAGCTAATGCCGCAAGGGCCGTGGCCATTTCCTATATATGGCTTTAAAGGAAAACTTATAACATTTTCTTGTCGAAAACTGCAAGAGCTATAACCTTGATATTTGGTACACATGTTCTTTTCGGTGACCCTGTATGAAGATTGATCAAATAACTCTGAACCGGCGTGGCCAGGTGGAAAACATTCTCACATCAAGTCCTTCGCCCCGAACGGGACTCGAGCGCGGCTAAGCAGTCAGAAGACTTATGAATCGGTGACTCTTCCACTACGCCACGGGAGCCCCCTTTATATTTGGTATCCATGTTTCTTGGCTGGTCCTGTATCAAACATTGCCAAAACAATGTTGATCTATCAAATACCATGGCTGCAAATGGTCTTGCCATTTTCCCTAGTTGACTATATAAGAAAAAAATAACAATAGTCTTGTCAGAATCTTGTACATCACGTATGTGAGCATCATAGAGCATCATACAGAATCATGGCTCTCTTGTTATTTTTATAAGCATATCACAAGAACTAACTATTCACAATGACTTGATGTCTAACAGCGATTTTGGCAATGATCAATGTTAAGTGTCGTGCTTAGATACAATTTACTTTATTTGGTTGGTTTATTCCTGATAATTTTAACAAAGTTATAACTGTTCTACTGCTTCAGTTTCGAGTGTTATTGTCTTGTTAGTTTACCTGTTATATTTTGGAACTGAGGCGATTTAAGCTCACCTAAGTACAACGTCCAGCGTCAACAATTTAGATTGTGAACACGCTAGAGGCCACAGTTTTTATCCGATCTTTATCATATTTAGTCAGAATTTGTGTCTGCATGAACTCTTGCATGAGTTTGTTATTGGGTCATCTGGGGGTAAAAAAAACAAGGACAAAATGTAAAATTTTAGGGAAAAAATGTAAATACACTTAACACCACCTGTATAGCCTAATCTTCACCAAACTTGGTCAGAATGTTTCTCTGCATGAAATCTTGAATGCGTTTGTAACTGGGTCACTTGGGGTCAAAAGGTAGGTACAATCTTAGAAAAGGCTTTCTCACCAAACTTGGCCAGAATGTTTGCCAGTATGAGAACATAAGATATGTTTTGAAGTGGGCCACATGGTATAAGGAGGTTACAAGGTACAATTCTGGAAAATATTATCAGTCCAGTGGCCAAACTCATGGTCCAACTTGCTACAAGCTGTCAGTTGTAACTATGTATTAACTATATATTGCTCATTACTATCTATGGACTTGTCCATGCAATGTAATGTTGATGTAAATCAATCCTGCACCTTATTAATAGTTCTTACCGTGCATAAGACAATTAGAAGATATTTAAGCAACAGTCTTAACTTACATATTTTATTCCATTGAATGTAAGAGTTCCTTTGTAGCATAAACAAACAGATAATTATGGATATTATAAATACATGCATTGCTTGTTTTGTGAATTTGGAATTCAAAATGTGGAAACTATTTAGAAAAAAACATAACAACAACGCCACAAAAGAACTTAAATGTTAAATACTTTAAATAATCAGCAATAATAATCATGATATACAAACAGGTATCAACATTCTAATTCTTCTCTGCCACACACCCTCTCCTGAATTAAGATGGCCATGTCTACATATATAAGGCCTGTTGAAGGGTATCTCAACCTAATCAAAGATATCATGATGGATAATCTTTACAAATGCTATTCAAGTTAGCCATGACATTTATGTAACATGTTGATTTAATGTTTTCTATTGTAATGTTCTTTTATAAGTGATGTGGGAAATACAATAAAATAAAGGAAACACTATATCTACCACAATAACAGACTACCTCATATTAATTCCATTCTTACATAATGTTTAGGTTGCCATTCTTGTATAAATGATCATAAGGAAAATAATGCCTTAAAATGAAGTTAAAATCTTTTCATTTTTAATTAAACGTTACATAATCAAATGTTTACCGACAAATAAGTGTTTGTATGGAGCCGCAATATGTTCAGTACAATATAATTCTTTATTAATTTATTGAAAATTGTTAGTTGATGTAAGAAACTAATCTGAATAAAGTGTTCATGATTGTCCTAGTACTTTTTGCAAAGTATTATCTAGAACAGTATAATGCACTGCAATGACCATTATACGTTGCTTGTAATGACAATATGCACCGTGCCTAAGCAGGCTAGTTATTTTAGAGATAATAAATATTAAGCAAAACCTCACTCACAAAACAAGGGCATTCATAAACTACTAAAATATACATGATGCTGGTTATTTCTAATGCTATATTTTCAATATAATTTGATATCTCTCTTTTGCCAGGCTGTATTTTTTCTGCGTCTTAATACACCTCAACTCTGCAAAAGTAATTAGGGGACTTTGTAGAAGTGACTGAAATTAGAATTGCATGTTAACTACCACAAAACAGTGTTTATAGACATGTTTTAGCTTATGCAAAAGTTGTCTAGGGGAGCATGCCTTCCAGACCCATCTAACACAGTTATCACCTCCAGTGTTCTGTCAGTAAGGACCCCCGACCCTGAACATCTATGGATCCGCCCCTGTACTTGATTTTCGTATTTGTTAAAATATGATTGGTAAATTAATATTACATTATTTTGCATGTAGTTTGCGAATAAGTTATGAAATTACTCGTATAAGATAGACAATGCAACTAAAAGCAAAATTAACATACTTAGAAATTAATAAATTAATGTTACTGGTTCTGTAAATGTAATTCGTATTTTTATGTGTATACAACCATTCCTTTTATTGAATTGTGCTGCAAAGGTTTTGTGTGTGTAGGCCACTAAATACAGCAAAATATCTCTTTAGCTAGTCTAGTTGAATGACGAGTGTAGTCACTACCGTAGTACGTATGTGTATGTTACGAGGATTGGTACGAAATTTACTTGGCGCGCTATTGTTTCGCACGAAACGTTTTGTCACATGTAGGAGCTGGGAACCAAACTACGTTTAAACTTATACATTACATTAACATAAGGGAATTTTTGCATAAGTTATTCAAATTAGGATATCAGCGATTTTCAACGAATGACGGCGTGCAAAGTGAAAGTAGACTTATGTCGTCTCTGAAAATACGATTAAATATCTATGCTGGAAGGTTACACACATCGAAATATCATATACATTTTCCCTAAATATCTATTATTCGTTTTAAGAGTATTTTTTTTTTGTTTTGTTATTTGTTTTTACGGCACTATCCTGGTCGGCAATGTAACTTTAAGTGGAAATGTAAGCATTAAACAAAAAAAAATATGATATTCAAGGGATAATATTATATAATAGCTGAAATATGTATTATTTAGGGCTTAAATATATACTTAATAGTTAATATCACTGAACAATGTATTATGTCATACTATAACGTTATAGTTATAATTAAGGGCTGCCACATAGTAATATATCCTTTGTTTTTTGTTTACACAGTGGCAAGAAAAGCACAAACGGATACAACAAATGAAAGAGGGCATTCAGAGTGCGGTATGTATAGACTATCGAACCAGTATGTTATTTACTTCACTAGTAATGCATTGGGATGAACCGCTGTGTTATGCAATGCTGTTTAATACTCACATATTTTGAAACTAAGTCGGACATTCAGAACACGGGTTACGTCGGTAGGTTGTACGGCATCATAACGCGATGTTAGGCAATATTACGCCTGACTTACACTATAAATAATGGCTTATATATCATAGAGTTAACATTTAAAATAAACGTACGGCCTTAATTAACTATGTATAGTTTACAATGCATTTCCTCTTGACCCGGGTTTCTTTAACAAAGAAGATGTCGGAGTCTCCTTCAAGAAAATCGGTGCTATTCCCTTACGAAGAAAAAAACTGCAAAATGTAACGTTGTTCAACTGGAGTCGTTGGTACTGGTGCTGCTGTAGAGGCAGTTACCATAAGCTGGTACGACAGATTGACCTTAAAAACAAAATTACTTTTTATATAACTTATTCACTGTCCGGCATATCTGAAATTATAGACTCTGCTAAGACATTAACTATCATTCTCCTTAAATGTCACGTTCTTATACCTGTCTCAAGTAATACTTTGGATATATGTTCACTTAAACAAAGAAGCTACACTGTATCTTTCTGGAAGTCTTGGTTTGTAGTTTCAACCTATCGTTTTTCACATGAGCATGCAATTATGTTCTGAACTGTAACTGTATGTCTACGATCAAACACTTTACTGTCACGTAAGTAAGCTGCACTTTGGTTTATTTACATAGATACGAAACAAGAAGATACAGCTAGAAAAAGAAAAAGAGGATATTCTGATATCGGTATGTATATAGAACGGTGTATTGCCATTTACTGGCGACACGTGGGATCGATGCGACATTATTACGTAATGTTCACTAATATTTACATATTGGGAATTTTAGCCCACTTTCAGTACACGTACACTATGGGGAGCGGATACCTAGTTTATTTGCTGTTAGTGTATGTGTGTGCTCTATGACGTATTGTTTCTGTCTTAACTTAATATTATATAACACGAATAAATTTATTTTCTTTCTGTCTATATTTAGACATTTAGTATTTTTATATCTCGCAGATAAATATATAAGGATTATCTTTACACCTATACATGTTTGCTCTGACGTAGGAACCGCTTCTTGTTGTGTTTTTTTTTTTATGTTTTCACTTGACTGCAGTGAGTTTCTTGTTTAAGGAATGTTAAAACAAGCATGACAGAACCTTTTCTTATTTACACATTCATAATCTCAAGAGTGTTACGTGTGCAGCGGGTCGGTCATACCAAACTCTCCCCGTGCATTTAACCTATGTTGTAATCTAGTTCATCCTATACGGATTGTTACTTATTGTCTTTTGACATAGCTTGGGATTAGGTTTATTTTACTTGAAATAAAACAACCATGAACCTACTACTACAACCAAGCATTGACATTTCACCCCTTGAAATTTCATAATGTTTTTACTGTGCATTTGTCTAATGGTGTTGATGATATATGTTCTAGAATAATGCGTCATAATAGCTAACCTATAACATTAAACCGATCTCCTGGTGTTTATATGTTTATTATTCGAGTCGTTTATTTCTTTGACAATCATGTATTTTACGTAACGTTTCTAGTAACAATGAAACGAATTCACCCGCACAAATGCAGAGTGGACACGATGTGCACTTTATATCTATAAGTTTGATTATAAAAGATGCAGTACATGTAGATTCCTTAACTGTAACTCCACTGTAAAGTATAATGTAAATGGCCGTACATTTAACATTGCATAACGTTGTGATGTTGACTGACATAGTAACAACATAATTTATATAATAACATGAAACCATCCTAACTGTAAATTGCAGTACGGTGGACAAACGGGACGGTCGCTTAAAATTAGATTTCGAGAACATTCATATAAAATCTGTAACGCTCGTCGTTTTAAGAACTTCTTTAATAATCCTTGTCGTACTACTGGACTTTCATTAAAATATGTGAACATACAACCTTTGCAAAAAATCATGTTATCGGCGACGATGTTTCTAAAGGATTTAAATTACAGACTAGCTAAAATGCCGAACTTGATTTGGTTAAAAAGACTCCATTTCCACTTGGTCTTAATGACAATATTAATCAGGCGGGCAATATTTCTAAAAATCCGAATATTTACATCGTTAATATTTTATCTTTAAGCAAACGCACGCGCCGATCTCATGGAATAAAAAATAACAACAGCATAAACTTAAACGCAGATTTAGGAAAATTGTTTCTATTCAAGAACTGAACAAGCTTTATATTCGATCTGGTATTCACGCCTTACTTTGTACAGTTAAAAATCTACCTTTAAAATCACCAGTTTGTAGGGACACTGAGGTAGATAAAATATATTTACTTACTCATCTTTTATATGAGGTAGCTTCCATTATTAACAAAATATACTACCCATGCTTTAAGACCTCATATTGATAAACAGTCCCAACCCAAACGACATTTCATGAAAATCAAATGCATTAATAAAGGGATAGATTTTATCTACTTACCTAGTATCTTTTGGCAAAAAAAAATATCATTAATAAAATCCCCAATTGCTTCGAAAACAAAGAAACCCAAATGATTTATTATAAGTACAAAAACCCATAAGAGTCATTATTTTTTAATTCAAACAAACTGTAGCAGACCTTAACCTCAATGATCCGTCTGTAAATTCTTGTAACTGTTCACTTTCACCTTTCTGTTATTTACCTTCTGGCCAAGTCATTACTGGGGATTTAAATATCATCAATGACTATACGTTAAGAAAATTACTCTTAAAGGGTCCGAAATATCGCCTGCCAGTTTAAATAGAGTTTAATATTTGTTGCAATGAAAAGGCCGACGCAATTAATCTGTTTGCCGATCGTTGGAGGAAGAGAGAAAACGCGGAAACAGTAGATAATAAAACGTCGCGTTAAATTATACCTCTCCCATCTTTGTAGTTGACCTAATAAACATGTTTATCACTTAAATGACCTAAAACAGTCCTTTCAGAATATTCACGATAAATTTGTTCTTGTACCTGCAGACAAAGCTTCAAACAACATATTTTTTGTCTGACGACTATATTACAAAAATGTACTGAGTGTTCACATATCCGCAACCGGTTTCTACACTAGCACCGTCATTGCATAAATTTAATATCAATATAGAATCAAAGCATGGAAAAGTTCCTTCACTGTACTGGATTCATACGCTGAACAATAATAAGAATATATAAGACAAAGTCCTTTGAGCATTGCAACATATACACACAAAAATGAAAAGATACATGACCAAGGTATTCACATGCACGCCAAATGTAAAAGTGAGAACAAATCTGTGATGAGCCATTTAACAATAAGAGCAAACCCGACAGTTACCATCTTGGAACGGTCAGTCGGCAATATGGACCGACGGAGGTGCTTAAAACAGTTTTTACAGAGCTCTAACCTAACACTTCCTGATGGGTTACTCGAATGCAAGCAATGAAAAGAAAACCGATCCATTTGAATAAGTGTCCAAGCGCTGACGTTTTGTTTGACAAGTTATGACGAAAGTAGTGACGTCATTGAAAAATAATGTCCACATAGTGTTAATGGTAAATGAAATTAACTGTTTAAATCAAGAAAAAGAATTAACAAGACACAATATAAGTCACGATTCATAGCTAACGCCAGCTCTAGCTACACCACTCACATATTAAAACTATGTACTTCTTGCCTTACAGCTGTTCATAATCACGTTAATAAATATTGTGAACAAGTGTATGACAATTCACGAATTACCATGTTTTGGTCTATTAAAATTTGTCTGAAATCTAAAGAAGTTTTGTTCTTTAAAGTTTCATTGATCCGCAGTTAATATTTAAGATTTCTCTACGCTGTACACTTCTTTACTTCAAGATTTAATTAAGACGTAATTGATTGCTGTTATTGAGAAACACATTTGCTCGAGAGCAACGTCTATACATTGATGTCACGAAAGTAAAGCATTTTACCAACACTTTCTTAGAACAGTTTACCATGTGGATTTGCACGAATAATCGTGAAGCTCTTTAGTTCCTATTAGACAACATTTACACAAAATGCGGTGACACTTTATTTAGACAAGTAATTGGTATTCTTATGGGAACCTACTGTGCACATGTAGTGCAGACTTGTGTTTATAATGCTTTGAACCTGATGCCATGTTAACGTTATCCATTTCTAACCAAAGCCAAATTATAGAGGCTTTCAATTTAACATCACGCTATCTTGGCGATACTCTAACTTTAGATAATCCTTTCTTTTCTCAAATGATACATCTGATTTGCCGTGCAGAACGTACCCTTAACAAAGCAAATAACTGTTATTTAAATGCAGTCTTTCTATTCTATTTCTATTTCCTATGACAATGTTTCTACTAAAATCTATAACACGAGAGATGGTTTCAAAATTAGTACTGTGAAGTGTCGATACCTTGACGGTGATTCACCTCGTGCTACCTCCTATGGTGTTTACACATCCCAAGTTACAAGGTTTGCACAAGTTTGTACTAGAGTAGAAGATTTCAATGATATAAACTGGCTTATTTCTTCTAAACCTTTACAGCAAGGCTTTCGTTTTCACATATTAAGAAAATTCTATCACCGCAACGATTCTATTGCTTCTAAGTTTAATAGCAGTATAGAAACACTAATGCCGAAAAGCATAAACCATCCTGCATTTTATGGAAATATTTTTACCACACGTTGAAGAAAAACAAGGGTCTCAGTTACTGTTCTGACCACATTACAAAACTATCAGACAATCTATTTCTGACGGTTATAACCCGGGATTCCGTCGTTGTACTGCATTGCTTGTAATGACCCATGTTACAATCAAGAACCTCTTCTGTCGAGCCCTATGTAAGTAAGACAACTTGAGCAATCACCATGTACTTTACGTGAGATTGCACAGTAGGTATAACATCGGGATCTTTGGTACCGTTATTATAAAACATGACAACTGCGATAAATCATCGGCTGATGATGATATTTTTTGTTTAGTGTTATGTTAACTTATTAAATATTAACGTCTTACAATACTACAATTTATTTTCTTTGTTTGAGTTGTTTTCGAAAATTCGAAATTTCTTTCGTATTCTTAACATTTCAATGTTGACACTTTTTGGCATATTGCTTCATGGCCTTGTATGACGTAATTAAATTCTTCTTTTTACACCTCACCGCTTGGGCTGTTTGATTTAATACTGCTCTCTTTGAATTGTTATGTTGCCGAGGCTTTTATCTACTGTACATACTGTATATATGTTGATATTTTATCACTTACTATTTTGTCTGTATATACGTCCATTGTATCTGTTTTAACTCCCGATGCAGGTGCTTACTGTAAGTTGACTCAATTTGATGAGATATATTTTATTTACACTGTTGTTTGATAGAAAAACAACTTCAGGATGTGCGATGTTGGAGCGCTCTACAAGCCAGGTTTAAGAATTTCTGTGGGACCTTTTGCGGACTGACCGTTCCGAGACGTTAACTAATGGTTTTCCTTTTTTTGTGTTATGTCTCGTCTCTTGTTTGAATTTACATTTACCGTGTTTGCCTTTGTCTAGAGGAAGAGTAGATGTATAATTATGTCTGCGAAAATGTTGATAGGACCTTTTCATATATACCTATTGAATTAAAGCATCTAAATTTGAGGTTAAGGGTTGTTTAATTATAAAATAATGGTGATGGTGTTTGCTTTAGAATGCGAAATCACAGCTGCTGCAGGTATTGCCATCTTCAAACTTATGGATCTTCAATAAGAAGGTATAGTACAAACACAATCCGTTTCAGTATTAAACCAGCATTTAATATTCTAAATACTATTCTGTGGTTGGTTCAGATCCAGAAGGAAAGAGAGGAACGTGTTATGAGAATGAACGAGACAGACGAGCTCTGGTCTACACAAAGGAAACTTGAGAAACGAATTGACAGGCTACAAGAAGAGTCAGAAAAAAAGAAAATGACGGGAGCGTTGTTTCTTGGAGCAACGTTAGTAACTGGTGGAATGTTCGGAATGGCAGCCACAGCTGGTGCTGCTCTCCTTGCCGGTACTGCTGCTGGTACTACTGGATTTATGCTTGGATTAGGAAGTATGAATTATCTATCAGATTCTCAATGTCTCTGACGATCATTATTACTTTGTCATTATCCTTGTCTGCATCTATGTCGCTATGTATGTATTAATATAACATTTTGTCCAGAGGAAGATAGGTTACGTAAATGGCGTAGAAAATGAGTAAAATGCACAGCATCTTTAAAACACATACACTCGATTCGTTTTCTAAGATTTTAAAAATCCGATGTTATAATTGTATAATTGTTTGACACGACATTTGTGGTGTTCAAAGAACGCACGATGAACGCATATCTTTTTATACTAGAGGCTTTGGTTTTAGTCCTTTTGAGTCCGCGTGAGATTGGTTTACCAGTATACACGTTTCTGTTTATATACACATTTAAAACAAATACAGAAAACTGTTATATATGCTTCAAACACAGAACACATAATTTTGATGCATGCCTATTCATAGAATATAGCCATCCAAAATCGAAATGTGCTTCAAGCTAAAATATTAAACATATATCGCTGTATTAGGCATGCAGATAGCGGCCATACCATTTACCGACATGGTGTTATCAGGCCATACAATTTACCGACACCAATGAAGGCAGTCATACTACTTACCGAGATGGAGTTATGGCATTGTATCGCTTGCCTGACATAGAAGGTTTTGGTCATATAATTGATAACTAAAATGTAACTATGAAGTCGTATAACTAATGACTACGGAGTGGGTGAGGCTGTTTAAACTGGCGACATGCAATAGTTAGGCCGTTTACATTACCGACGTGAAGTGATAATGCCTAATTCAATTATGTAATGGAGTTATTAGACAGTTTATATTGCTGAGATGGAGTTATCATGGACATCCTTAAGCATATCTTACCAACATAAATATGCTTGTCAGAATACATTGCATAAAAACTTAGTAGTTCGCCTTATGATTTGCCGACATGGCGTTTTTAGCCGTGTAAATCAACGACATTGACTTATTAGGCCGCATGATTTTAGGTTGGTAGGAAGTATATTTTTCTTTAGCATTAGGTATCATTATGAGTGTTGATTGCCGCCGGTAACTTATCAGGCCACATTACATACCGACATAGATTTGTACGTGCGTATTGCTGATACTTTTATAATGTCGCAGTACTTACCGACCTGTGGTTGTACGTACATATTGCAGACATTATTTTATAAGGTCGCAGTACTTACCGACCTATGGTTATAAGTACGTATTGCAGACAGAAGACGAGGGTATTTTGTATCAATAATTAATTATTGGTCTGCGTCATACAATTGCTGTAACGTAACTCGTATGCGTATAGTAATTTGCATTAATTAAGTTATACTTTGTTGTCTGTTAGTCGATTAAATAGTCCTACTATTGTAAATAAAAAGTAAAAATGAGGCGCAAAAGATATGTGTCGTTAAATCCCATTGATTTTCATACATAAAAAAGTTCAAATTATTTTAATGCTATTGTAAAGGTTAATAGCTTAAAAAGTTGTTTACTATTAAATGAGACTCATGTAATAATCATAAGAGAACATTTGTCTTATGCCTGAAATCTTTCCACCTAGACTCGATCATTTGGTCGCTACTGTTCGTCATTTGTAACAAGCCCTGGGAACGAATATTATTATTTAGTTTTTACATGAAAGGGTATATTAAATCCTAGATTTCCTCAAACAGATCTAATATATTGGAACATAGTGGCTCACAAACGTGTTGCGACCTTTGAAGAAACAAATTAGTAACATTTCGGTTTTATGGTCTATTTATTGGTAGGTGATCTGATAACATGTTCAGTGTGACACGGTGTTAAGCACTTTTACGGTGGCTTTGCTCTGTAAATTCAATTATGTATGATTTGTTTTATTTTTCTTCTCCATGGAACAACTGTAGCCGCCAACATTTTGATTGGTTTGGATTTGTCAACTGAAGAAGGTTGTAGAAGAGGAATTGAGAAAATCGAACTTGAAAGGTACCGAAACGACAGGTTAATGGATTCAAATTTGCAAAGAATGTCTTTGCTGAATAAAAGGCTGAACGAAATTGATAATAAAATGACTAAGGTAATTCCTGATCT
Organism: Sinonovacula constricta; assembly: GCA_007844125.1. Classification (NCBI taxonomy): domain Eukaryota; kingdom Metazoa; phylum Mollusca; class Bivalvia; order Cardiida; family Solecurtidae; genus Sinonovacula; species Sinonovacula constricta. Next base: position 29,793,113 of record CM017555.1, read on the forward strand.
GAATACACGTTGTGAATACTATATTAAACCAGATGAAATATAATCGTGTATTTTACTGATAACATGTTTTCACAATAACAGAGCACAGTTTGATAAGTTTGTATCAAACCAATTTAGGAACAGCGCACTCTACGTCAACACTCTAACAATCACCGTTCTACATTGCCACGTTAACAAAGTAATGCCATTCTACAAGAACACTTGTATGTGTGTTCCTGTCTACAGAGGAACTAGTCGCAATGCAACATTGTGACATTTTTAGTTACACTCATATGTTTCCCGGCAATAAAGGTGCGACAGTCATTAAGATTTGCATCTGCCCATATTCCATCAAACGCATACATCTGTACACATCTGGTTTCATGTTTTTGAATCTTAACCAACATTATATGCACCTATGTTAGTCAATGATATATTCATTCACCAAATACAATGCTTTGAGGAAACAATGTCGTTTAATTGTCTATTTGAACACATAGAGTACTGTATACACTATTTAATGGTATTTATTGATAACGTATACATCTTTATATTACACGAGTGTTTAATAGAATATGTTGATGCATTTTATTGACTATTGGTCACATGAGGAACGCAAGGTCCATTTTCATATAATACCTTATATGGTCATTTCTTATTTAAAACATAGAGTGGACCCACGTGTTTGTGATCATAGCTGTGATTCTGTTATAGTATGATTCTTTTTGTTGTTAACACGTACGAATCGATGAATGTAAATGAATGTGGGTCCATTTCGTATTCCATTAGTTTCATTAATGTTTTACTGTAAGTGTAAACAAATTGATAAACATAGCCTGTGTTTACAGCTTTTAAATTGTAAACATAAAATCAAGTTTTATAAGGATGATTATTCAAATAAATTATATTCATATGTAGATTTGTATACATGTATAGATTTATGTAATTGCATTTTAAATATACGTTAGACCTATCGTCGTAGGTCTATTTAGTGATACAACGTTATGAGTTTTGTAGAGGTATGCAATTGTGTAAATTATCTTTGGATTATTTCGTAATTTAGTTGTATTATTGCAATTGAATTTTGTTTTAAGTCTTCCAATTATATATCTTAACGTGCCTTTATTTAAGAAATGTATACGTTACTTTAAGCAATCTTATAATCATATTAGATGGGTGGGAAGGGATTTAAATTTAAATATTGATACATCACACTTACACATTATGCTTCGAAGTTGGAAAGCATAATAGCATGTCATATAGGATATTTGATTTTGGCAAATCCCGCAATTGGAATCTAATTTCAACATACGAATTGTTCAAGGCACGTATCAAGAGATTGCTTACAGTTTAAGTTGGAAAGCATACACTGTTGTGTACTTAATGGTGGCGTGACGTATATGTATGTTTGAACAGTGATTGGGACTGAGTTGTTTTCCTGAAGCGGATACAAATGTAAAACGTATTTAAACATGCCTCATAAATAGTTTCAGCCAGGAATATTAATCATCACCCTGTTACAAAAAGATTATGTCAATGCTTCTAACACCACCACCATGTTTCTGATGATGTTGCATTGTAATCCTGGTTTGTGGGTTAGTAAGCAAAGACTGAAAGCCAACATACATTGTTACATAATTTATCGTCAAGTTAATTTATGTGCGTAATTGTAGACCCTACTCGTTGTTACCTGGAACAATAGACAGATTCTGACGCATTGTTTATTAAAACACAATTGTCAATAGCTAGTTCATAATGCATGTACATACAATGAGTATGAACTATCACTTGAGCCTAACTATTTTGTACATTGTTTTATGTAAACTTGTATCAATATGAATATTATTAGAGGTTACGTTTTTGACATGTACGTCATATGAAATAGGAGCACAATTTACAAAAAAAAAAAAAGACTTGGTTAGATGTCAATCAGCAATGCTTTAAGGACGCGTGTAAATCTGGGGACGAAATTTGAGATCAACATATCACTAGACAGGTCAGGAAAACGATACACTGATCAAGCGATTCGTTTTTTATTCATTTTACAATGTTAACTTCATAGGTTGTTTGAAAAAAGAGACGTAATCTTACCATGATAAAATTGATGATAGCATTATGTGTAAGAACAAAAACAAACAAAGTGGAAAACTGCTATTAATTATGATGTAAAAACAGTAAGTGGCAGTAGTTTATATTGCTTACACTATGTGTGCGTTTTTGTTTTGTTTTGATCATACTTATCACTTGCTTATATTTTGTGTTGTTTATGTGACACTTTCATTTTTTTCTGTATTTGATGTAAATATTTCACACTGCATGTTTTTATTTATCGTGATCTGAGACTTATAGCAAAGAAACATACTGACCTTTTTGTCCTGTAAACTAAATATCGTTTCAACCTTTCCCATTTTGATACATCAAAATATATGTTGCGTATATGTTATTGTTCAAGTATGTTTATGTTTTATGTACTGCTAATATTTTTAGAAGAAAAAAAAACCGGCATACGATTATTACTTAAATTATATATAAAACACTGACATAAGATTATTACTTAAATTATATTTAAATATATATACATATATATATATATATATATATATATATATATATATATATATATATATATATATATATATATATATATATATATATATATATATATATATATATATATATATATATATATATATATATATATATATATATATAGTATATATAATTTACAACATCCCACTTTGTTATATCGACACATACATTTTGTCATACTTATATATACGTTAAGATATAAAATAATAAAAAAAAACGTTATAATTTGGTTCGATTTTTAAAAACATTGCATTGAAACATTTGATTATCGTGAAGTCCACCTGTTAGAGGTGTAGTCAGAACCGTACCTGCGATTACGCGGAAGCAAGTCAGCTGAAACACATTACCAATTTATGGTTTTCGCATCGATTGTGCCACGAATCCATACAAACAACTATATAATTGGCATAAACAAGAATATGCGTGTTTTTGTTTATGCCTGAAATCAATTTGCATACTACATGCCTACTGCTCTTATATTGAATCATGCACCAAGTGAACACTGTATTTTGCTGCCCACTTGCTCTCTCCAAGGATGAAGTTTTTATCTGTGTATAGTTTTTCTGAGCAATTCCTTAAGCATATCAAAACAATGAATTATGTATATGTTCATTGTCTTGACTTTGTAAAGTTTTCGATAAATAATGTTTACTTGTATGTGATAATTAGCTGTTATTCATCATATAAATTATGTTGTTATTGCTTTTTCCGCATATAAAAACATCAAATAAAACTGTCACATACATATCTACTGAATTTTTATGAGATTCCAGTTTTACTTAAATATCAGAACAATGACTGTTAAATACGTTCCTGTTTCAACATAATCCATTTGAAGGTAACTAATTTACTACAAATCGTTTACATGTTGGAACATATGGCGTTTTTTTCGCAAGAGATAAGGAATTGAAGTCACTGGTGATAGTATTAAACTAATCATACAATGCTAATGTAATTGCACATTGTAATTAAATGCTCAGATGAAAATAAAGAAGATGAAGAAAGGATTTCACTGAACAACACGCTAGGAAAATATTTTTTTATCGCTGTAACATAACTGTTTTTGACAGATGCTCAATTTGTTTTACTGCGCTCAGTTTTACGAATGGATATCAGCGATTCTATGTCAGTTATCAGAATTGATAATTCGAGTGTAAACAGCTTGGTTTACTAAGATAATGGTAAAAGGAGTAGGTTAAGTTAAAGATTTTAAAGTATATCAAATATTTTTTATTAATTATGACATTTTATTGTTCATTTATCTACTTGCGCCTTTAACAGGAGTTATAATACAATGGAGCACAGATAGAGTATATAAACACATTATATACTTGTAACCAGGTTGTGTTTGTGTTTGTGTGGTATTGTCGTATTTTGTCCGCATGTTTCATGTTGTCCGTGTACATTGTTCTACCATGTGGCATCCTGTATATAAGTACCGTTAAAGCGTCATGGTCAGCGAGTGAGATGGTTTTAATTCGTTTGGTCTGGTGTGTGAGTTGTTTTTACTAACGGACTTCCCGCCTTTCTTTATACCCTTTATACTCCAATTCCCTTTCTTGATACCCTTTTCGCCTCTCCAATTCATTCTGCCATTGAACCCCTCACTGCTAGCATCATCACTGATAATTCAAAATATACACACTGAATCTTTTACAAAATTAATAAGCTGGACTAGTATGTTCCTACATTTATATTTACTTGAAATAATCTATAGTAATTCGTATTGAATTTAAAGGTATTTTCTCTGTTTCATTTATTTTTCTATCTAAATGTATTATCGACTGTACTTACTTGTGCGTAATTATATATATTTGATGTTAAATATTGGTTCTATTACTTTCAGGCAAATGTATTAATTCTTCAATAAAGAACCTAAATCAACCAAGAATAACAGTGTTTTTTAACTCCCATTGTTCGAGAGGTTACATACTGTTTCTATGTAAAGCAACTGTTTAAATGTGTACTAGTACACGTTCAAAATCAGATTAGCCTTCAGTAGGGGAGGGGGAGGGGGGGGGGGGGCGCAACGTTGTCAGGTTTGCTCAGAGGAAAGAAACTCGAGACAAAGAGCAATAATTGGAATGTTACAGTGGTCCCCCTTTTGCCAGAAAAAAACGTGGTTTGCGGCCGAAGAAAGATAACAGCATTAGTACAAATTGAAAATGCGACTCCAGATATTGTTTCTTACGTTTATTCTAAATGTAATGGAGCATTTGAGACCGTTTGGCAGCATACGACACACGAATATAGGGAATGTCTTTTTACAAAACAGCATATGAATGCTTAAAAAACACGTTAAGTTTTTGATTAGTTTTGTTAATACTTGTGATTCCATAATTGTGTAAATGTGCAAGTTCTAGTAAAGTGTTCAATAAAAATATAAACTAATTGTAATAATGACACGATTTAAAATAAAAAAATAATCAGACAAATCTGAAGAGCAAAAAAAAAACATGTTTAAGAATGAACTGGCGTTCCCCTCTCTGTGGCGACTACGTCAATTATATTTTAAATTGCTCCGAAGCGGGAAAAAGGAATTATTGTGATTTCCACCATGCACGTCGGTACTAATTTGGCTTTGATGGTGTACTGAAATGAAATGTGTTGACCAATGCGTAAAACAGACAGCTTAATAGAGAAACAGAGAGCAAGTAAGATAGTATTTGAGATCATGGGTCATGTGTCATTTTATCACAGCTGTCACTCTTGAGCAATATCGGCCTACATATTATCAATACCAATAATCACATATTATGTAGATATTGATATTTAGTATACCTATCATAGTATTCTTACGTGTAATAAAATAAACAACGCCACACGGACAGCATACATAAAATCATTATATAACTGTATTTGTCAGGGAATTAAGTTTAGAACTTCAACACACGAAAGTGGGTCACGGCCAATCTCTTACAAAAGTGCGTGTATAACATTTGTATTAACAAAGATCAACTGCGTAATAAGGATGTATGCCGGTTCTGGCTCGAATAAATCTAATTAAACTCGTATCAAAGGGCGAAGAGCAAATGAAGAAGTCATCTTGACTTTAGCGCTAACAACAGGGATGTTCTTTCACTGCGACTCGTCTGAGCATATTAAGATTTGTGTCACGCAATTGCTAGAATCTGCAATATAATATTACAATTCTAATTAGTTTTCAGGTAAATAATAATTTGTTATAATTGGTTAGTGAAAGACATCGTGTCGTTTTATTAAACTAGGTGCACAAACTTAACTTAAAACAGGACAAAAAAAATGACATGAATAATTAAACCCAAACGATACAATATACATTTTGGGTACTAAGAAACTAGTAAAATGACAATAAAGAGGCACGATTGATGTATACGTCAATATGTAGGCGGGAAGCGTGAGCTGTGCATTGTAGTAATGACACGTTCGTCAAAAATGTATATGACCTCAGTTCGGATGAGCAATTTGTTTAGACTATATATATTAGGATTGCAGAACGGGGGAAAAATAGGATTGAAGATGAGCTTGTGAGAGGAGAGTTGATTTTGACGTGTTAGAGATACGTATCCACGCCTCACCGTTGTTAGCTTTTAAAATGTAACTTTGACTAACAAAATCGTAATCATGGAATACAGTTCTACTATGAAACTATAGCCCGATATTCCGATTTTATGGTTTGATTAGTTTAACTAAGGTTACTTCTCGAATCGGCTACAATGGTGGACTTTGCGAATGATCGTATAGTGTTTAGAATTTTGTACGTCTTCGTTTAGTTCTTAATACGTGGTGTTTTATTAATATTTCGCGACTTGATTTTCTCAGGGTATTAACTTAAGCGATTCGCTAAATATTACTCTTGCCTAATTACGAAGGTAGTAATAGAAACCTAAGACAACATTCAATTACAGACGTGTATTCTTGTCATTAATATTTAATATGTGGTAAGTACATTACAATATTCAAATTCAATTATCAAATCAAATATCTATGTTAAGAATCATTGAAAGTTAATTAACAAACATAATAAAAAATAGAGAGCCTACCTGTCATTGCCGTATCATTCGACTAGTGGTGTTTAACAGAATATGTTCGTGTTGCAAATTCTCCTCTAATTAAGAAAATTAGCGAACAAGTTTATCTATATAAACGTTAAACATATGATTACAATGAATACAACCATAATATGTAATTCTAATATCAGTTACATTCGAGCAATTACTTTTAATTTTCTATTCTAGGTTCGTAGCGAACCATCAAATGATACGATTCTGTGATAATTAACAAATACATTTCTTAATAAACATTCAAGCATTTGTTAGCCAATCTCAAATCTCTAAATAGAATCAGTACAATCTTATTATGTGATTCTTATAACAAATTTTACAATGTATGTAACAGTTTTGTGAAGTACAGAAGCACACAACACAAACTAACTTATCTAGTATTTCTTCGTGTCTCACAATTCTCCCAAACAGAAGTCAAAGACCTGCGCTGATTCCTGGCCTAGTTGAATCGGGAGTATGTGGAAGGTAAATTAAATATATATTTATAAAATATATTCATTTTCTCAATTTAAAAAAAAAAAGGTTTCCGATTTTCAAGGTCATTGAGCTACAACTAAATTTTAAATATATTGTTTAAACTTTTCACAAATTGTTTTCTCATTCAATGGAACAAATTTGAGGGGTAAGACTTTTAAATACATTTATTTTTTCCAAAAAAATCACAATAATTGTTACATACGGACTGGTTCGACCTATATATATATAGTCTCCCCGCATACGCTAAGCAGAAGTCGGCTAGGTCTTACCTCATACAGCAAGCAGAAGTCCGCTAGGCCTCCCTACATACAGCAAGCAAAAGCCCGCTAGGCCTCCCCACATACGGCAAGCAGAAGTCCGCTCGGCCCCCCACATAAGGCAAGCAGAAGTCCGCTAGGCCTCCCCACATCCGGCAAGCAGAAGTCCACTAGGCCTCCCTACATACAGCAAGCAGAAGTCCGCTAGGCCTCCCTACATATAACAAGCAGAAGTCAGCTAGGCCTCCACACATCCGGCAAGCAGAAGTCCGCTAGGCCTCCCTACATACGGCAAGCAGAATTCCGCTAGGCCTCCCCACATCCGGCAAGCAGAAGTCAGCTAAGCCTCCCCACATCCTGCAAGCAGAAGTCCGCTAGGCCTCCCTACATACAGCAAGCAGAAGTCCGCTAGGCCTCCCCAAAACCAGCAAGAAGAAGTCCGCTAGGCCTCCCTACATACAGCAAGCAGAAGTCCGCTAGGCCTACCTACATACAGCAAGCAGAAGTCCGCTAGGCCTCGCCGAATCCGGCAAGCAGAAATCCGCTAGGCCTCCCTTCATACGGCAAGCAGATGTCCGCTAGGCCTCCCTACATCCGGCAAGCAGAAGTCCGCTAGGCCTCCCTACATACGGCAAGCAGAAGTCCGCTAGGCCTCCCCACATCCAGCAAGCAGAAGTCCGCTAGGCCTCCCTACATATAACAAGAATAAGTCAGCTAGGCCTCCCAACATCCGGCAAGCAGCAGTCCGCTAGGCCTACCTACATACGGCAAGCAGAAGTCCGCTAGGCCTCCCCACATCCGGCAAGCATAAGTCAGCTAAGCCTCCCCACATCCTGCAAGCAGAAGTCCGCTAGGCCTCCCTACATACAGCAAGCATAAGTCCGCTAGGCCTCTCCACAACCGGCAAGAAGAAGTCCGCTAGGCCTCCCTACATACAGCAAGCAGAAGTCCGCTAGGCCTACCTACATACAGCAAGCAGAAGTCCGCTAGGCCTCGCCGAATCCGGCAAGCAGAAATCCGTTAGGCCTCCCTTCATACGGCAAGCAGAAGTCCGCTAGGCCTCCCTACATCCGGCAAGCAGAAGTCCGCTAGGCCTCCCTACATAGGGCAAGCAGAAGTCCGCTAGGCCTCCCCACATCCGGCAAGCAGAAGTCCGCTAGGCCTCCCTACATATAACAAGAAGAAGTCAGCTAGGCCTCCCAACATCCGGCAAGCAGAAGTCCGCTAGACCTCCCTACATACAGCAAGCAGAAGTCCGCTAGGCCTACCTACATACAGGAAACAGAAGTCCGCTAGGCCTCGCCGAATCCGGCAAGCAGAAGTCCGCTAGGCCTCCCTACATACGGCAAGCAGAAGTCCGCTAGGCCTCCCTACATCCGGCAAGCAGAAGTCCGCTAAACCTCCCCACATACGGCAAGCAGAAGTCCGCTAGGTCTCCCTACATACAGCAAGCAGAAGTCCGCTAGGCCTCACTACATACGGCAAGCAGACGTCCGCTAAGCCTCCCTACATCCGGCAAGCAGAAGTCGGCTAGGCCTCCCCAAATACGGCAAGCAGAAGTCCGCTAGGCCTCCCTACATACGGCAAACAGACGTCCGCTAGGCCTCCCCACATACGGCAAGCAGAAGTCCGCTAGGCCTCCCCACATACGGCAAGCAGAAGTCCGCTAAGGCTCCCCCCATACGACAAGCAGAAGTCCGCTAGGCCTCCCTACATAAAGCAAGCAGAAGTCCGCTAGGCCTACCTACATACAGCAAGCATAAGTCCGCTAGGCCTCGCCGAATCCGGCAAGCAGAAGTCCGCTAGGCCTCCCTACATACGACAAGCAGAAGTCCGCTAGGCCTCCCTACATCCGGAAAGCAGAAGTCCGCTAGGCCTCCCCACATACGGCAAGCAGAAGTCCGCTAGTCCTCCCTACGTACAGCAAGCAGAAGTCCGCTAGGCCTCTCTACATACGGTGAGCAGAAGTCCGCTAGGCCTCCCCACATCCGCCAAGCAGAAGTCCGCTAGGCCTCCCTCGGAAGGCAAGCCGAATTCCGCTAGGCCTCCCCACATCCGACAAGCAGATGTCCGCTAGGCCTCCCTACATAAGGCAAGCCGAATTCCGCTAGGCCTCCCCACATCCGGCAAGCAGATGTCCGCTAGGCCTCCCCACATCCGGCAATATGAAGTCCGCTAGGCCTCCCCACATACGGCAATCAGAAGTCCGCTATGCCTCCCCACATACGGCAAGCAGAAGTCCGCTAGTCCTCCCTACATACGGCAAGCAGAAGTCCGCTAGGCCTCCCCATATACGGCAAGCAGAAGTCCGTTAGGCCTCCCTACATCCGGCAAGCATATGTTCGCTAGGCCTCCCCACATACCGCAAGCAGAAGTCCGCTAGGCCTCCCTACATACGGCAAGCAGAAGTCCGCTTGGCCTCCCTACATACAACAAGCAGAAATCCGCTAGGCCTTCCTACATAAAGCAAGCAGAGGTCCGCTAGGCATCCCTACATACAGAAAGCAGAAGTCCGCTAGGCCGTACTATATACAGCAAGCAGAAGTCCGCTAGGCCTCCCTACATACAGCAAGCAGAAGTCCGCTAGGCATCCCCACCTCCGGCAAGCATATGTCCGTTAGGCCTCCCTACATACAGCGAGCAGACGTCCGCTAGGCCTCCCTACATACGGCAAGCAGAAGTGCGCTAGGCCTCCCCACATCCTGCAAGCATAATTCCGCTAGGCCTCCCGACATCGGGCAATCAGAAGTCCGCTAGGCCTACCCACATCCGGCAAGCATACGTCTGTTAAGTCTCCATACATCCGGCAAGCAGAAGTCGGCTAGGCCTCCCTACATACGGCAAGCAGAAGTCCACTAGGCCTCCCTACATACGGCAAGCAGAATTCCGCTAGGACTCCCTACTTACGGCAAGCACAAGTCCATTAGGCCTCCCTACATACGGCAAGCAGAAGTCCGCTAGGCCTCCCTACATACGGCAAGCAGACGTCCGCTAGGCCTCCGCACATATGGCAAGCAGAAGTCCGCTAGGCCTCCCTACATCGGGCAATCAGAAGTCCGCTAGGCGTCCCTACATCCGGCAAGCAGACATCCGCTAAGCCTCCCTTCATCCGGCAAGAAGAAGTCCGCTAGGCGTACCCACATTCGGCAAGCCGAAGACCGCTAGGCCTCCCCACATCCGGCAAGAAGAAGTCCGCTAGGCCTCCCTACATACGGCAAGCAGAGGTCCGCTAGGCCTCCCTACATCGGGCAATCTGAAGTCCGCTAGGTCTCCCCATATCCGGCAAGCAGACGTCTGCTAAGTCTCCCTACATCCGGCAAGCAGAAGTCAGCTAGGCCTCCCCACATACGGCAAGCAGAAGTCCGCTAGGCCTCCCCACATACGGCAAGCAGAAGTCCGCTAAGGCTCCCCCCATACGGCAAGCAGAAGTCCGCTAGGCCTCCCTACATAAAGCAAGCAGAAGTCCGCTAGGCCTACCTACATACAGCAAGCATAAGTCCGCTAGGCCTCGCCGAATCCGGCAAGCAGAAGTCCGCTAGGCCTCCCTACATACGACAAGCAGAAGTCCGCTAGGCCTCCCTACATCCGGAAAGCAGAAGTCCGCTAGGCCTCCCTACATCCGGAAAGCAGAAGTCCGCTAGGCCTCCCCACATACGGCAAGCAGAAGTCCGCTAGGCCTCCCTACGTACAGCAAGCAGAAGTCCGCTAGGCCTCTCTACATACGGTGAGCAGAAGTCCGCTAGGCCTCCCCACATCCGCCAAGCAGAAGTCCGCTAGGCCTCCCTCGGAAGGCAAGCCGAATTCCGCTAGGCCTCCCCACATCCGGCAAGCAGATGTCCGCTAGGCCTCCCCACATCCGCCAAGCAGAAGTCCGCTAGGTCTCACTACATACGGCAAGCCGAATTCCGCTAGTCCTCCCTCAATCCGGCAAGCAGATGTCCGCTAGGCCTCCCCACATCCGGCAAGCAGAAGTCCGCTAGGCCTCCCTACATACGGCAAGAAGAAGTCCGCTAGTCCTCCCTACATACGGCAATCAGAAGTCCGCTAGGCCTTCCTACATACGGCAAGCAAAAATGCGCTAGGCCTCCCTACATACGGCAAGCAGAAGTCCACTAGGCCTCCCTACATACGGCAAGCCGAAGTCCGTTAGGCCTCCATACATACGGCAAGCAGAAGTCCGCCATGCCTCACAACATACGGCAAGCAGACGTCCGCTCGGCCTCCCCACATACGGCAAGCAGAAGTCCGCTAGGAGTCCCTAAACAAGGCAACCAGAAGTTCGCTAGGCCTCCCCACATACGGCAAGCAGAAGTCCGCTAGGCCTCCCTACATACGGCCAGCAGAAGTCCGCTAGGCCTCCCTACATACGGCAAGCAGAAGTCCACTGGGCCTCCCTACAAACGGCAAGCATAATTCCGCTAGGCCTCCCTACATACGGCAAGCAGAAGTCCATTAGTCCTCCCTACATACGGCAAGCAGAAGTCCTCTAGGCATCCCTACATACGGCAAGCAGACGTCCGCTAGGTCTCCGCACATATGGCAAGCAGAAGTCCGCTAGGCCTCCCTACATCGGCAAGCAGAAGTCCGCTAGGCCTCCGCACATCCGGCAAGCAGACGTCCGCTAGGCCTCCTTACATCCTGCAAGCAGAAGTCGGCTAGGCCTCCCCAAATAAGGCAAACAGAAGTCCGCTAGGCCTCCCCACATCCGGCAAGCTAACGTCCGCTAGGCCTCCCCACATCCGGCAAGCAGAAGTCCGCTAGGCCTACCTACATACGGCAAGCAGAAGTCCACTAGGCCTCCCTACATCGGGCAATCAGAAGTCAGCTTGGCCTCCCCACATCCGGTATGCAGAAGTCCGCTAGGCCTCCCCACATCCGGCAAACAGAAGTCCGCTAGGCCTTCCCACATCCGGCAAGCAGAAGTCCGCTAGGCCTCCCTACATATGGCAAACAGAAGTCCGCTAGGCCTCCCTACATCCGGCAACCAAAAGTCCGCTAGGCCTACCCACATCCGGCAAGCAGACGTCCGCTAGGCCTCCCTACATACGGCAAGCAGAAGTCCGCTAGGCCTCCCTACATACGGCAAGCAGAAGTTCCGCTATTACTCCCTACATACGGCAAGCAGAGGTCCGCTAGGCCTCCCTACATACGGCACGCAGAAGTCTGCTAGGTCTCCCCACATAAGGCAAGCAGACGTCCGCTAGGCCTCCTTACATCCGTCAAATAGAAGTCCGCTAGGCCTCCCCACATCCAGCAAACAGAAGTCTGCTAGGCCTCCCCACATCCGGCAAGCAGAAGTCTGCTAGGCCTCCCTACATATGGCAAGCAGAAGTACGCTAGGCCTTCCTACATCCGGCAATATGAAGTCCGCTAGGCCTCCCCACATACGGCAATCAGAAGTCCGCTATGCCTCCCCACATACGGCAAGCAGAAGTCCGCTAGTCCTCCCTACATACGGCAAGCAGAAGTCCGCTAGGCCTCCCCATATACGGCAAGCAGAAGTCCGTTAGGCCTCCCTACATCCGGCAAGCATATGTTCGCTAGGCCTCCCCACATACCGCAAGCAGAAGTCCGCTAGGCCTCCCTACATACGGCAAGCAGAAGTCCGCTTGGCCTCCCTACATACAGCAAGCAGACGTCCGCTAGGCCTCCCTACATAAAGCAAGCAGAGGTCCGCTAGGCCTCCCTACATACAGAAAGCAGAAGTCCGCTAGGCCGTCCTATATACAGCAAGCAGAAGTCCGCTAGGCCTCCCTACATACAGCAAGCAGAAGTCCGCTAGGCATCCCCACCTCCGGCAAGCATATGTCCGTTAGGCCTCCCTACATACAGCGAGCAGACGTCCGCTAGGCCTCCCTACATACGGCAAACAGAAGTGCGCTAGGCCTCCCCACATCCTGCAAGCAGAAGTCCGCTAGGCCTCCCTACATCGGGCAAGCATAATTCCGCTAGGCCTCCCGACATCGGGCAAGCATAATTCCGCTAGGCCTCCCTACATACGACCAGCAGACGTCCGTTAGGCCTCCCTACAGGCCGCAAGCAGACGTCCTCTAGGCCTCCCCACATCCGGCAAGCAGAAGTCCGCTAGGCCTCCCCACATACTGCAAGCAAAAGTCCGCTAGGCCTCCCTACATACCCCAAGCAGACGTCCGCTAGGCCTCCCCACATACGGCAAGCAGAAGTCCGCTAGGCCTCCCCACATACGGCAAGCAGACGTCCGCTAGGCCTCCCTACATACACATGAACATTTAAGCACTTTTTCTATGGGTCAGCCACTTGTGTTTCTAACTGTCTGTGATATATGCATTATAATAACTGTGTAATATTTGTTTTAGGAGCCTGTCGATTATTTTTAAATGACGGCGTCCGTTACATAGGGATGTTCTGAATGAGCTTGATGTTGTTTTTTTTTATCGTGCACGAAGCTGGATCGACGAAAGTAAGCCTGCTAGATGGAGACACGCTGCTAAAATTTTGGTAACAATTGGATTGGCGTTGTTGTCTCCGTCTGAGATTATCAACTACGTGTAAGTGTTTTGGAATGGAAGTCGTCGAATGCCAGAAACAAGTAAAAAAAAAAACACATTGTTATCTGCTACTAGCTCGCCACTATCTCTTGCAGGTATGATAACATACACAAAATATGTTGATAAAGTTGATTTTTTCTATAATATGTTTTCACAAGATTTCCTAAAACATTACGAGAGAAAATAATTTACATTCTAAATTAATATGTGAATACGTATTTTCTTAGAAATAGTATATAGAAATGTTAATTCACACTTCATTCGATTAAATTTTAATATTTTGCGCCATATTTGGGCCATAAAGTGTTTCTTTTTTATATGTGCCCTTCTGTTCAATCATTTTTTGCATCTATTCTTGTCTACTCCACAAACACACAGCCCCGCCCCTCACCCTACACAAAACTATCCCTATCCCATGGGACTCAGTATTCAAATTGGGCAACCATTCAATCGGTGTAAAATTCCGTAGATAGTGAGTCTGCTGGTATGTGTTAAAGGACGCTTACATTGTTGTGCGTATTTGAACGTTTAAATCATTAGTTTTAATTATACGCGCATTTAAATAATATTACATATTTAATAACGATCTCTATGGTAAGATTGATGGACTGGGCTTCTAATTGTTTGCCTGTAGTCTAAATATGCTCAACGTCTAAATGAAAATCATGCGGATGATTGTACGATATAGAGGTTCGTGTTGAGATGCAAGTTGATATAAATATATATCACCGTGTCTATAGGAAATCTTTCCACACGATTGTCTATTTAACACTATATTCAGGACTTTAAGACCGCAAATTATACACATTTAAGTTTGAAGAAAGACAGCCATGCACCATCTTTGAATCGGTAAAATGAACACGTTAGCAACTGACATATTTCTGCTGAAGTTTTAGCGAAAAAACAGCAACAACAGAAAATAATGTTTAAGAAAATAACTTAAAACTTAAACAGTACGAAATTCTATTTGCTGAAGGTTAAATGTTTTTCCTTTGTAAAATCGCAACATAATTATTTTTTAGAATTTAGCAGTGGTTACTAGGAAGCGAATTACCTTTCCTACATAATCTGCGCAAAGTATGCTTTACTTCAACAAGAATACAGCATCCGAGATGTAAATAAGTACTTCCGCTCATGCTTCAGTTAAATCAACAACACGTGTGTGATAGTCAACACCTGAAAATGTAATTCATACTGAGCGTTTGTATTACATCCTTTTGCAAAAAAACGATGCACATATCTTAACACAGAACACCAGCATATACTTAACACATGTAAAATGCAATGTTATTATGATTCTATTTTCCTATGTTCGTTAAAACAACAACAACAACAAACTTCCATTACAGTCGTGTTTTATTTCCTTTAGACGTAAACCGCGTTTTTATAAAGGGCAAAGACTTAATCCATCTACTATTTGATATTGTTCGTGTTACCTCCCTTGAAGCACAAATGGCA
Source organism: Sinonovacula constricta (assembly GCA_007844125.1). NCBI lineage: Eukaryota > Metazoa > Mollusca > Bivalvia > Cardiida > Solecurtidae > Sinonovacula > Sinonovacula constricta. The sequence goes on from CM017555.1 coordinate 29,808,443, forward strand.
ACGTTGCTCTGTTTAAATGGTATTTGGATTTTGAAAATAACATTTACATTTTATAGCTGTTGCTTTAATGAGTAATATAGTGTGTGTTTAATTGTATTTGTAAGTGTTTCATTGTAATGTAATTCCTATTGAAAACACTATTCTTTAACTTAAGTAACCAAAATATTAATCCAAATTATATAAATGAAGCCATTTGCTTAAGGTTTCTTGGTAGCATACATTGTTGAAGACTTAGACTTTAGATAATCATCAAATACATAAATAACTGTATCGCATTGTCACGAGTTTTCACTGTTTTATATGTATGTACCTTGTGATCAGTACAAATATACTTTTTTTATGAACATGTCCATTTTCACGGTGGCAGCTTTAAGCAGTATCTAAACTTAAAATTGATTTCATCAATATTTATTGTAAGATATAACCTTTATTACACCAAGTTTTTTATACGAGAATAGCGATGATCAGGAAAACCCGTGAACATGTGTTAAATACGCACCTCGACCTCGTAGACAAGAACACATTTTCCGGAGCCATACGAACTTTAACGATAAAATTTACCATGGAAATGCATTTTTTGTCAATTTGTAGTTTGTTACATGTATGTACAATAATCCTAAAATTTATTCTGGTGTTTTGTCGGTTTACAATTCCTAAACTTTCAGTGATGTTTTCGTTAAAATATATGCACTGACTCGTATCAGAGATTCATTGTCACTTTTCCATTGACTAGTTGGGAGAGGAGTCGTGGCCGAGCTGTTATGGATATCTACTTGTAAGAATAAGTAGGCTGAACTCACCGCGTGGGTTCGTGGAAGCGAGATAGTATGTGTTTTTTTTTGTCTGCAGTGAGCCGGTGGTTCTATCATGGTATGTGGTACCAATAAAATTAGCTGGAAGTAATGTTCTATGTTTTATGATACGCTTGATTACTATTACTTGTTTAAATTCAATAAAAAGTTAGGGGTAGAGCATGGGTCCTAGTCCTGATGTATATAAGAACCAGCATACGGTTTTAGACTTGTGAATTAGGCAGACAAAATTGAGTCTGCCTAAAATTTGTACATTTGCCTATTTTAATTAAGAACACATTTTGGATTATTTTCTTGTTTATTTACAGATTTGAGACTTGTCATTGTGTTTAACACTAACAAATTTGTTTACAGTTTCTTCAAATAAAATTTGATCCGTGTATATTGCGCATAAGAATAGTACTTCTTAGGCAGACATTTTTCATACAAATCGGATGTATATTTGGGTTTTAAGTGCATTTGTATTCATTTTACTAAAAAGTGTACAAATATATATAGTTTCGTTTGAAAAACAACAACATTTTTTCATGACGTGTCGGCTTTTTTAAAATTGATTGCCGGAAGTGCCATTTTCGGAATGCTTCGGAATACTTCGGAATAAGGCCATAAAATGGAGTCTCCAATGACGTATGGACAGCACTACGTCAGAAACACATATTTTGTGCTTTATTTTCTTTGATGTTCACGTCTTAATGCTATATTTCTATTTGATATGTTATAATTGAGTTGCAATGCCCCTCTCTACTGGCTGCTTTGCATATCATTGTGTAGAGTTGGCTAAAATAACAAAGAAAGCAGTTTTTGCGGGTAGTGTCCGATTTCTCTGTCAACAAATATTTGCAATATCATCATGCTTTGGACATGCACATCATGAAAAGTATTGTAGTGTATAACAAAATGGAACTTTGTTTGTGCCTCTACTTCAGTACTTGATATTAGAAGAAATCTCAATGAGCAGCATGTTGCTTATTTTATTCATGAATAAATATCCTGTTGTACTCAAACTTCGGCGATAAAGAACAAATATGCATAAAAAATAAACATGCTTTAAGTTTGCAACAACTATTAAAAGTAAATTGGATGTTAAGGATGAATATTTAGTCATTCAGCAGTCACAGCATACAAATAGATATGGCAGCTGTGTTCTATGAGTGTAATGATAATGTCTATAGGACTTGAAAGTCAAAGGCCAAAAAGGTATTAAAATGAAAAGTGTTAAAAATATTAAAATGTATACATTGTTTACTTTTATTCTGAAGACTTATTGTCTCCACGCCTCAAAACTTTCACTGGGGATCAGAAAACAAATTGAGCTGCAAAAAATAGACTGTGAAAGGTAAACATGACTGACCTTCACCTCCAAAACTGGGATTTCATGCAAGTAACGAAAAACTAGCATCGTCAAAAATAGGAGAGAGCCGGAGTTTGGGTATGGCATTATATCATAATTACAGAAGCCCTGTGAAAACTAAACACATGCAGCCTCAATAATAATGAAACACATAGTATAAATGTGCAGGTAATGTTTTATTTTAAGTATAAATATACTGCTAATGTATTAATTTATCCTAAACATCCAAAATGAATGAGATATTTATTATTTTCAAAACATTTAAATTAATGTGACTAGAACTAGAATGTGACTGAATAAGCAGTAAAGAACAAGGCTATTAACCCTTATCATGCCACATTTTCTTCATGAAACTGAATTCCTAGTATTAATTTTATATTTTATATACGTATTAACTGTTTAAAGCTATGGATACCTAATAACTGGCCAAAGGCCGCAATGGCTCAATTGGTAGAGCGTCGGGTTTGGGGATCGGGAGGTAAATTTGTAGTAGTGGCTTCCATCCTAACACTCGGGGCTAGGAGACAGCATTACGACTGACTCGTCGGTGTCAGTATAATGAACCGGCCGGGTTCAGTCCCTAGGCACCTCATAAGTGCCGCTGTGCTCCCAGCATGATGTGGCTGATCTGGATCTACAAATATTTGCCATAACCTTATAAATATGCGAATGGCAGGCTAAGAGGTAATTCTGAACAGGAACTCATGAACAGAGCATCTAATGAATAGTCTTACAACTTATGTCATTAAAATATGATTGTAATTTAATGTATGCTTAAAAGTTCTGAAAAACTTGACACTTTATTGAGGCGAGTGTTACAGAGTAGATATTGTCTTCTAAATAATAAATTATACAGACGGCCAAAGGCATGAACAATCGAGTACTGAACATCTTCAGCTCGTGTTTTCTTTGCCTTCTAAGATTTATATTGCATTGTCTATATTGTGACAATGGCAGTAACATAATAGAAATATTTATGTACTCACTAATTCCTTTTTGTTTCATTCATTTAACAGTTAATGCATACATATTTAAATTATGATTTTGACAAAAAGGCAAGTACTCATTAATTAATGCTGCACAAGTTGGTCTCTATTTTGTTATTTTACTTGAAATATCTTTTTTCTGGTTCTGTTGCTCTGTCTATTCCAGTTGTATTAAAAGGATTTTTAAACTTAGGTATACATGTCTTATGTCCTCACTTAGGTTTGTAACGTTTGAACTGTTTGTTTACTGACTATTGGACAGGAATTGTATAGTTATTAGTACTGTGGTTTGATCTAAATATACCTTTGCTATAAATCTCTGATAAACTAAAGAACAATTGGGGGTATATAGGCGTGAGCTTTTCGGTCGGTCTGTTAGAAGGTCGATCAAACTGTAGGTTTCGGACGTTAACTCATGAAAGGCTTGACAGTTTTTTTTAAAAAAATGAAACACAGGTCAAACATCATAAGTTCAAATTTGGGACTGTTGGGGTCAAGGTCACTGTTACTAAAAATGTAAAAAAAAAATGTTTCCGGACGATAAAATTTAAACATATTATTGTAACTTCAGGCCATTCATTCTAAGTTTTCCTGTTACAGTATTAAGCACCCGTGTGGGGTTATTAAGCCACCTTTAGTGAAAATTCTAGTTAACTCTTAATACATGTTTAAGTATTAATGTTTGCCTAAAGATGAATGAACGGAGTATATGCTTCAATGTCCGTTTAAAAAATAAGCATGTATCTGTTGGTGTAAATTGAACATCGCTCCATTCTGCAAATGTTAATAAATAATTGGTTGTTCACAGAATGAAAATGTAGATGACAATCATTGCAAGCTGTGATACCACTCAGAATCAGTCTATACACAGTTTGTTGAAAGTCAACCTGAGGTAAATTTGCCACATTTACTTTCAATTATTTATATATTTCAATATTTGTCTAACATGAACACATATTTTTCATTCAAGAATAAGTGTATTAAATTTAATCTAATTAGTAGCAACAGTATATTTAATCTTATTCCATGTTAACTTAAAATATATGCAACTGAATGGAAAGTAAGCATCAAATTCTTACACAGTAATCATTAAACTTTCTAAAGTAGGAATATAAAATGATAGTATTAATGTTATAAACATGTGAGTTTGTCTTTCAAATATATAAAAAAGTTATGTTCAAAAGATTGCTGGATTGGATAAAATATCAGTGTATATACATTTTCTATGAGTTCAGGATTTATAGTTTATTGTTTATAAAAACAAATTGGTTAAAGTATATCTAAATTTATTATAAAGTAATCAATATGTTTTGCAGTACAAAGTATTATGGCATTCCTTGTCAACTAATATATACAAAGTGCTTGTTTAATAAACAAGTCTGCCAAAAGGTTAATTAAGGTTGTGTCTTTGATTGTGTATGTCATTACTTAGACCATGCCTGTTAGTGTACTCAGCTTATAGATGGTATCATTCTAAGGTGAATTTGTTGATAAATAATTGATTGTATGTACAGTGAAGATGCAGATCACTATTTGAAAATCATGTCCTCCCAAAACCAACTGAACCGACTTGTATTGACACAAAGCCCGAACAAAATTATGAACACCTGCTAATATGTATTGTTATATTCCTGTTCCTATTTGATTAAGTTTAAGCCAGTTTCATCATTAAAGAGTGAATAAAAAATGGTTGTCTGCCTAATAAGCATATACTATATTTGTTTCATTTTAAGACGTTTTAGTATTCATGTCTGCCCAAGATGATTTTAGGTGATATTTGTACAGCTCTAAATCGTACTAAGACAAAGGCTTAAAGTGTACTGAGTCTTAAATGCATTTGTTGGTAAATAGTTGAGTGTTTACAAAGTACAGGTGCAGAAAGCTCAGTCTTTAAAATCAATGTGTCCTACGAAAACCAACTATCCGGACTTGAATTGGCACACAGCCCGAACCACATAGTACATGTTAACATTTGCCAATATTAATTGTTTTATTCCAGTCCGTATTTGCCAAAGTTTAAGAGTTTTGTCATTGAAGAGTGTATAAAATAAGTTGTTTATTGGTTGTCTGCCTGATAAGCATATAAAGTATTTATTCCCCCTAATACAAGTTTGTATTCCCTTAATACAAGTTAAGTATACATATATGCCTGAAGATGATTTTAGCTGGTATTGTTCCCAGTTTAAGTTTGTACTAAGATTGTGTCTTGTAGTGTACTAAGAATATAAATATCAGTCTAAGATGCTTTTGTTGATAAATACCTGATTGTTTATACATTGTGAGTAAGGATGACCTAATATTTAAAAACGGGTTATATTGCACAAAACCGACCAACATGCTGGTCAATAAAACTTAGTTAGAGGGAAGTTATAATAATTTAAGTTCTAAAGTTTTACAAATTTTTGAGAGAAGACATTGAAGATTTGCTATTAGTCAGTTGGTCGATATTTTGTGTCCAGGCCACAACTTTTAGGTTTCTTGGACATTTGTGAAGAAGATTTGAACACTAACTGGAAAGCATCTGATTAAATACCCTGCCCCAATACCGCCCATTAGGTTCTATGTCAAATTCAGAGGTCATAGGTCAGAACATTGTCCCAACCAGTCACAATCCCATTTACTTCAGTCTGTGACATATGCTTGCAGTTTTATGTCTGCCTAAAGATGAATTTAGGTAGTATATACTTATCTGTTTGTTTAAATTCTTCGCATTTATCTATTTGTTTATTCATTGTAAATTGGACATGGCTCAATGCTGCACATATTAATAACTAATGGGTTTTTCACAGAACGAAAATGGAGATGACTTAGTTAGTGAAAGCTATGATAACCTCTCAGAACCAGTCTTTTCACAGTTTGTTGAAACGCAGCCAGAGGTAAGTTTGCACCATTTATTGTCAATTATTGTTTTATTTCAGTCAAGATTTGTCTAACTTAAAATTAAACTTTAAATATCTGCAATGTTGCCAAAAAATTGAAAAGTAAGCGCCAAATTAGTTTACAGTAACCATACAATTATCTTTAGTAGGAATAGGAAATGATAATATTACAATTGGTAACTTTGTCCCTTAAACATTAACAGAAATAGTTCTGTTCAAATGATGCATAGAATAAGGTAAAATTGTTGTGTGCCTTATTATATCATACAAACATGTATACTCTTTACTCTTAATACATGTTCAAGTAAACATTGTTCTTTAACATAAACAGAAACACAAACGCCTAATTCAAGTTCATATTTGTCTAACTGCATGACAGTTTTCTCATTGAAACTTTATAGTAAGGTAAAATAAGATGAGTGTCTGCCTAGTAAGAAAATAATATATATTGTATACAAATTGTATATATGTCTGCCTAATGACGAAGTAAGTGGTATATATTTCATTGTTGATGATATAGGTAGATCTTGTCATTTTTATATTTAGAATATACATTTTTTTTGAAAATGCCTGTGTTGATAAATAATTGATAAATAATTGGTTGATTCACAGAGTGAAAGTGCAGATGATCCGGTCATTAAAACACAGCTACAGGAAATTTGTAAACATTTACTTAAAATTATTGCATAATTAATGCATATAGATTTAAAGTAAATTAGTTTCTTCCAAATAACCAAATGATTCACTCATATGCTCTTTATACCAGGCCAGTATGCATGTCTACCTTGAAATGAGCGTGTGTGGTGTATTTAAAATCTGTATGCATACTTAGACCTTGTTTTTTTTAGTCCAGAGCTCATCATTGATTTGTCAATACGTTTCATGGATCGACAATGTAATACCAAGTTTACTTCAAATACAGATGTTACAATTCATATCTGATCAGTGAAAGTGTTAACTATGGATTGGACGGTCAGTCTTATTGTCTCCAAAAGTAGAAGCTAGTGCAATGTACTATAAAACGAAACTATCGTGTCACAATTTTACACTCTATGATATGAAAACTAAAGATGTAAAATGTTACTTTTGGCACGAGGACGAGGGCGGTTTAATGGCAAATTCGTTTCCTCATGCCTCAATAACCATATTGAATCCATTATTAAGCCAGAAACTGAAGAGATTGTGCTATTTAGTGACGGTTGTGGTTACCAGAATCGAAACGCGACATTGTCAAATACATTGTTAAGACTCGCAGTAAAATGTAAGGTAACAATGACACAGAAGTTCTTGGAGAAAGGACATACTCAGATGGAAGTCGATAGTGTCCACAGTACTATTGAACGATGCATCAATCGCAGACCAATTTACTCGCCCTCAAACTATGTAGAACTGTTTAGGTTTGCCCGTGCCAAACAACCATATGATGTCATGTATCTTGACCACACGTTTTTTGGTGATTTTAGTAGCTTGAAATATTGCGATAACATTCGCCCAGGTAACAAGGTAGGAGACCCAGTTGTGACTGATATACGCTGTCTCAGATACTTGCTGGAGGGTCTGATTCAATATAAACTATCATTCGACGATGAGTTCAATGACCTCCCAAAACGCCGAAATGCAAAAGTGCCGTCCGGTGATGAAGATGTTGCCCCGTTGTATAGGCAACCACTTCAAATCAAAAACACTAAATACGAACACCTTCAGCAGTTAAAGTCGGTCATTCCTAAAGACTACCATGCATTTTATGATTCACTTTCGCATGGCATATACAGTGTTTTATTTCAGGCATGTAACGATTTACCCCTTGTACACTGACTATCACGGAGTGAGGTACCTAATCAGATATCTGGTTAACGAAGCTGTTGCACTGTTTGCAATTCCAATAAACCATTTTTGGTGTAACCATGTGACAACTAAGATGTGACTGTGGCAACATGCTTTATAGTCATGTTTATTTTGCTGGTTAATTCAAAGTTATGTATTACAATCATGATCTTTTAGTTCGCGTTTATTTCTGAAACGTTCAAGATTTTACGAGTGTATGCCCAAGTTCACTATTATTACATATCACGCAGTTTAGAACTGAATTAAACATCTTGTTAGTGAGACTGTTGCACTGTTTTCAATTCTGTTACACTTATTTCCGGTGTGACAAAGTGACAACTGAGATATTACTTTGGAAGGATTGTTGACAAACAATGTTTTATTCTGCTGGTTAATTCAACATAATTAACACGATCTTTCAGTTCACGTTTATTCATGAATTGCGATTTTATGATGACCAAGTTCTCGTGTTCATTATTATTTCACATTGCTGCTGAGACCGCGATTTGTTTATCTGTAAAAAAAGGTATAGGAATACCTGTACACTATTAATGACATCTTTTATGATCTCTTTTGTAACGATGTTTGGAAATAAAAGTGTTTCCGTGCTATATTACTGTAATTAATATCATCATAATCATTAGTACACATATGTCATGCTTGTACAACTATCATAAATGCATATAAACAAAGCTGACCTTACCCACTACTGTATGCACGTGTCTTTTTTTTTAATAAACGCGTTTACCCAGACAAACGAGCTCTATTTGTATGCATTAACATTAGTGAATATTATATCACTTATGCGAAGATCACGTATAATCGTGTTCTCCTGATTTCAGACCTGATCTAGACATGTTCTATTTTCGGGGAAGTATAGTTGACAAGAGCTATCACTTTACTTTTGATATTTAAGATAGCTTGTCCTTTGATTATGATTTTCTCTTTATTTGCAGGGTGAAGACACAGAATCAGAAACTAGCACAGAGGCAGGTTTTGACGTAGAGTTATTCAATGAAAACAAGTCAAAGAAAGACGTAAATATACTTCACATTTTCCTAAATCTAAGTCCTTAAAAGGGATCTATAAAAACTAAAAATACTTTAATTTCTTAATGTTTCTTCCTCTGCACTTACTAACGTCCGCTTCTGTAAGAGATTTTGCCCTTTTGCACCAATAAACACAGTATCTTCTGAAATACTTCTGAATTAATATTGTACACATTAACATTTCTTGTCATAAGAATATGTCATTTATCAAAGTGGGGTGACTTCAGATATTGATTTCATTATGTGATTATGAATGCTCATGGTATGGTTAACGCATCCGTAGAATCATTCCTACTTTACGCAAATACAAAATTTGGGCTCATACTTATATCATAACAGTTAGCGTTCATTCATTTGTCCTCATGACGTGAACTAGGCAATTCAAAAAAAAGTCTAAATTTTAAGTTGGGTATGCTGAAAGTTTACTACAGGTATATCAAAATGTCACATAAAATATGAAAATAGTTATTTTATAAGAAGGATTAAAACAGCAGCACCATAATCTACATGTCTTATTGCATGTTGCCAGTAGATTGAAAATAACACTCGTTCAGACAGGATTTATGAAGATCTTTCGTTTTCATTAATAAATTAGTTGTTCTATGAAAAATAACTTTTTTAAAAGGAAATATTGTATGGAACTGTTCTTTTCTGTTTATAGAGACCTGAGCAAATGTGTACCTTCTGAGCCAAAATAGTATCGGGATAAAAATTGAAACGACATTTCGTAAACCTCACAAGACCTACCCAGAAGTTGCAGAAATTTAAAAAAAAGTTAAAAATGCAATACAACAGGGGATTGATCAGAAAAGAATTGAGGGTATGTAGGAACATGACATGAAACAAAATGGTGATGATGTATTGCGACAAAGAAGACCAGCAAACAAAGATGAAGTCAGAGTTTGTCTGAAATGCAAACAGTTCATATTCAACAGTACTTTTTACAAGAATAAAATAAATTCTGTCCGAAGTGTACCAGTGAAACCAAGTTTGATTTCTTAAGTGAAAGACCACAAAAGCGACTTTTCCACAAGCATTTTAAACAAATTCCGTGACAATGAACGTGGAACATTTATGAGAACAAATGACAGTATTCAAGTTATGGGGTACAAGCACTACGTGTCAAGGAAAGCTGAATCCAGCAAGTCTAATGCGATACGAAAAGAAGTTATTATGGAGATGAGTGAAGTCGGACGGCTTTATCTGTCCTTTAGAGAGGTATGTAAACCTGACAATATTACAGTAGAAGACTGGGTGATGTCAAGGAAGCCACACAAAAAAACTAGTCAAGACGAAAAGCATGGCCTCAAAATAAATCTGTCTTTCAAAGATCAAACAAAAATCTGAATGGATTATATGCAGAGTCTAGTGAGGATGTGAAAAATAAGGAATTGGTAAATATCAGGAAGCATTTAATTAGCCTCGCAGAAATTATCTGACAATCCAGAAGTCATTAAAATAACAATTCCTGTAAAAAAGCTCGTCTTTTAAAAGGTCTACCTGAATTAGAGAACATGATAAAACTTGCTGCGTTCATAAAATTTGAAATTGGTGAACTTGTAGAGAATTTTACTTTTTCTCTATACAGGTGGCTGAATGCACTTGATGTTGCTCACTTGACTCGTTATAGTGCAAGAAGAGGAGAAGAAGGTTCTCGACTTCTCAATGAGGATGAATCAAGTATGGGCGCCACAAGAAAATGTGGATCGGATTCAAAATGATGCTAAAAGATTTTCGATTGGTCAAATTAGGCTTGCCTACCTGTCAGGAAAGTGCAAAAATATGTCCCCGTTTTGATTCCACTGGATCTGCTAGCTGCTGTGGACCTCCTTATCAAAAATAGGAAAGAGTTTGGCATTTGTGATGACAACATTTTTGTATTTGCCACAAACAAATCAGTTGCTCATTGTTCTGACTGGTATGGGGTGGCAACTGCCTGCTTTGCTGTAGGCGTCACAGTCAATGCTACCGAGAATCGACACAGGGCATCAACCATCCACGCTGCGATGGATATGCATGAATCGGAACAGATGGTCGTTTTTGACTATCTTGGACATGCGGAGCAGATCAACAAGAACAATTACCAATGCCCGCCAGGTCTGAGAGAGATTCAGCTGATGGGGAGTTTCCTTAACAAACTAGAAGGTAGGTGTGCTAAAACCAGATTGTCGTTATCTTTTGAACTTTATTTCAATTACAATAGAATGCAAATTGAAAAAAACAACAACAACAACATCAACACATGCTGTATAATTCAAACCGACTACCATGTGGATTTAAAGACCAACACTCGAACCAATTAGCGGAATAATAGATTATCTTACAATTGTGAAACGGTGCACTTATTAAAATGGAAGGTGCACACTGAATGTTACATGTGTAAATATATACTCATAGAACAAAAACCATCCGCCAGTCACATACAGCCATTATTCATGAAACCTTTGCCATCAACGTCCAAACCCACACCATCTGCATGTGCCGAAAATATTGCATGTGAAGAGAAGGAACCAGGGCCAAGGCCTAAAAAACTGGCAGCTGAACAGTCAGCATATGAGCAGATCCTTGTAGAACTCTTCACACAAATGGGTGTGTTTTATACAAAGCTGAACATTACAGATTTTTGAATATGTATTTTTGCTTAAAATCATGTTGTTGTCAATGAATTCTTATTGTTTAATATTGTTTTCACATTTAATCAAGGCACAAGCTACCGGCTACAATAGCTCAAGTGTCAGGTTTTCGGATCAGAACACTGTATGTTCAAACCCCAGCCGGGTCAAACCAAATACTTTAATGTTGGTAGTAGTTGCTTCCCTTCTCACTCGGGGCTAGAAGACATCATTAAGCCTGACTTGTCTGTCAATGTAATGTACAGGCCGGATTCAGTCCCTGGGCACCAAATAAGAGCCCCTGTGCTATAATGACAGAAATGTCGCTGCAAAGTATCGGACCCCCCCCCCCGGCAAATCCAAGTCAAAAACTTCATGCACTGATGTTGTTGTTTTTTTGCATAATGTACTGCAGCTTTTGTATTTAAATGAGTCATATGTTAAACTCTGGCCTATTGCCTTTTGAAAAGGTGATGGCATTTTAACACCCTTGCTTGAAATGCTTAAACTGACTCAATCCTTAACAGTTGATATTCGCAGAATGTAAGGTTTCATATTGAATAACAGCTTAGTTACCGAAAAAAGCCAAATACATGTTTTGATTTTTAGGTTATTGGCTAAGTGGTTGAATATAAGGTTTCTGGCTTAGCGATATGTCTTTTATGGCATGTTCATGGATCATATGCTGCTTTCGCAAATTGTCCATAAATTAAAATGGCATTTACTTAACAAAGTATTTGTCACAGTTTTTACAGGTTACATGGCCTTTTTCTGGCTTTTGGGGAAACAATACCCTTTTCAAAATTGGAAAAAAATAACAAATTTAAGAATTTAATAAACTGTAAATTGCCAACAAAATCAAAATGTTTTATCATAACAAAGAAGAATCAAAATTAATAGCATAAAACCTTCTTATTTGAAAGGAAAAAAAAAACAACTTTTGGCATCGAGGTTTGAACTTTAAATTGGAAAATTTACTGCCTCCTAATGTAGGAATAGAGTAGTCAAGCATTCTGTCGGTCAGTCCGTCTGTCCGAGATTTTCTGCCTGCTCAATAACTTTGCCATTTTAAAATATCTTGGCAGAAATGTTCAATACATCAAGACTGTGACGAGCAGATGACCCACAAATGGGATTCAAACTTCGGGGTCATTTGTCACGTTCTATGACAGTGCTTGTTTTTGTTTTCTTCCAAATTAGGGGAAAACACCCACAAAATTGGCATTGGGAATGGGTCAGATAGTCTGACCGGTTGCATGCACAGAAAATGCCTTTGTCAATGATAGTAAATTATTAAACACTTATTTGATAGAAGTTTTGACATATTAGATGCTCAGGTTTACGAAAACATGACTACAATATAGCAATTATATTCATAATTACATTATAGTGATGGTTAAACTGACAATGTTTTGTGTGTGATTTCACACTGTGTAGCTGAATGATAGAAAGAAAATGTGAATGCGGTCTTTTTTTTCTCAGCTGGTAGGGCATTGCCCTTGTTAGCAAGGGGTCCCGGGTGCGATTTCTATACTTGCTGTATTTTGTTCTACCTGGTGGCGCTCAACATAAATAACCCGATTTTTTTACACAACACGTTCTTGGTGAGTAGAGCAAGATTTTCAAAAATTCGAAAATGCTCGGGGTGTATGCAGCTGGCTGATAGGGAGTGAATGTGTATGCGGTCTGGTTAGCTTAGTTGGAAGTGCCTTGTTAGAGAAGGGTCCCGGATTCAGGTCCCGGACAGGTTGCACATTTTTCTCTGTATCAACAAATGCAACATTAAAGTTCACACAAAGAACAGACTTATTAATGAACAATGCTATTTTTTCCTATTTAAGTTTATACATGTTAAAATTAGCATGACTTTTATTCTCAGTTTAACATTGTCGTGCTATATATTTTGACTCAAACCATTGAACAAAGAATGATTATTTATATAAACACCACTTCTCTTTCTTAACTTTACTACAGTTGATGAAGAAAACAGTGAAGACATGTGAAAGCCAAAACGTAGAAAGGTTGCTACTGGTAAGAAAAATGGCTTTGTATTACCGTATGTTTAGTTGTATGCTTGTTGACACAGTGCTTTTAAATGAAAATATGTCATGTAAATCATGTTTTGAGCTATGACGTAAAAATGGCATGCAAATATGCGTTACAACAAGATATTTATATTGGAGCACTCCTGACAAGTGATTTGAGCCAATCCCTTGTTACGCCTTAACCCTACTTTGCATGCGTTCAAGTCTTTGGGGTTAGAACTTTAAAGAAAACTGATATATGGTGCGTTGGAGATTTATTCTAGAAGCAGATCTGGGGTCTCCCTCGACTAATTACAATTACCTAATATGGCTCAGTGTGGTGTACTTTTAAAATCAAATAAAAATATGTTTAAATTATTCAATAAAGGTGCTGGTGAATATTTGATATAATACTGTAATGATATGCCTAAATGTCTGTTGATATGAAATAATACTATCCTCACAGTTTCTTTCCGATGGAGCAGGTGCTGAAATATTGCAAGGTATGGGTGGAGAAGGCCCAAGGAAACCCGTTGCCAAGTATGTTTTCAGGGATGATTCAGCTTCTTTAAAAACATTGTAACCAGTATTCATTTTTTTTTTCTGTCCCCTAAGGAACCTGTAAGCTTGTCCACTAAAAATCAGCTCCTGTGATAACTTTAAATCTATTTAAGCTCGGTGCATGAAACCTTTTAATGAAAATAGGTGCAATTGTGTACAATATGCACACCGTTTTCTCTCTCTAAAATTTCATCTGTCCGTTCCTGTCCAGTGGTTTTGTTTAAATTTGGATCCTGTAATAATTCAAAACTATTTAAGCTAGGTGCATGACACTTGTATATAAATAGGTGGAAAAGTGCACAATATGCACATCATTTTTTTTTCTCTCTGCCTATTGGTCTGTCTGTTCGTCTGTTCATCTCTCCAGCTGTGTGTTGAGCCATGCACATATTTGTAATCTACATTAGTTTAAGTTTATATCAGTAGGGGACTACTGTATTGCCTGCAATACTATCAAAAGCTTATTTAAATATTCTTTTCAGAAGTATTTCATGGTAAGAAACTTGATATTAGGTGTGCATATCACTTGATGGATAAAAAAACAATGTGAAAACAAGCTTGATCTGTGAAAAAATGTGGCCAACAGTGGCATGGCCATTTTCCATGTATGACTTTATGAAGCATATTTGAAAATATTGTCAGAAACTACAAGAAATTGAGTCGTGGTATTTTATATACATGCTAAATGCTTGTCCTGGTTAAAGATTGTGAAAACAAAGTTGATTGACTATGTTTTGTCTACGATAAGGTTGTGTCCATTCTATTATGCAATTACATAAATTAACAAAAACAAATGAATGCCATTGTTCTCAGGTGGGCAAAATAGGGCTTTTATGCCCCTCTTGTATACCTTTGTTTTTTTTAAAAGGATTAAAACAAACTGAATTTCAAGAGCTGCTGTAATAAAATGTGTAGTGGAAACTTGACGCAAACTTTGAGCCATTGCGAAAATTATTTTGCTGATAAAAGCTCTATACATGCAATTGACGGTTGTCCATACATGGTATGAGTGAACTCATTTGCTGAGTGACCATTACACATAAAATGGGTTAATAACTGTTTTTGTGATTGTTTTTTTTTCCGGTAAACAGCATTTAGAAAATTGCCGGGCTGATGGTGAGGTTCCCTGCACGGTATTACAGCTTCAAACAAATATCATGAGTGAACAAAATAAAATAACATCTTTGATTGCAGAGAGAAAGTCAAGATTCGAGAATGTTTAACTTCTAGTTCTGTAATCAACACTGTCTCCTGCAACTGGAACCTGTAGTTTACCTCTGAGCTACCAGGGCTAGCGTTGCTTTAATATATGTTTGTTGATCTTTGCTTTCAATATCTTAAAAGTTGACTTGTCCTTGTTCTTAGTTATGGATTGATTTTGTATGCCCTATGCAAAAGTTAAAACTTACGAGAAACTTGTTCACCTATATATTTATGACATTTAATATTTTATTGTAATATGAAAGCAGTTCAAGTGAGTGAATTAATGTTTAGTTTAATGATTTATTTTCTCTTTTCATATCTTTTGAAATGACAGATATTTTCTCGTTTAAGTTTATTTTACTGCACTCAGAAGCAGTAAACATGTGTTGACTTCAGACTTGACTTACTAAAGATCGAGTCTTCGTCTTAATATCGACTAATATTGAGAAGGGTTTACAACATTAAATTAAGTTTGACCACATTTGTGCCATTTTTGACAAAGAAGTTTAAATTTGAGAATTTTAATTTAAATTTGTAAGCAGGAAATGGTGAGTTACTACGGTCTACACAGTAGCATGATAAGGGTTAAGGGAAGGCAGACTGTATTAACACTATTTTCTCAGTTCTAAAATATTGTAAACTGATGTTTGATTTAAAACTAACCTCAGGGAAAGTCATTAACATATTTACAACTTATGGGATAGGAAAACTGTTGCGTCAAAGAGGTAGCTGATGCAAAAGACAGTGTTTAAGATGTGTAGTGTATATGGCTTATAGTAACGAATAAGAAATCTTAATGGTATAAACTACCAGGCATAACGACTTAATATAGATGCTTCCTGCTTAGCTCTGTACAAAAGATTGGTATAGCCCAATAACACAAAAGTGTGTGTGTGTGGGGTGGGGGGTATATTATCGTGAGCTTGTCGGTCTTTCGGTCAGATTGATGGTTTCCGGACGATAACTCATGAAAGGCTATACTGATATAAATATTTTTTGGTACACATGTGTAACATTATAAGATACAGGTCGAGTTTAAGTTTTTGTGATGGAGGGGTCAAGGCCACTGTTACAAAAGATCGAAAATTGGTTTCCGGATAATAACTCTGAAATACTTCATACATTTTATCATTCTTTAGGACATAGATGTAACACCCCAAGATAAAGGTCAAGTTCGACTTTGGGGCCTGTGGGCTCAAAGTTATGGTCACTGTTACTAAAAATAGAAAAATAGTTTCCGGACGATAACTAGTATACATGCTATTGTAACTTCAGTCCATTCATTCTTACTTTTAAACCATTCATGTGGGGTATTAAATCACCTTCTTTGATAATTCAAGTTTTAACAATTTGGTCAGAGAAAAGGCTGCATACATTTTATGTTGCATCTACATGTACAAAGCCTACTTAAATCGAGGGCTTTCATGTAAGGGATTGAGGGACATCATGATCCTTTTGTTTAATGCTAATGATTGTTCATGTAAACCGGTATATAATTGAAGCGCTTTTGCCAACTGAATATAATAAATGATTACTCTATAATGTGTTTTTTTCCTTATCATTGTATTTCTCAGTTGCTTAGCCGCATATTTTGAAATCATCCATTTTACTTTTAAATGGGGAAAAACAGCCATCACTTATTTTGCTTAGTTTCAAATCTGTTTGCATGATTGAATGATTTGTTTATATTTATAATACACAGGGCATTAAATTGTCATGTCTAGGCCCACAATGTAAACACGGAGCATTAAATTGTCAAGTGTACACACTAAGCATAAGTATATCAAGTCTAGGCCATCAGTGTAGTCAGAGAGCATTTCTGATACCAAACCAAATTTTATGTTAAATTTGACTATGTTTGATTAGTTTGCCACTTTCTAATACAATGATATATGAAGTTTACAAGTATCATATGGATAAGTATCAAAACGCCATTAAAGCAAATAGTTTTTTTCAAACACACTTTTATGTTCATTGATTCCTATGGACCTGAGACTGCATATTTAGAACACTATAACAGCTGTCCCTCAGTATCATGAATAAGTCAAAGTAGGTATTTCAATGTTTACTGAAATTGTAACCGGTTAATCTTTTATAGTAGATGGTCTGAAAACGAGTTTTATCGAAACTTAAAATGTTCTTGTATTATTCCAACAAACTATTTAGAGGTCTAGGCTTTCGTGAATCTTATACATTTTTCATAATAAATATACATTTCTAACTTGAATTTTTCATTTCGGTTTGGCTGCAATATTTTGTAACAAATGTGGCACAAAGTGTGATTCATTTAAACACAAGATCAAACTGACCAGAGTAGTGTACAAAAGACCTCACAACAAAGAATGTGGCATGAAACAAACAAATCGGGCCTGTGAGTCCATATCCAGAAAAATACAAGCGAGACAAAGAAAACAAACTACCGATAACATTAAAACTTAGCACGATTGATGATACCAATTGCAAAAAATATGTAACACAACCGTGCGCCACACATAATGCGGTAACCCATGGCATCTTAACATGGAATGGACAGACAAAAAATCTCGATTAAAAGATGTTATAATATAATTCTAATGACATTCTAATGAAATGTAAAAACAAGGAAAACAAATTGTTTTTTACAATACATGATGAAGTGACACTAAAATGATATGGAATGTAGCGTGTTTGAACAATACATTGTCAGTTTGCCAAATGATGGTCCAATATAAAAGAAAATATATGTCACTGACTTTCCTATGATGATTTTAATATTGGTGCCTGCCTAAACATTACGAGATATAGAAAAAATAGGCAGACACTGCATTTTTTATACCTTTTATTGAAAGTGATATTTGAAACTGCTCTTGAATGTGTACATTTAACACCTACTATTGTTCAATTTTTGAAAAAAAAATATACAAAAAATGTTAAAAACTTTGTATATGTCTGCAAATCCGGATTTTAGGTTGCTATCTGCCTTATGCTGATAGCGGATATATGTAAGTATATTTGCATTACTCTAACTTTAATGATAAAATGCGTAGAATTAAAAGGTTAAATCAAAAACGTAGTTAACAATTAACAATTATGTTACTTAATTAAACTAGAAACTCATATGAAAGCTATGTATACTCATATGAAAGAAACAATTTATTTTTGGTGACTATTTTATAAAGGCAAAAATAATAAAGAAGGAAACACACACACAAATAGAAATCATGAATAACAGCTACATATCACTTCAAAAATAAACATTGTGTATCAGTAACATAGAAAAGTCGATAACATGAACTCGTGTTCATTCATCGTCATTGACGTTAAAGGATTTTTTACAAAAAAAAAGATACAAAGATAAAACGTCGTTGCAATAAGATATTAATAAAATTTTCGGCTAAACACAATTTTCTCATAATTAGGAATCGAAGCACTCAGTTTGCAGGATGCAAATAGAGACTACACCTAAACAGAACTACTCATGCCCTTGTTTGTGGCTAGTGCATGGTTTCTAACTTTAAACAACCGTGTAATTGAGTGGGATCGTATCCCGGTGGAGGCTTGAAGTCTGAATGTAACTTAGCTGGTGTGCATCAATTCTATGGTTCAGCACATTACTTACACAGAAGTATTGTTCTTACTCCACGCCGTACATGTGGACATAGCAATAGATATAATAACATGTCGGTTTCTTAAAATAGAACAAATCTATAACGCACCAAGAAGTGTTTTTACCTATAAAGATCACATGTTTATGTATGATAAGTAGTAATTGGATATGCCAAAATGGGAAGGAGTTAAACTTCTTGGTGTGTAATGGATTTGTTATATTTTAATAATGACAACACACCCAATGCATGCTATATCGCTACGTTGTTTTTATTTTTGTTAAGACCAAATCATAGAAATGTTTGAAACATATTGATTTTAGCCCAATTTTCATAAACTTGCAATTCATTTTATTGCATTGTGTGCTTAATGTCTTGTCAAGGTTAACATTAATGAACACTAGCAATATGTATGCCAATGTATCATTTCATTGACCAGTCTAGTGCTATTTTAAACTCAATTTTCGTCATCAAGATAATACTAGAAAGGTCCTTAATACATTCATATTGACATCTTACAACGTAAAATTATGTTGTTATTTCCATATTGCAAACATGAAAACATTTATAAATACAAATGTAATCTTTAGTCAGGCACTTTATAAAATGCAACATTACACAAAACAATGCAGAAAACAATCTAGCTTATCCGATAACCAATTCTGGTTCTATGTACACGAATAATTAAATAGCAATTGGCAATTGCTATTTGATATAATATCAGTCAATAACTGACTATTGTTCTATAGGTAACTAAAAGTACTCTATACAGTTATACTCTCTTTAAACAATAACAATATATGACAAATTCCTATGAGCATTGCAACATATACCAAACCCTGAAATACATATTATACATTGGAATCAATCATACTGATTTCTACGTTTGCAAAGTTAACTGTTTCCCTCATCCAGTAAGAGGATTACGATGTAACAACATCACTAACCTCAACAATGGTAATGCTAACATCCATGACAGCCACCATCCCCACCCCAACCCTCACTCCTACCTGTGCTTTTAAGGCACAGTATGGCATGTTTGCATGAGTAATCTCACATTTGTAATAATATGTATAATAGACATTTCGATCTGAGTAGGTTTATACGCTGTATGCAACTTCTCAAAGCATCCGCTTCTTAAACCTGTCCCCAAAAACATGCACCACCACTAAAACATACAACTTAATCACAGAGAAAAGTATTTGCAAATAAATCACACACACAAACACTACACATTTTACAAACAATGGTAAAATAACTAGTATATCCGTATTTGCCACGTGACTTGTTTAGTCTGTCATTATCTTGTCTTAGACAGATGGGCACTCTATTAATTGAATACGTGATTATGTAAGTTATGAAAATTGATATGCGTACAAACTCCTAGTATTATTAAATCGAATGTTAGGCATCACATGTATATGTAATCATTGCACAACATACGTACTTACGTCTTTCTTCATCACTTTGGCTTTCTGCATAATGCCTGACAGGCCGATGCTGTCCATTCAATAACATAGTTTATTTGCATTAACCTATATTATACAGGCACAAAATGCAACGCACACGAATAGTTCATAATTTATAATACATGTGTTGAATATGGTATACATATGTTTAATATGAAGTATAAAACTAAATTGTCCTACTGTACATTTCGCTTTCATCTGCCTCACAGTGATATCAATAAGGGCGGTATGTATAAGCCGGATGCAACTATGTACATATGCAAACGATTCGTGATAACAGAGCACAAAAGCAACTACTGTAAATTATGAGAGAAGGAACAACTTGACTTCGAACACCGAATCTCCATTAGCATATACTCATTCATAACCATTAGTGGAAAATGCTCTTATACACATTTCAAAACGAACCATCTGAATTCAAAAATTGTAGGAGATTAGTGTGTATCTGCTGCTGATATGTGATATCTCTTTCCAGTGAAGTTATTTTCTGTCTGCGCTCACGGCTTGCATTTTCTAATCTTCGAATTCCGTCCCTACAACCTTCTTCAGTTGTTGCATCGATGACAATACCTTAAACATAGAAAACATTATTTCAAGCATACAGCCAATAATGACAACAATTTGCTAAATGCAATACACAAGGAATATTATATTTAATTAAGCAGCATTAACATTATTGGTTGATTTACTTCTTGGCCTTGCATAACAGTGTGCTCCAATACAACAAAAGTCGCTCAGATAGCTTAGCCAATAAATTCCAATGCCCCTAAAGTAACATGTACTAATTTCGACTGGCACAACAACTACATTTGACGCATTTGTTTTAAGTAACTTCAATAAGAAAGAAACACACACCATACAATGTGAAAAATCATATCCTGACATCTGTATAGACTGTTAGTTGTGTCTAATTAGTACTGTGAACTGGTCACATTTTCGAGTGGGTATTCATTACGATAGTTTGGTTAAATCTATATTTAAACGCTTTTATTGTATTTCAGTTTAACTAATTATTAAAACGAACAACACGCAGGTAAAGTGCTAATGCACATACCGAAAAAAATATTATCATAACACGTGTTCAGAAAAAAAAAGTATATGAACATTATAATCTAAACAATATACATACCGACTACATTCATTGCAACTCCCGTAGCAGCACCAAGTGTAAACCCAACTGAAGCACCAGCAGAAGCTCCAGCAACAACACCAGCAGGACCACCCACAATACCAACAACACCACCGAAAAGACCACCAACAAGTCCACCAACGGCACCGAGTATGTGCGGCTGGCCTAAATCTCTCGCAAATTTTGCAATCGCCTTATGTAGAAGTGCAATATTTATATCAATTTCCTTAATGTCTGTCTCTAGTTTCCATGTTTGTTGTCGGATGTCACTTATCTGTATAAATATAATAAACGAACACTTGACATTTATGGCTATTGCCTGTTACGATTATTTGGTCACAAAACAAACCCACAAAAAGTAATTAACTTTGTCTGCAAACATTTAATATTTAACGACTATTCGTGATAAGTCTAAATGAATGCTACATTATATTGTCGCTTTAAATTAAATAGAAGTAACCCGTTCGCCGTTTCATACAATTACAGTGCAAGGTCCAAGTTCTATTTAAGAGAGGAACTAACAATAGACATATCAAGCAATATGTTTATTAAATATTTATAATGCCGCAAAATTGTTTGTCTCATTACAAGTATATGTTATACACAGAAACAAACACAAAGAAAACGGAATGCATGAAATTGATAACGAAATGTTTGATTAACCTTCAAATTACTTCGAGCAAATGACTGAAACTATAACCAAATAATATGATTGTTTATAGTTAAAGTGCAACTCTGTTAACATGTGACAACTTATTTTGTATGTTGTTGATACTTTCAGGACAAAACAAACACCGGTATCTACTTGGGTACTTCATATGGCGGACAATGACAGGACAAAACTGCATGATCGAGTACCACATAAAAGTACATGGACTTGTTTAATAGTTTCCTTCGACTGATTTACGACAGTCACTTATGACATTCCATTTAATGTATTCACAAGCAAATAAGGGGCGCCCGTTGCCGAGCTCATAGAGTCACAGACCGTTCCACCATTGAGTTCGAGTCCCGGTCGAAGCGACAAACATTCATGTCCGGAGGTATTCACGTTAACCTACAGTCCACCACTGGATACATATATCTTGCTCCATCAGTAAAAAACTGGATATTTCAAATACGACATTGATTGTGCTGGTGTTAGGTATCTGCAACAAACAAACGAAACAACAGCAAACAACAACAACAACAAAAATGAAGCATAGGGGACGCCCGTGGTTTAATGGTCTAATGGTTAGAATCGATTTCTTGCTATTTCTCTGACTCTATAATCCGTCAACTTGTGGGTATGAGTCCCGGTCGGGGTACAAACTTTCATGTGGTTAGGTTTTCCAGCTGATCTACAATGCGCTACTGGTTCTACGCAGACATGGGCTATGATTTTTCCCGACCAGTAATAGCTGGACGTCGCAATAATGACAAAAATTTCGTCGATGCACTGTATTTAACAACTCGTCTGTTTTGTATCCCAGGTGTGACTGGAGAGGTTGGAATGGTTTCCTCAGGCAACACTTCAAGGCTTTGCCAGGAATAACGTATGGCCATGATATGCCGTAAACAATATTTGAAACAATTGGGTTTATATTAAAGAGCTCTGTTTGCAGAAAGGTTAGATTCACAGACTCGTAATGCCCCAACCTTTCACTTCATGGGTTATTGTCCCGGTAAGGGAGACAATTGTGATAATGCCGGGGATGCGCCAGTAGTTTCACTTCACAAACATTTATCTGCGATTTTCATCCACCAAAATAGTTGGACGGGAAAACACGCAAACAAAATCATTGAAATAATCTGACTTGTTTTGTGGCGAGGCTTATATATTAACATAATATTGATTAAAATGCATTTTCAGTTTATCAACACATCAATTTTATGTCTGAAAAAGCTTGTAGTATCATCTTGCGGACCACTTCAGATGATGATCAGAGGGAGTTTATGCTACGAAATGATCCCCAGCAAAAGTTCAGAAATACAGAATTGCCACCCGCGTTTCAAACTGGCGGGTTGAAGCGTCAGCGCAAACAAGACCTCGAGCGCTTTGTCAGACAAAATTCAGTTGATATTTTTAAATGTTATCTAATTATAACCTGTAACTTTAAAGTTCAATATCAGCGTGAATAAACCATATTAGCTTAAATCTTAATTTAGTTGTGTGAGTAAGTTACTCATCGCGATATTATGACGTCAATAATTTGACGTCATATTTAAGAAAAACTACATTCAGTATAGTTCATTAAAATTCGTATTATTTCATTAATACATAGGCAATTTAAAAAAAAAATAGTTCGAATTTGTGATCAGAAATGATAAACTAATTATGTTTCATTAAAAAAAAAAAAAAAAAAATGAAAAATTTGATCATAAGCCCTGTTCCTCGCGTCGTGCGTTATATGCTTTCAGTGAAGCGTCATCCAATCAAATCCTCGAAATAATATTTCCATTGGAACTACAACTTCCACCAATAGTCAATTATTATAATTAAAGATGTTTATGTGTTATTCTGCAAATACAGTGCAACACAATAGGCATATTAACTATTAATCTACCGTCTTGAAAAGAATTGGGGGCAGTCAATATTAAAACGGTAACCGTTAGTAAGGTATTTGCGCCATCGATAGCTAAATGGTTTAATTAAATGCGTTTGGTAGGAAATCATTGGTAGACAATAGCATGACTATAGAATGAACCATATCTCGGTGGTCAGTTTATGAATTTTGAATTTAAACACCTTATTCATATTGATGTCTTCAATAGTTGGCGACTGCTTGATGGCAAGTTTAACTACAGTCAACTCTCGTTATCTCAAAATCTCAAAGTTCCGGTTATGTCAAACTGTTTTCTATGGTTCCGTTTTTTCCCTATACTTTCTTTATAGTTCGACTCCGCTTAACTCAAATTCGTATGTGTCAAATTATCGGATATATCAAACTAAATTCTTTGTCCCCACACGTATAAAACTGTTGAAATCACTTGGTCTATCTCAAACTTCAAATTGCTATAAGATGCATAACGGCAACAATAGTTATTTTCACACCTACAGTGGAACTCGCGAAGATTTGGGCGCGAGTTTTATAGCTAATTATCGGCAATCAGGATGTCACGTAAATTAGAGAAGAGGTTAATCGATTATTATTTAATTAGCCGATTTAATGAACAACAATTTCGGTAATCAACTAACGCTGATTAAAGTGTTTAAGTTTGTACTTGTTGTTGTAACAGTTTTTGAGAACTTGTTGACACGGCCTTCTCAACTTATAAATAAAATAAGAGGTCGCGTTAGTGATTTTATCATTCTTTCACTACCTACCCACGATACACGTACTAATTATTAAATAAAAAAATAAGACCAGACACGCGAATGTGTCGAGCAATCTGATGAAGGACCGATCTTAGTACTGGGGGGTAGTCAGATCGACATTAAACTTTCTTGCAGCTCAGCAATCCCGTGAAGGGTCCAATAACATTTTAAACATGCAAAACCACGCAAACTTGCATAAACTTAGTTTACAGTGGCAGATATAACAAGGAATTTCAGTCATTACCAGTCATCGTGAAGCAGGTAAGATTTTTTTTAAATTTAAACACAAACTATCCTTAAATTCCGATAACTCAAACTTCGGATATCTCAAACTATTTTCTACGGTCCCTTGAAATTTGACATAACGAGAGTTGACTGTATATCTTGCATCTCAATGGATTATCGTTAATATTATTGTGTTATAATTTACTCAATCACACGGACATGTATTCGGAAAATATGTGTGGTGTTTTGAGAAAAAAAATGAATTGACTCATGATGGTTTTGGTAGGACTTGTGGATATTCATTTAGATTTATGCATATAATATCCGACATATATGAATGATGTTATACCTTAACTAATGACTCTGGTAGTTTTCTTTACGGCACATGTACATGCACACATGGTTTGCTGCATCGGATTGCAATTGGTTAGAAACATGCTACAGCAATGTAGATATTCTGAATATCCGATAGCAAAAGAGTGCGTCTTGTTCACATATGGGAGCGGTAAATAACGAAATGACAGATCGTTCTAGCGGTATAAACATATCTGGCTGCGCTATGTTTGTTTAAATAATAGCATGACATTTTAACACGATAGTTATCATTTTGCCAAACTATTATCTGTAACAAATAAATGTGTGTCAGTTTTCAGTGTTCATGTCGTGCAAATATACCTTGTTTTGGATCTTAAAACTCGTCTAAGCAATTAATGTGTGACGAGGTCAAGTCTTTAGAAAGCGCGTAACAATTGACTGAAGGGATACACTAAATCAATGAAGTGGTAAGTAATCTATTCAACTGAAAAAGGCTGTCATATAAACGCATGTTTTAGCATAACATTCTAGCAAGCATTAGTATAATTTAAAACGTTGCCAATTAGCATAACTGTACTTGCTGTAGCATTTCTAGAAGAAACAAGGCGTATTTGCTTGTATATGGAAACCAATATCAGGACAAAGGTAATATATCCATTAAATATGTTTATTCTGGCAACGGCAATGTTTGGTAGCAAAAGGCGAAATGGACATCGTGTTACCATGCACCGTATAATTACTTCTAGTGTATGTAGCGTATTCACGAAATTACAAGGACATACCGCCCTAATGGACAACCGAACAGGTAAGGGTGTGTAGATAGTTCGTGCACTTTTAGAATCAAGCTTTACATATTCCGACTGCCAAAAGATAGGAAGAGGACAAGATAATTATCTTGTGTTCTGTCTTGATAATTTGACACAGACAAAATGCATCGCCAACAAACAATAAACAAACACACAGACGTGCGCGCCCACACACACATACACACACACACATCTCCCCCACACACTCACACACACAACACCACACACACACACACACATACACACACACACACACACACACACAAGCACACGCACACGCGCCCATGGATATATCTACTTTAAACGCGCAAAGCTCCCACGCCATTGAATAGCAATACATATTTGTATCGTAATTAATACATACCGAGGTCTGGATGTTATCTTTCTCTTGTTCAAGTTGTCTATGTGTTTCTTGTAGCTTTGGAAATACAATCAAAGTGCCGCTTAATGTGTGACAATTCACGAATTTAATCATAATAGTAAAGTTTAATAATAATGCATGCAACAATATTCAGGTGAAGGTCGTTAACATAATTTAAAATTACATTTGTAAATTTCAAGACTGAAACAGCACTTTCTCTTTGTTTGGAAGAAAATGTATTGAATTTAATATATAAGTAATGTAACAAAATAAATGTGTGTCATTTCTCTCAAACAAGCTATGAAGAATGCAGGCGAACGATGGACTGATTGTATCAATAAACTCCTTTCTCACAACGCATAAATAAATAAATACATAAATAAAGAAAAATAAATAAATAAATATGATTCCTTTCCATAAGGGATCGGAATATATATAAGTAGCGTAAAATTATTATTATTATATATATATATATATATATATATATATATATATATATATATATATATATATATATATATATATATATATATATATATATATATATATATATATATATATATATATATATATGCAAGCATCATATATTCTACATGTCTCGATACCAAAAAAAAAAAAAAAAAAAAAAATGAACTAAAATATATCGTTGTCTGCAAGTTTCCTTAGACATATAACACAAACCTGCATCGGCTAAAACACGAGCACAGCCAACTAGAACGCGTGAGCTGTGGCAGAATTAGGACGTATATGTGTTCTAAATGTCTGAAAAAAGAGGTTCCCGTTTCCCAATATGTAAATCTCATTTAGTATACCATAATTAAGGCGCCAGGGATAGGCAGGACACCTGGTACGATAGTTAATACATACCGATTTCTGAAATTCCTCCTTCTTTTGTTCTAACAATATCTTTGTTTCTTGTCGCTGAATAAATACAATAAAACTATTGACAGTTAACGTATATATATAGTCATAACTATAACTTTATATTATAACACGTGAAACAAGATACACTCATAAAATTTCACTAATCGTAAGCTGCTTCTGTTTTCCAGATACGAATATATGACAAAGTCCTATGAGCATTGCAACATATACCAAACTCCGAAAAGGCACAGAACAAATGTATTTTACATGCAAGCCAAGCGAAAAGTAAGAACACATTTGTGATGAGTCATTTAACGAAAAGAGCAAACCCGACAGTAAGTGCCTTGGAACGGTCAGTCGGCAATATGGACCGACTGGGGTGCTTTAACCGGTTTTACAGAGCTCTAACCTCGCACTTCCTGACGAGTTTATAAAATGCAAGCAATGAAAAGAAAAACGACATATTTGAAAACAAAATGTCCATGCGCTGATATTTTCTATAAGTTATGACGAAAGTAGTGACGTCATTAAAAAGAAAAGTCCCCATAGTGTTCAGAAAAGAATATGGTATTAACTACACACAAATGGTTGACTATAATAAAAAGTACTTTCTGAATCATGAACAAACATGACCAGAGACGAATAAATGGTTGTAGCATCCTGTTCATGTGAAGATGAAATTGCAAAAACCGAAGTTCAATGTCCATCAAAGGAAATAGACGTAACAATCCTTCTAGGATGGACTAAATGACAACATAGATAACATGTACAGGGGTATTTTTTACTACCGCCATACTTCACAAGTAACATTGTTGTGACCATGAATAAGACTATATGACACAGTCCTATGAGCATTGCAACATAAACCAAACTCCAAAAAAGGCACAGAACAAAGATATTTCACAAGCCAAGCGAAAAGTAAGAATAAAATCGATTTAATTTTTTTTTTTTTTTTTTATCATTAGGAATATACTGATCTTCAAAAATGCACGTATGCTCATTGTATGGCAAACGTGGATATTAGTATATTACACGTACCTTTTTCTTTAATTTACTTTGATCTGTAATGTAAATGTTTATAAATAAATTAATATACATATGTTTAAGGTAAGGATGCACACGGGAATGCAAATATATCAAATTCAAATAAATGATATAAGTACGTAATATAAGGTTCTATATTTCTATTTTGTATTATGTTACATGTCCATTTGACGTAAGTGTATGCAAGTGACATGTATTTGGTTATTTCACGGTTGCCTCTAATCCAATCAAATGAGATATTGTTCCCATTAATGTATGCCTCTATTTAATCATTATATTATCAATATTAAAATGTAAGTGAGCTAATTTTGGAGATTCAAAAAGACAGTGCAAGTTTAATAGCCCCATTTGAATTACAATACCTGCGATGATATTGTTGTGTTTCATGTAACCATATATACTTTACAACGAGGTTTATCGATAACAGCGCAGTTAAAATGCATTGTTTGTCAATACCGTTGGCCGATGGCATATGAACAATCGCTAAAGTCATGCATTGACTTATTTGAACACAATTATTAACAACACAATATTAAATAGCACATCGCTGTCTATTTTTGTGGAGACAAGTCTACATGTATTTCTACTTAAGTCTTGGACAGTGTTTCATTATTATTATTATTATTTTTATTATTATTATTATTATTATTATTATTATTATTATTTTTACTATTTAACATAAGCTTAAATATGCATCAAGGGCACTTACCCACAACAAGTGATCTATCAAATTGACCAGCAATACCAGTATTCCATCGCTTGGATACTCCCCCACCTGCAGTGTCTTAAGTAGAAACCAAGAGATTCAAGCAAATGAGAAGAGAACAGACGTATAGAATTGAATTACCACTTTCATTGTACATCAATGTCGTAAATGTGCCATCAACTTGTAAAACGTTCTTCTGTATTGTAATTATTTACTATACGGTCTAAATGTAGGTAAAGTAAAAATAATAGTTTTATTGAATATTTTGTAAAGTATTTGTATATGTAGCATTTACACATACATACGTTACCACTTACCTGTGAACTGATTTCCGGGAAGTTTAGCTTCTGCTATAATAGTGCTAAATGTCTTCTCCATTTCAGTTACCTTCTGTTAATGGAAATGAACAAAGACAGGGTTCACTGAGAAACACAACATCAACTAAACAAGATATATCATTTTATAATGCCAAGACCTGAACAGGCCATGCATTAGATTGAATAAACTTGCAGAGAATTGAACACGTTTAGTATTATTTTCACCAGTATCTACTTAGTTTCCTCCGCATCCTTGATTATTCATGCCAGCTCTAAAACGACATTCTATTTTAATGTATCCTACCGTTCAAATAATTAATACTTGTCTTTGTTCGTTGCTGGTGTTTTCTAAAAGAGGCTAACTGCTAAAGTAAGTGTACTTATGCTATTTTAAATTAATGATCCATTGCAGAAAATACACTTCGTATTGCTTTATATATATGTGTGTTAATCGGTAGCTCAAACATAAAGAACACAGGTTCGTTTTAAATACCTTCGATAATTCGGCCGTTTCCACTTGTTTAAATGCTACATCCCGTCTCATGTCGGACACAAACTCTTGCAACAGTCGCAAATTGTTGCCAAGGAGAAGTGTAAAGTCCCCATGCTTCAACTATAAAATAACATAGAACAATAGCACTATCTTAACCAATTACCTTAATCATACACACTATAAAATATATAACTTCCTGTATATGTGGAATGCTATTCGAATACAACAAATTAATGAACACGACATTCTACAGGGCTACATGCGCATCCTACTTTATCATTGCTAATATGCTGTTGTTTTTTGTTGTTGGTGGTGTTGTTTTGTTGTTGTTGTTTTGACGGTGGTGGCGGGGTGTGTGTAGTTACTGTGCACTTGTATCGCGCATGTCATGTGCGATTGTTTCTGATTTTTCACAGATTTCGCTAAAAGAAACCGAGCAGCATAGTGTTCGGATAGACTCGCGTATTAATCATAATTATACAAAACATTAAGTCATGGGTAAGTTTTTTTTTTTAACAGGACATCAATCTGGAAGTTCGGAAAGTTTAACAAAAATGTCAGTATTTTTTTTCTAACATAGCTTCAAGTTTACCAACAAGTAAATGTGGTGGCATGCAAACTCCAGCCGTTGCGTCGGCCATTCGAACCCGAAGATAACATAGTCCGAAAAGGTAGGTTCTTGAACAGTAGTATATATCGTTCTGAAACGTGTTTAATGCTGGGTTCATCATATTATTTCAATATTTGAATTCATGCAATCATTTTAGACTAAATTTAACATTATATTTAAAACATGTTTTCCAAAGCTGTCTGTTCCTAGGACACATGCAGATGCAATGGTGTGCTTGATCAAATTTACCACTCACCATACAAATGTTTGCACAGACAATGTTAAACTGTTTCTGCCACTTATTAGCTCTTTAATTGTGAGTTGTAATAAAATGTTCTGCCACATGATATTACGCTCGATTGTTCAATTGCTCGATTGCATGATCAGTAAGCGTTATAGTACTTTGTAAAACGCACAACCTTAATCGGCATGTTCTAAGTCCAACCAGGGCTCTCAGAATCAAACATGAAACATATAGACTTGATTATAGATATTATCAAGAAGACAACATGAAGTTTCACTCCAATATTTGCAGAGGTTCTTGGTGTTTTAAAGTTGATAGTATGTGTACGCAAACCTTCGACCGTGAATTACGGTGACATCGTTAATTCGGAGAGTAAAATAATTCCACTTAGTTTTTATAGAAAAATCGAACACTATGCTGAGACAAAAAAAAACAACATCTTTCTATTGATCATATACCTAGGTCGGCATATGTCTTTCCTAATGACCACTGTAATGAATTTGGACGATTATATTTACATGATCTTCTCCTACAAGGAACATTGAATTTGGAGCATATGAATATTTGTTTTCCTTTTATCATCCACCAAAAATATTTAATTATTTAGAGACGGTGTCCGCTTGAAGCAGATATCGTGCTGCGTTCACTGTGTATAGTATGCCATGAACACTTGGCATGATACCACACCCAGTCACATTATCCTGACACCATGGAACTACCCTTATATTTGCAAGAGCGTTAGCTATGTCACTACTATATTTAACAATTTGGTATGACGTGGCCCTGTTGATTGAACCCGGGGCCTACTGTACCTGGAGCCGACGATCTACCAAATTCGCTACAATTACCAGTCTACATATACATACGTTCTTAAAATTCTATATTGAATGATAGTTTAATAACAAGAGGTTTATGATGGCCCTAATTCCTTCACCTAAAGACACGGGCTTTTAGTAGGCCCATATCTGGCGTTACGTAATTAAGAGTTAATTAAGAAATCTATGATGTATAATAGTCCGTTAGTAACATTTTCTAGTATTTTACCAAATGACCTACTGAACCCACGAGACCCACTTCAGAACATATCTAAGATTTAATACTTGCATTCAGTTTGGAGAGGATTGGATAATAAAGGTGGCCTTTCTCATCTTTTTTTTCCATTTTCTATGATTTGACATAGCGACCTATTTTTTGACATGACTTGACCCATTAACGAACTCTTTCTAGATTTCATGCAGACAGCCAAGTATGACCTAGTTCGGTCTAGATTGGGCTGTATATATGGTCGAAGATTTGAACTAGTTACTGATTATTTTACCCCACGTGACTCAGTTACAAATTACTACACAAGTACATGCAGACAAATGTACATTTAGCCTCTAGTGCGTTCACAACCCATTTGTAAAATCTGACAAAGAGACCTCTTATTTGACGACCCCCGTGACCCCATAACGAACACTTTAAATATTTTAGGCAGCTAAACATTAGTTTTGGGTAGAATGGGCTATAGATGAGGCCTCGTGTGTTTTCGCAAGCTTTTTTTTAAGATTGGACGTAGTGACCGAAGTTGACCCCACGTGACCCAGTAACATACTCCTCAAATATTTATTGTCATGTTGTAGTATTATTTCGGTCATAATTCATGTTTGAATGAAATCGTTTGACGTAAACATGTACCTACATCATTGAAATTGTTTAGAACTTTACAGAAATAATAATAAAAAAAAACTAAAACAAAACAAAACAACAAACAAACAGATGCATGTTTGGTTATATCTACTTCAAGGAGTTTATTAAATGCAGACCTCTATTGCAGTCAGAATAATATGTTCCTTCTTATGCACTTATCTTATGCAAGGTTACAACTTTCTCCTTTGTAACATAAACAAGCAATTCGATCCTGTTAAACAAGTTGTTTTAATTACTATGTATACTAGGGGAAATTTAATCAGCCAAAATAAACCAGTGGTAAACAGTTCATGATTTCTATCAACGATCTCATGTTTGATTGATAATAATGCAGCGACTTTCGTTCATTTCTGTTCTAACATGCCGTTTTGTTTGCAATGCTCTATGTATATGGGCAGTTATGGCGCACACAATGGTAAACATAGTAAGTAGATAAGCAATGATTTATTTCCAAATGTTTTGATTTATTTATCTCTTCTATTTATGAGCTGTTTATGGAATGCTTGTGACAAACCGAGTATACATTTGCATGTACATGTCAGTCCAACTAGCATGCGTTTTACTACTTCCTTATGTCATTTTGTCCGGCTAAATATGCAGAACATCATCAAAGTTTACTTTATCTTTTCCAAAAATTATTTCCGTCTTTAAATAACTCGTCCAATCGTTGACATTATAATATGCATATATTGATGTAATAATGAAATTTTCTAAACAACGGCATGCTTAACTACGATTTACTGCTAGTGTCCACTTAAAATACAACAGGCCCCAGCTTCATCGGTACTAGATGATGTTTCTAGTTTTTAAACTTGTCAAGTTGTATACAAATCTATATGTATGCCACATTCTTACGAAGGTTGACCTTTAACGTATGATCAGTGCTGTATGTTTCGCAAACAAATTTAAATAGTTATCATATGTGCACATACCATATTTATGTTTGCATCTGCTTCTGCGATGTCAAGGTGTGTAACATTCCTTTTGAGATATCGAATGAAAGTAAGCATGACATCAATATTATCTTCCATTTTCTGTTGGCTCAGCTCCATAGTAGGACTGTGAACTGTTGTATTTCTCACTGATCTAACCTGTAAAGGGTCGAAGCATTATCATTTAGACAATGTCTTTTGTGTGATTTCTTTTTTGGTAAACCTTTTGTCTTAATTTCCTGAAGTGGTTTTAACTGAAGTAGTGTTTCTTGTTCTCTTGTTTACTGTGTTTAACTTTGAAGTACATAATGTTACATGGTAAAGTATATTATTAAATAGTGCAGCCTACTGCACCCACACCCTCACCACTTCAGCACCCATGTACAATAAGTAAAAATGTAATAGATACACACACAAACGATTGTATACAATAATACAAACATCCGTCAAAATCATTACATATGCTCTGTTGTCAATGATCGGTTTGCTAGTATATCCATGCATTTGGTAAAGCTGAACCTTTTTCGAGAAGGAAAGGCAGTTAGTCTTCGACGTTTATAATTGATGTAAACTAGAAACAGTTTTCGTATTAAATCACACAATACGCCACAATTGTCCTTATTCTACTGTCCGCGTTTGTTTCATTCAAAATAATATTCCTAAATTTGCTTGCCTTATGTTGTCGGATGTTTTGTTGGGCACAACAAACAGACAGAAACAAGGCGAAATTTCGCAGTGCATTAATAACTTAAACACTACTTAAGAAGTGCGACGTCCTCACCACATTTTACATATACTGCCTTGGTCATTAATAGCTCAACAGTGAGTACATAATATATGTTAAAAATGCTAAGTATTATACTTACGTCAATAACCATTGTTTCCTCCATCTTGTCCATTAGCGATTGACAGTGTTTAGTTATTTCACAGAGTGCACTGACATCGCAGTGTTCAAACTTTTTAATTTCGGATGTCTTCCATTTCTTCATAAACAATCGTGTGAATTCTAAAGGTGAGCTGAGCCAGGTTTTGGGGTCGGTTTCTTGTAACATATCTCTTTTCTTATCGATCTTGATGGATTCAGGAAACAGATTCTGGATAACGTCTAACATTTGGTTGCAATTATTTGTACACGTATGTTTGAATTTTAACCTGTCATTCTCAGCTATTATGTCCTTCGGCTTGGCATTTGGACACAGTTTACCTCTAAATTTGCTTAGGGTTTCACGGTGCAGGGCATTCATTTCTTTCTCTACAAAGGGCAACCACGTGAGCTGAAGATACTTTAAAGCAAGAGCGCATCTACACCAGAAAAGGAAGCCTGCGCTTGTCTTTCCCTGAAAAACAAAATCACTTTGTCTTATCTTCAGTCATTTTGAGTTAATGCCAATGGTTTAATATGTTCGAGCTTAATCTATGTGCATCTAGAATACGTTCAACGTGCGCGCACCGTACGTCTGGTAACACTTTCTTGTAAACCACTTTAGCCAATCGTCGCACATAGAGGCATTCGCCTTCAAACAAATACAATATAAATGAATAAATCACTAGGTTAAATATAGTCATGCTGTTTAATGTTTAATAATGTGTATCGATGCAATCGGATCAATACATTTTAATAAAAATCAGATATGGTGCAAAATATAGGGTGTGATAAAAAATATGATTGTTTGTTTTTGTTGTGTCGTTTGTGCTTTTTTTATCAATGCGAGTGCAAAAGAAACTGTGGCAGCTTAAATTTGTCGCTAACAGATGCTTGGGCAAACATAATAATTTCGGTACACGAGACCAGCTGATAGCTCATACAGCACCGAATGCATTGTCATTTAACGCGAACAGAATATAATCAGAATTAAAATACTTAGACCGAATATGGTCTGTGTCAATAGAATGGGATTAGCTATGGTTTACTTTCGGTGGTTCCTGGCAAGGTACACATTCAGGTTGAAAATCTGTTTTAAAAATGTGATTGAGTTAACCTAGTATGCCAAATGCGACAGCTAGTAAGAGCTACATCTTCCCGCCTTTTTTCTCTGTAAATAGAGATATTATTACCGACCATTGGTTTATGTGTTATTATGTGTATTTTTTATAAAAGTATTCTCTCAATTTTAATTGATATTTTGTTATCGATAGACAAGTGATCAACGTGTGGGATGCAAAAATCGGTCTCAGTAAGTGTTGTAAGGGTTGTAGCAGAGTTTGCACTCTTATCTGCATCCTCGGTCCATCGGACTCCTACATGTCTAGGTAGCCAACAGGAAACCATCTTCTTATTAATTTGGGTTGTAGCAGAGTTTGCACTATTATCTGCATCCTCGGTCCATCGGACTCCGACATGCCTTGGTAGCCAACAGGAAACCATCTTCTTTTTAAGCGAATAAGTTTCAAAAGCATCTCACTATGTCGGGGTTTTAAAAAAATGAGATTTTAATAAACTTTAAAACTGACAAAGAGTCGGTAAACAATACACATGTATTTCAAATATGCTCTGAAATAAAATAAAGGGGAAGGTTCATAGCATGACCTTCAAAAATGGACGAATCGGGTGGTACGTTTTAAAGTATACAAACGGAAGCACAGTCGCCAAATGAATCTGCCTTTGATTAGAATATTTCTTGTTGTGCAGTTCAAGAAACTTATAGCGTCGTACGAGATGATCTGTTTGACTTATTATTTGTACAAGGAGCTAAATAAACAGCGGGCGTTTTCAATTATCATGGTGGAAATTCCAATACAATATTTTCCATTACTTGATTAAAATCTAAAAGTGATGATTTCGTAATTTATAACATCCGTAAACCAAACGGCTTTATTGCCTTTGATTTACGCTCGTACAAGTGTTCATATATAGGGTCGAAAGTGATACTGTGCGTAGGATTTTTTATAATTAGATGAAACTGTTGTAATGAAATAAATCGCAAATTTCTCTCGTCTTATATTTAATGATGGCTCATTTAGCTTCAACGTAAAGGCTCTCTACCGGGGGCGTCCTGAAAGCTCCGATGGCCAATCGAAGTTCCTGGTTGTGGACAACGTCCGGCAAATGGAGATATGATCTCCTGCTGACATAATCTAGTTTTGATCTTACCAGTGATATACTATGTTGTAATAATGCGGTTCTATCAGCTCCCCAGTCGGAATGGAAAAAAAAAAACATTTCAACATGTTAAGAGACTTTAGACATTTAATATGCGAATAGTTGATATGACTTTAAAATAATATATTATAATTTCCTTTCAAATTTGACACAAAGCAGTTTAGTTTCCTTGACGACAGGAATATAAACTTTATTTAAAAATAATTCAGGATCGCTGTGCACCGGTTTTAACACATTATTGTATTTGTCATTCAACGGTGGTAATATTTTTAGAGCTATAGCATATAGGAAAATCGTTCCCATACAGTGAACAATCGACTCGATTATTTAGGATATTTAGGGGTTTTTACAAAGCAATTTATTGTGATGTTAAAGAGAAAAACTGATAATATACTACCCTTAGTGACACATTGCTCCTATTCGTTTTGACTTCTGCAGAAAGCAAACTGTTAATAAATGTCGATAACCATGGTAAACCCAAACCTGTTAAAATCCCATGTTATCATGTTGTTTCGTATTCCATTTCAAGATCAAAGAACACCGATACAAAGTGTCATTGCTTGATAAAGGCAGCGCGTACAACAGTTTCAAATGTAATAGGTAGACCGAGTGTATTGCGTTGGTTTCTCAGCCCACTTTCAAATTCTGTGAGTAAATTACTTCAAGACGAAAAAGGAGTCTAGTATTTATCATCGGTTCTAAAGTTTTACAAATACAACGAGTCAAAGCAAAAGGTCTGTAACTGAAAGGATCTGTTGAATCATTTCCTGGTTTAGGTATTAGAAAAACGAATGTATTTTTCATGAATTTTGAACTTCTCCGGAAAACTTAATTTCACTATAAATGGACAAATATTAAAATCAGGTGTTTAAGAAATTGATAAAAAATATCATCAGGTCCAGCATCGGTACCATGGGATTTAGTCAGTTTTTCCTTAAGTTTTCTTCAAGAAAAATGATGGTTGTAATTTTCATTTATTGTTTGAATGAAAGTTGATTTTAGTTTTCTCAACCCGATTCTTTACATTTTTTAACTTGGTCTGATCAATGTTCTGAAGATGATTCTTTGATTTCAAAAACCCTTATCCAGAGTATCTGAAATGTCTTTTCTGTTTGTTATTATTGCGTCATTCGATTTTAAATGATGTGGCTAGAGAAGATTTACCGCTAGGTTTCCTAATGGCTGACCAAACATCTTCAACTGTATTTTTACTGGTTATACCATAAACAACTTCCTTTTGGCTTGTTTGATGATCCGCCTGCTTTATGATCTTTCAGTTTTATCATTATTTGTATTATCACTATTAGGTTGAATATCGAATTTCTTAAATTTCGTAAGTATGTTGTCTAATGTTTTTTGTCATACGTCATTAAAAAAAGGTTTGTAACGCTTTGATTTGTCGTTATGTTACTAATACACGTTTCCGTGCAGTGAATCATACTTAAGAATAAATGTATATTATCATGAGCATTCTCACATATTGAAGTAGTCAATTCATTAGTAAAACACACTGAGAATAATACCCAACTTGCTCATCTTGCAGTAAGTAGTATTGTCACTTAGGATAACAGATTCGTTTTTAATATTATGAGAAAGTAATAAGTACTACATACATCATCATGCACATCCGAGCTTTTTTCAGGATATATAGAAGGATGACAAAAGAAAGGTCAAGAGATATTGCCCTGAAGCAGGATGTAAGTAAGTTGCCGTTTTGTTGAGGCATACATCGTTTTGGGCAATGGAGTCCTTCGACGTTGTACCTATATTTCTATAATCAGAGTATCTTAATAATGGGCTATGTCCATTAAAGTCCCTCACACGAATATGGGGGAAGATAGTTGATATATTAAAACATCTAATCTTGATTTAGAAATATATACGTTAGGTGTAAGATAAACAGAGTGAGCTATGACTTTATGGCCTGTAACACGAAGGGCAACAACCTGTAATGCATTATTATTATTATTATTATTATTATTATTATTATTATTATTATTAATGTGGCAGTTTGAAGATGACAAGTGTCGTCGAGACTACAGACTCCCTATCACACATTGTATAATTGTGATTTATGTACTTTTAAAATCAATTTTATCATTTTCTTACAGGAATTTATCTTAAAGGAACAGCACAGCTTTCGTTTGAAGTGGCCAAGAAAAATAAAATGCTATTAAAATTGGCTCTTAGACCTCGACAATTTCACTGTATTATTTTGTCATTTATGGGAGTTTATCAAGTTGTTTAAAATATTATATTTGAGCGTTGGTGGTGACCTTCGTTGTTATTTTTTCTACAACTGGCGATTTTGATTGGTGACTTTTTGGGTCGGATATGGCTCATTAGCTGGACAATTCATATCGTACTCGCGCGTCAATGAGCTTAATATATCAGCTACCTTAATGGGGTCCTTTGTCACTGATTGAGTTTGGGCGTCGCTAGTTGTGACAGTTTTAATATTTGTTTTACGATTGTTGAAAATGAGTTTCAGTTAACTTTCTTGCTTCATGGTAATATTTTTTGTTGACAGATTTAATTGGTATACGTTTTTTCCCAAATTTCACAATTATTTGACTAGGCAGGGTGTTACGTGAAACTATTTACACACTCAAATGTACTACTTGATTTTTTTTTCAACAAACTTTGAATCTTTCCAATTACTTTACGCCAGAATTTTTAACACTTCAAGCATCTAATGTGATTTGGAATATGAATATCAACTTGTATCTGACACTAAATAATTTTAAGCTGTGATGAGAAAACGTGACCGTGAGAGATATCGTATGTTTCATTTTGAATTCCAACTTGATCAATACTGGAGTTTCAGAAGAAGATAGTGTTTCTTATATTTTAAATAAATGAGCACCGAACGCAAAACGTATCCAGTGAGAATTCGGTCTTTATTAACGCCTTTCGAAAAGTTCAGAGACTTGTGAGGTGATGCAGTAATGATCTGTCGTGAATATTTTTTTTTTCGCATTTAGGAGTTAGTCAGAATGAGCTGCTCGTGTTAATTCAACAAAAAGTGAACCGTTTCTTATTCTTTCACAGACTTTGTGACGCCTATTATAGCTTTAAATGAGTGTTCGATGATAAACAGAAACACTTTTGGTTAAGGATCAAAATAGTTTTCTGCTCTAAGTACTCTGACTCTGAAATGTATCAATCACTTGTTTAATTTCGGAGTCAGTTTCTTTGATGTTTGGTCGAGTTGATTTAGAATGTTTGAAGCCATGAAGGAAGAGAGAGTACAATTCAACACGTGTGGTCCCCAGTCACCACAGAGGCCATCAAGGGGACGGTAACGCGTAGTGGAGCTAAAACTCCAAGCGCCAGCGCTACACACGCGATATACTCGAAAGGATGGATCGGAAAAACTATTATACCGTTCGAATAACCCATAAGCCACAGCCTTGTTGATTATTTTAAAGAAAGGGTTAAGACGTATCAATCTATGTTTGTATCAGAGAAGTAGATTCGTATAGATAGAAACAGTAGGTGAAAGTATATTAACCTAGGGCTCTGCATGACCAGCCGATTGATCGTACCGGGTCCATACGACCACCCTTCGACGCCAACTACGGGGTTTATGATTGTGAAATACATACCACAGGTGACTACGGATATACGATCAGAAAAAAACCCGTGGTTCTCAACCGCCAGAATCCTAATCACCGTTATAACGAGATGCAGTTATGCACGGTAAACGCATGGTCCATTTTAAGCGGAGTTTTACCACTATGCATTAATTCACCCGGCGTATTCTATTCGCCAGCCGGCTGGGCCGAAGTTGTTTTATAACAAATTGTGTTTGCAAATTTGTGTATACAATTTGAACCTACCCAACTAATACGTGTTTTTACACAATCAGCGTGATCATGAAAAGAAACAAATGTTAGTAGATGTTTTATGCGTAACTATTATAAATAAAGTTCATGAGGGAATGCTTATTACAAAAAAATGCCCTAAAAACACGGACACATATATACTTCGAATATTTGGAGATGTCTGATTGGTCTTTTCCTGAAATATGTTCTCACATATACGCAATTTATATCAAATGAGCAATTAAAGAAAAATACACAATAAATAAACGAGTCTTAAATTAAAGAACCCTGATCACGTTTAGTTATATGTCCTTATTCGTATGGGAAACGTTTTGTATGTTCAAAAATTTACTCATTTATAAGGTTCGCATAATGTAAGTATATCTTACCTTTACCTCCGCCACACTTCTATCTTCAGCAACTTCAGCAACTTGTCCTAAACATACAAGATAATAAGTTATAAGATACAAGATAAACACACATACATATACATATTTATATACATATATATACAGACAGAGAGTGAGATATAGAAAGAGAGACATACAGACATAAAGCGAGAGAGAGAGACAGATAGAGAAAGACAGAAGGGTCGGAGAAAGAGATATGCAGGCACAGAGGTAGACATCGAAAAAAAAAAGAAAATAACATAAAGGGACAGAGGGAGAGAGTGAGGCAGTGACGGAGCCAGGCAGAGAGCGACACAGAAAGACAGAAATTGATATAGAGACAGATATATAGATAGATAGATAGATAGATAGATAGATAGATAGATAGATGGATATATATATATAGATAGATAGATAGATAGATAGATAGATAGATAGATAGATAGATAGATAGATAGATAGATAGATAGATAGATATACAGAGAGATAGATAGATATACAGATATATAGATAGATAGATAGATAGATATATAGATAGATAGATAGATAGATAGATAGATAGATATACAGATATATAGATAGATAGATAGATAGATATATAGATAGATAGATAGATAGATAGATAGATAGATAAATAGATATATATATATATATATATATATATATATATATATATATATATATATATATATATAGATAGATAGATAGATAGATAAATAGATAGATAGATAGATAGATAGATAGATAGATAGATAGATAGATAGATAGATAGATAGATAGATAGATAGATAGATAGATAGATAGATAGATAGATAGATAGATAGATAGGCATCTGTTTAAATTGATAAGTTCATATATTATTCTCCTTTGTTCTTCAGGAAATGCAGGCTATACGGGTCGTGCCGCTTGAAGTTATGAATTTCGGTATATTGAGATGACCAACGTTCACGTTGTGTATTCTACATCGGTTCATTAAAGCCTAAATGTTACTTATGTTATAGGAATTTATTTCCACCTTTAAACAAACTTACCATCGAAAATCTTGTCCGAGTTGCTCGTTTCTGGAATACCCAGCGCTGTTTCTATCTTGATGATA
Source organism: Sinonovacula constricta (assembly GCA_007844125.1). Classification (NCBI taxonomy): domain Eukaryota; kingdom Metazoa; phylum Mollusca; class Bivalvia; order Cardiida; family Solecurtidae; genus Sinonovacula; species Sinonovacula constricta. The sequence goes on from CM017555.1 coordinate 29,850,242, forward strand.
TTCTGGTAATAAAAACGTGTAGTTTTAATTTAGTTAATTGTAATATAAACAATACTGTTGTTGCCTTTTAATTTCATAAACAACAATACTGACAGAGTGTACGCCGAGTAGGAGATGTCCTTCGCTGATCTGCACCAACACAAAACAGAACAGTTTTGCCTTGTATGCAAGATTGAGTAATCCGTTAATATATATACACAGTTATAAACATCCATAAAACAGATATCTTTTCTTTGGCCGCGACAGTGTCTACAAATCCCAATCAAACACACATGCACATTTCGCCTTTTTCAAATAATAGCATATTTATGAATTAATCGAGAATATATAAAAAAGTCCTATGGGTGTAACAACATATACAAAAAATTGGAAAGAGACAAAAAACAAAGGGTAGTCATTTGCAAGCACCGCGTTAAAAGTAAGAACAACTATGTGATGAGACATATTATAAAAACAGCAAACCAAAGAGTCACCGCCTTGGATCGAAAGACACATATCAGCTTTAACAATCCGCCACATTTTGTTGTCAGAATAAAATAGACGGCATGCTACTAACAATATGCATTAACATTTCCAGATAATTGATGATACTTGTTGTGAGACACAATAAATATAAACAGGACATGCATGTGTATGTGTGTATGAGGTTGTATCTCTGGGCGATATTTGAATCCATGTTACATTTTGAAACACACCGGAAAAGAAAAAGATAATCATACACTGCTATTCCAAAGACCTCAACTTTGGAAAAAAAATAAAATAAATACGCCGTTAGACTTGCTATATGCAGTACTGTCATCCAGATTGTTTACGCGGTTCTGCCTGACGACATTATTTATACTTTTTTTCAAAACAATATACATTACCTGTTTCAACATGCTCATCAAGTGTTCTTGTTGAATTCGTTTCCTTTTTAAATCTGCCATGACTTCTTCGAGTAGCTGTATTCCCTCGTGACGGAGCAGATTTAATTCACCTAATTTATCTGTTAAGGGAAAACGTTTCTAAATTAGAATTACTCCCAGATATTGGTAACACTATCATTCCAAAAAAAAATCAACAT
>CM017555.1:29851404-29874616 GCA_007844125.1 Sinonovacula constricta
ATATATAACCAGAATATCACCAAGCTGGAAGAGGCTCTACGGTTTCCAAAAAGTAGCTTCTCGGGTAATATTGTTGAAGGTAAGTTTGCATTTTGTACATTTTTTTGCATTTTTATTTGAAGGAACGAAGTGATTTCTATAGCCAATATGTCATAACATAAAAAAAAAAACAATCTAGTAATCGACAAATGTCCAATCCGCACCAGCATTATATACCTTGATATCATGAAGTTCAGCGTTTCAAAGTGCATTAGGCGTCTTCCATTTTTGTCTTAAGCACGCATTAGAAGAATCTGCAGACGCAAAATTGTAAACATGTAACGTGAACAAAAAATCACAAAGTGAACAACATGACATTGCACATTTAAAATTCGTCCAGTGCTATGTAGGCATTGGTGCTACAAGAATATGATTGAATAAATGAGTTCGTGATGAGTGCATATTTTTCCGGTGTATGCTAAATAGCTGTCGTTTTAATGACCATTTTTTGTCGATTCGACATCTGTCAAACATAAAACACCAACGAGGGAAGGAGGGAAGAGAGGGAGAGAGGGAGAGGAGAGTAGAGAGAGAGAGAGAGAGAGAGAGAGAGAGAGAAGGAGATATAGAGATATAGATATATATATATAGATATATATATATAGATATATATGAGAGATATATATAGATTGAGATAGAGAGATATATATATATATATATATATATAATAGATATAGATATATATATATATATATATATATATATATATATTATATATATATTATATATAGATAGTTAAATAAAATAATAATATATTATTAAAAAAATAAAACAAACATGAATAGTTTTATGATTAAGGCGGTTGTATGAATTTAATACGATCTCTCAGGTACACAGGGACGTCTAAATTTAAATTAATGTGTATACGCAATCTGTAGTGATGCTAATATTAGTAAATCATTAGTAGATACAGAATTATAATTAAATGTTGTCTTTATGTATTGCCGTTAAACACACCATCAGATCCAGTAAACTGTTCGTTTAAAGAATACTTGTTCCAGCTTGCATCCAACTAATAATTAAATAATTCATTTTGTTGTATGTTTAGGAGACGAATCTGGAAATGGAAGGGCGACTGAGGTAGGTCATCCGTGCTCTTGTGTAAACCTTAGATATGACGTAATTGTATGTTTGTTCTTTCTTTGTCATATTGAGACAATTTTGGTCATATTTGTACGTCTTATTATTGTTGGAGATATGCCATCGATGCCCGTCCACCCCCCATCCAATCCCCAATCCCCACCCCTCTGGAAGACCCCCCCCCCCGAACTACAATAATCTCTCACCGAATTAAACTCACTAAGTGAGTGCGTAAGAAGTTTCAGGTCGGTGTCTTTTAATCATCTTTCATTTCGCGGAAAATTCATCTATACGATTAACACAATTTACTGTCTCAGTAACGTTTCTGATCTCTTTACAAAATGTATCAGAAATGTATTGCTGATGGTTACAATCAAAAGCTGTACTACTCTGTACTGCCCAATGGTTCCTTTTACGCTTAATAAAATGTGCACTGCTTTTAAATTAAGACATGACCGGTCATGTTGTTGAGACAATGTTAGTACAGTTACATAAAACACCCCTCTTCTCATTGTCACTTTATTGCATGTCATTTGCGAAGAAATCATATGCTAATTTTCGTCTTCTTCTCCTACTAGATAAACACAATACAGTTTCCCTCGAAATGATAGAGCGTACATGTAAACGAGTTAGGCGCATATCTCCTATATACTACTACACGTCAGTCCATTCGTCCACATGTAATGTATATTAACACAATTAAGTATAAATTGTGTTTAAATAAACTTACTTCTGTATTCTACATAAACACACTTAACACCCCATTTGGTTTATTGCCATTTCGTGTATTAAGTTTTGATCATTATTCCAAGTTGGCCTGTTTTGGACAAACCTACTAATGACAAAGGGTCTAACTATATAGTAGATTAAAGTCAATTAAACCCCCCTGTTCTTTATATCACATGAGTTTATTTTTATTGCGAAATGTACAAAATATGTAAATGTCTTTCTAAAAAAAAACATAAAAACATACACTTTCAAGACGTTTATAATTAAAGTATAATTGGCATATATAAATTGTGATATATCATAACGTCCTATGACAATTGCAACATATACCAAACACTGAAAATACATATGAGCAATTTGTTCATTCTTTTTAAGTTTAATGAAATAAGGAATTCACTCTGTTTTAACTGATACATCAAAGCTAAAAAGTTACCACTTAACTTAAAATTGTGACTAACATGGATTTAAATTGTTTGTTGGTAATAGTGACTGAAGCGTAAAAGCCATCATATTAAGAAATGAAGCTGACTGTAATTCACCGTCGGTGGAAACAACATTAATTGATTTTATATATATAAAGAATTGATATGTAAATACGATAACGTGTTTAAATAACATTTAATTTCGGAATCTTCAAGGCGTCCATTGCAAATGTCAGTCCATTTCAAATTTACAAATTAATTTAAATAACCTATTCACTCAGTGATTAAGAATTTCCATCAACGTATTTAGAGTGATATGGACGTTGCATTCTGTGTCGTTGTTCTTTTTGTTCTTTAAATCTCTCCTGCTTACATTGCATTGTATGGTTGTGAACTATGTTTAAATCGGTTTTGACAATGGTAGTTGAGTGAAAAAAAACGTTATTATTACCGCTTATGCATACATGGGCAATGATCTGACGTGATTTACTTATGTGTATATAAACTAAATGTTGGTAAGCAAGTATATTTGTGACCGAGCTGTGTGTGAATAAAGCATGTATTCAAACGTAATGAACATGCACATGCTATTCTATTGGTTTTCCAAAAATTGCGGAATAGCCGATAGTCGTTTATGCATGAAAAAGTAAAATGGTTAATTATAAGCCAAATACATGTTGTTTTCAGACCAATACACGGGAAGTTGATAAACACTTAGATTTATGGTGTAGATGCGCGCTTGCCTTGAAGTACCTTCATTACGTGTGGTTGCCTCTTGTCGAGAAAGTAATGAATCGCCTATACAAGAAAACCTCACGCCGATCTAGACGTAAGCTCTGTCCAAAGGCAAACTCAAAGGACATCACCAAAGATGGGAACAATTTGAAATTTAAAGACCACTTGTGTACATGTGATTGCAACGGACTTTTGGAGGATATACAGAAACTTTTTTCAAAGCCAGTCGACACGATATCACTGTTACAAGGCAGTGATCCCCAGACATGGCTTAGATCAAGATTCGAATTCCAATCTATCTTCATGAAGAGAAGGATTAAGTCTGAAATTAAAAGGTTTAGGGACTGCGATATCAGTGCTCTCTGTGACATTACTAAATGCTGCCAACCACTAAACGAGAAAACAGATGAGCCACTGGTTACTAAAGTAAGTTATTACCTTGCATCGATACGTGTTTTCTACCTTTACAATATGAACCGTGCTATTCATCGCCAAAAGTATCGACAGGCTGAAGCACGACGCCTGTTTAGGAATGATCACTGAAATGCGCACATTGGGAAAGTTTATTTTGCTTAAAGTTACCCCTGATAAAAAACAGCGATCTTGTTTAGTATTTACCTTGACATATGTTTACAAGTATTGTGTGCGCCTGTGACTTTCACGCAAACATAGCAGAACTATTTTGGTTCCTTTCATTATTAAAATATCTAAATATTAAACGTAATGATACCTGGATTTTCGGTACGCCGTTATGTGTTCATACTTACATTCGTAACAAGGAACACATCTTGGCACGCCCATCGATGATCGGACTGCATGTTATTCACGTGAGATAATCTATTAGCAACGAAAGTGGCCATAGCCAAATAAGCTAGTAATATGATGAATATGAAAAACAGCGGTTAATGTTATTGAAATTAAATCGGAGCGTTTTAAATTCAAACCCTATATCCGCACAGATTTGAAATTCGCATTCGATTTGGATGGTCATTTATAAAAAGATCAAATACTCGAAGAAAAGAGTTTTACCATGCCTGAAGTATTCTTCGCCAGAAGGTTAAACTTATGGACTCAGCATCGGTGTGTTCTAGGTTCAAACCCGAAACCCGACTTTAGTTTTTAATCCTTGACATAGACTATGTTCAGAATAATTATTAATTTCCGGACCACTTTCTTACACCCAGATATACCGGATGTACAAAACACCCTTCTCAATATTGGTAGTCTGGAAACAATTTGAAAGTGTTTCGATCATAAGAATAATAAGTCATTTGATTTCGGTCTTATGCTGAATAGAATACAAACTTTCACTTGACAGCAACTTGTTATAGTTTTGCTTTAGTTCGATGTGAACTTACTTATCACATTTATAACAAATAAATAATAAAACATATCATTTATATAGCGCTTCTATTATAATAGATATGTTTAAAAGTTATTTACAAAAATACCTACATTGTTGTATAGTATATATATAATAATTTATATAGATATATATATATATATATATATATATATATATATATATATATATATATATATATATATATATATATATATATATATATTATATTACATACATGATATAAGCTCAATTTAGCAATAAAAAGAAGTTATTTAAAATAGTCCATAACAACGTCTTACTTATAGACAAACAATAGACAAACAATAAGAGATACACAGTATATAAGAAAACTAAATAAACAGATATCTTCACATTAGATGTAGAAATGATGACAGGGTGTAAGATCATTTTTAAGATTCGCGCTAACATGTTAGATGATTTATGATAGCTGAAAAAGATTGGTCTTAAGGTTCTTCTAAAAGGTTACCAATGTACTGCTTTCGTTAAGATCTCTTGGAAGCACATTCCGGAGTGTATGTGCAGCAAAAGCAAAACATCGATCACAATAGGTGACGGTTCGGATTTTTAGGAACAACTAATAAGGCGCTGCCCTGAGATCTCAAGAAAATTAATAAAATTTGTAAACAAGAGTTTTCATCGAGATCAAAGACATGCCTAGTTGATATGTTAAGTGTTTCTCTCGGTGATCATCCATTCCACTTTAAAATGCATGAATTGGGTTTATTTTAGGAAACACTAAACTTGTTTTTTTTCTTTGCGTACATAGCCACAATCAAAAATGCTTCGCTGCAAAACAACTTAAGAATAAATAATGAGATACTAAATATTAGAGAAAACACAACTTTTCAAATATGCCTTACTCGCTCCAATATTGCTTGAACCAGTACTAAACGTTAATGGTAAACGTAATAAACATGAACACAACTGAAAGACAAACCCTTCACGAAATTAAGCAAAACAAAACATGCAGCAACACAAACACATATATTCAGAAGAGCCCAATATCATGTGCAAACTGTTTTCAGGTCAGATCAGTGAGAAATACGATGGTTCACTGTGCTACCATGGAAATGAACCCCAAAGAAATGGAATATATTATTGATACCGTTCTTGTATTCATTCGGCATCTCAACAAGAATAGTACAAGCATTGACCTTGCAGAGGCAAACGCAAACATAGAAAAGGTAGGTTCAAATCTATAGCCGATGATGTCGCGGACTGTGCTATGTTTCAAGAGCACACCTGCATTAAATCTAAGCTGGATATGTCACTGTAACGAATTAATAAAATTATGCCCTTTTCTTCTATGCAAATAGTTCGTTGGTCAACACAATTATCGCCGCCAATGTTGTTCGTCAACATCTACCGGTTTGTTTTATATCCGATATTAGTTAGCGGCAAATGTCAGATGCCAAAGTGGGACTACTAAATGAACCACACAAACAAGTAACATACTACAAATAAATAAATACTTAAATATCATAGAATGGAACACGTGTTTAAGGGCAGTTTTCTTTCCTTTTGCTCTGCATGAGGAAATAGTCATGGCTTTAACAGTTCATATTTTTACACATGTCTGACCATTTAATAGACCATTGATAACAATTGTATGTCATGTGCCAATGGCATTCGACATTTATAGTAAAATGTTTATTTTATCGATTATACCATAAAATAGTAAGAAAATCAAGACAAACTAGTGTTACTGTTTTGTGTTCTTCTATAGTTGAGGAGTGGTGGCTTAACACTTCTACATGGCAAGGATTTGCGACTGCTGCACGAGTTCGTGTTCGACATGAAACGGGAATTAACTGTTAAAACGATGGAGATGACAGATTTATCGAAGGTATTTCAAGTTTAGTAGTTAACTTTGCGGTGGACCTACAGACTAACACAAATATAACAAATACTAACAATTAGCCTTTTATTTTTACATGAGCGTTGTACAATAAAGTTGATACATAATGTCGAAAGTATATTTGCTTTAACACTTTGTTTCATTCATGATACACCATTAACCTAAAAATGATATATATTAACAGCGAGGTAAAGTTAGAATATAATGTTTTTTATGGCTCGTACGGTCAATTTGATATTGCGGAAGAAACTCTGACCATTTAAACCGGAAATTAAAACATTGTAAATAAATTAAAATCTGCAAGTGTACTCAATGAAATGAAAATGTGTGTTTGGCCTGAATTCGTCCTGTTATTGGGTATTGCCATTATAGAGCGATATTTATGGTAAAGTTCAAGTTGCGTAGCTCAAAGAACATTGCATTTATTGATGTTAATTAACAGAAAATTACTGACATGGAGCAGGCGATTAGCAACGTTGTGTCAAAAGGAACACTTTCTGGAAAGACGTTTAAAGGTAAGCTTACAAGCAGTTTACATCCATTATTGATGTGCATATGCGATGTTAACTAAAGGGCGAAATTAATGGATTAATTGACCCATTCTAGATTTAGATCTTACAATAAAAAAATAGAAATCTAAATGAAATATTTTCACGCGTACAACACATTCAAGACAGTAATCAACAACTTGATAGTTGTATTTGTAGTAGTCCGCATTTGCTTATGATAGTTTGATTTCATCTTACCAGATACAGGTAACGATGCAGGCAAACCGTCGATTAGAATCAGGGACTGGAAGGTAGACAGAATTACTGTTGGTGGTAAGTTCCGTTGGTGCATCGTAATAAAAATGTAATGTGTTACGTGTTGTGTCCTCTTAAAGATAATACAACCCGGGTGAGAGGCAGTAACGCTATTAAAGGGAGAGTTAAAATGAACATAATGTTTTAATAAGAGAGATAAGTACACACATATGTACATGTATACGTTGCATGTAGACACCAGTCAAAATGGTCTAATGATTGAGGTGGAAACTGCATCAAAGCAATGTTCTAATGTTCTTTTGGGGCAAGCAGTAATAGTTTTGACAATGACGCGATGCATAGATCAAGTGACGGATGATTAAGCCGTTTATTAATATAGACATTCACCTTTGACTGACTAGCTTAATTCATATGGGTTTCAGAGCCAATGTAGTCTTTCTTCGCAACTTGTGATTTGATTCCATTCTCGGAACGTGAAATTTTCTGTAGGGAGGTGATTCAACTAACTTGCCATTAGCCATTGTTTTTACCCAGTTACACATCTGAAATTTGCTAGCTTTATTTATAAGCTGGACGTCACAAAAATGATATTGACCGTGTCGGTATTATTGGACAAAACGAAGCAAAAACATTAATTCAATAACACACCAGATAATTGCATCAGCTCAAAACTAACTACTTGCTATAACCCAGTAAGTTGATCCAGCAATTAAAACGAACATGTAACTACGTTCTGTATAATTTAAGCATTATTTGTTCATTTGAAAACACTTATAACGTTATAACTTCTATACAGGATAAACACATAGGTACACTAATTGACCCTTCCCGAGGTGGACTTTAGCCCCGCCAACTATATCTACGTGCCCTTTTTGTAACTAGTTTAGACAAACTGTGGTTAAACTGACCTCGCTCATATTAGGACGTATGCAGACTGTGTTATTGGTTTCTTCAGTATGTACAGATTGACTGAATGAAGCTTTGATTTATGGATTGTGGTCAAGGGTTAGGAAATATAATCAGCCCCTTTTATGAGAAAACGTCTGATTCTTCATATGACACACAGCCTGATATTCATGTGAAAATGGGAGTAAACTAAACAAGTCAGTATGTATTAAATAAAAAAAACGGTGTTTGCTTTCACGCAGCATATTCTGCATGGATGTCAGTGTAAAAGCCGCAACTGTTACATTAGGTCAAGCGTCACATGGTATGTATAAAAGAGATTCTAACTCAGTGTATTCAATGTGTTTTATTATCTCGCTAGTTACGAAGCGTGAGTGTAGGCTATTTATTTGATTTAGTTGTGTTTCTTATATTTCTACATGCAAAAGGACAAAGCAGTGATTCTTTTGGGATGAAATACACATATTCAAATCAGTCAGTTTCCGACGTTGGCGATGTTTGAAGAGCTGATTGGCCAACACCAGGGACATGGCACTGCTACTCCATGTTTAATCCATATTTAATCTGTGTGTAATAGATGATTACATGTAAGACAAGTGTAACTTCGCTTCATTATACTTGTATAGAAGAAACGATTAGGCTACGTTTAACAAATGTGTGTAAAGGCTGTACCAGAAAAAAAAATGTTTCACCATTTGGTCACTAATTGCCACGCGGTATCGAAATAGGATAACACAAATGTGTTAACGCAGACAATTGTCAGACGAAATTGCATAACAGTTTAGCTGACAGTTACAAGCACAATACTCATTACCAAGTTTTATATTTACAACATTCTTTGAACACACGCATACGCACTCACTCACACACACACACACACACACACACACACAAATGCACGCGCGCGTGCACACCCACACATACAGCTACTTCCTAGCAATTGTCCAACTTGTCTAACGATGGACTGGCCATCACGAGAGGAGGTAGACATGCTGTTATCTGAATGGCTCATAGGCATGTGTTCAAAAAGCAGAGGTAGAGCTAATTAATGTATATGATGTTAAGGGAAGTGGAAACGATTTACAATTGGTATATACAACATCGGTACATATAGTATTGTTTTAATTTAATAGGTTTGTATTCCCATGCATTATTTAACAGGCCTACATTGAATTATTTTATGGGTATATATTTCTGTTTTAGATCAAGCTGCAATTGAAAAGGTATGTGACACAAATGAAAAAAATCCACTTACTGTCAAACAATGTAAACTTTTTTTTCTGAGCTGAAGGAAAACAGAAAACTGAATAATGTTGATCATCGTCGGTTATCCCCCTTACATTACTCCGCTATGCTGCGTTATGTACCCGTGGGACAATTGGCTAGGAAAATCTCGTAGTCATGAAAAATTAATGAGGCAGTTTCATTGGTGCCATAAGGAAACCACAATGGATAACTAGCCAATGAAATAACGATTTATGTCTAAGGTTCGGTTTACCATCGAAAATGGCGACCTCCATGAGTTAACATGTACGTTGGTTTCTATTTTTAGTAAGAAATCCCAGTATGACGTCATTGAGACTGAAGACTATTTCATTGTAACATGCGATTTCATTGGAAGAAGATTGGTCTCCCCTGACTCATGCATATTCATGAAAACGAGATTTTGCTAGTCAAATTTCCCACGGTTTGTATGGAGTGTAACGGAAGAAAGTACTGTAGTTGCCGACGATGAATGTTGATTGGAACCTTAAGCCAAAAGAAATTTGATGCAGTGTTGTTTGTCAATTAGTATTGACAAAAACATTTATGTTCAAGTATATACGATAAATCAAGCATCTCAGCAATATAAAACACTGCTTGTCATGAAAGTTTGTTCTTAACAATTTATTTAATACTGTTTTTCTTGATTATATCAGTTCTTCGGATAAAAAGAAGAACTTTAAAATTTCAAGTCCGTTTCAGTTCGCATTTTATGTGCATCGCTGTTTTAATTCATAATGCACAAATCGCAGTTATAATAAGTCATCAAATCGGGTTCCGTAATACTGGCAGTTAAAATGCGACACCCTTAAATTTGCAGTGCCGACCGTTTCAAAGTAAAAAAGAACAACATAAATATAGACATCATCGTTAAAGGGACCATTAACTTAGACCTCTGCGAAATATGGATGCGAGATGACCTTTTAGCGGTTTGAGTCGATACAACAATGATTTCGAATTGAAGAAAGTTGTTAATATTCAGGCATTTTTCTTAAGACCGTTTCCGATTAGTTCCGGTTTTTGTCGAAAAATATCAGAAAAGCAAACACGTCATGTATGGATAATTATTATGTAAACAGGCATGGACCTAGCCAAACGAAGCACGGTTGGCCTCGAATTTGTCTAACAGCTTTAAAAGAAAAATACTTAAAATGAAAGCATGCGTTTTATCTGGGGCCATAGCACATACATGTACGTTAAAAAGGAAATGTGGGTGATCGTGGTAAACACCAGTCGATAACACGCAAGGAAGGAATGTAGCCCGTAAGTAAATAGATAAGCTCAAAGAAACAAGAAAGAAAACGAAGAGGACTACAAGGTTGTATCAGATGTATCAGAATATGTTTATCTCAACACATGTATTGAACGACGACGGCAATTGAAATTGAACTGAACGCGGACAGAGATTTAGCCCAGCTCCTGCGTTATAAGGTAGGTACTGCGAGAACAAGCATTATTAAATTTTTAAAGTATTGAAAAGTTATTATAAAAACATGTCAAGACTGTTCTTTAATATTTTAATTCCCTGCTCGTTATGCATTGTTCTGTCGCATGTCTATGACAGTTATTATAGTTATACGCATTTTGTATTTGAACTCAACACGGTTCGTACCCAGTTATCAACATGGGATATTTCTCAAAAGTGCCATCAAACTTTGAATGGTAACCGTTTTACTATATATAAGTTAACTGCTATTAAAAAATGTTAGCAACATATATTATTTCTGCGATCATTGATGCAAAAACTTATTTGGGTAATAAAGCTACTTGGTCACAGTGGGTCATATTTGTATTATCATTCTTTGTGTTAAGCCTGAGATCTTTTCATTGTGTTTAAACAAAAATGCTAAATGGATTTAAGTTAGTATAACCCTTTATCATAAGAGCATTTATATAAACATTACGTCTTTTAAAATATTAAGTTCTCATGATGATATGAGAAATCTGAGAATGGATTTGCTTTGCAATACTATGGTGTGTTTTCTTTTATAGGCAGCTTTTCTTTTATATTTGCTGCACAACAAGTATGAACAACTTCACACCATGCATGTTGGATTATATGCCATGTGTATACATCCCTTCTAAACAATACACTGATTGGTTCTCAAGGATGCAATCATTTCAATATATTTCATTGTCTTTTTTTATTCTCATCACTGACGCCAGGCTGTCTAGCATGGTAATACAGTGAATGCAGCACTATCTCCTTGAAATGGCCATTGCCTCTGCTCAAGTGAAAGATTGTTAATGTGGCATATTCGGTGCTGCAGGCATGGGATGGGATATGAAACCAATCAGGTAAAAGAGTAAAGTTGTGAAAATATATGTGTACGCTTCACACCCAGTCATATTATACTGACTCCAGGCCAACCAGTCATGGAAGTACTCATATAAGATTTAGGGCTTGTCAGGTCATGAACCCTCAACCATTTTTAATGAAGTTGGTAGTTTGTGCTTAGATTAAAACAGAGTACTTCAGAGTTCCCGAACCCATTGAATAAATGGCATCATACACTCTAGTTTAAGTTATATTCTTTTTAATGGATTAAACATTTAGGAACGTTTTCTACATTTGATGTTGAAACAAGTAGTGAAGTGATTAGAGTTGGTGTTGCTTTAGGGTTTCTTTTTGTTACAAACACAACGCAGTTATGGTCATTGGGCCACATCAAGTTGTTGTTGGAAGAAAACCCCAGACATTTTTTTAAGGTAAAACCACTGGTGTACCGCAAGTAAGCTGGAAATCCACCTTAAAGTTCTTATTCAACCGGCACTAGAACCCAAGCAATAATGGGCGATACAAGTCAGCCACTGGTTGGCCTATGGTGCACATATTTTAAGGTTCGCCGAAAATAAGCACATACACAACAAGGCTTATTGTCCACAGCATATGCAATTAATCGTTTATGTATTAAATGTACTTATTTAAAGGAAATATATAGTTAATTTAAATCATTTGAACTTCCAAAAATTCAAACTAAATGTCAATGTGATCATCCAACTATTATATTAAATATTGATTGATATAAAGTAAATATTACATAGATTTACACTTATATTTGTATTGTATCCGGGTGTTCTTATTGTTATGTTTAAAAACACACGAATTAGAGTTCGACAAAAAACACAGTGGTCTATAAGTAGAGTTGGTATATAATTTACTCTTTTATAATTAGTATTGTTTATACTGTTTATTATATTTAAACTGGTAATAATCAACTCTTGTAAAAAAAAAAAAAAATCAATAATAAATATACAATCAGTACTTTACAAAGTTTACTTATCACTTACAAATACTAAAATAGAATGATTTATAGGCAATGAAGTATAATATAATAAAAAGTAGAGTTAACTTCATTGCCATAAATATTAAACAACATGAAATAATCTAACAAAAGTGATAGTTTGATTACAGTGTCTAAAATAGGTATTAACCTACCAGTTGTGGGCTGGTGGGGCCTTACTTTACTCTCTCTTCAGCTTCTACAACACATCAATTATAGAAAACAACTACCCTGATATGTCCCAACCTCTCTGATTCAAGTAGCTAACTTAAATATTAGGTAAAAGTTAGGTAAATATGAATATTGTCTTCAAGTAAAGACAATACAAATAAACTGTTCCACTGTTACCACTCTTCTGACTAAAAGAGCATATCATGTGACCACTAAAGGCGGGAAACAAAAAAATAGCATGGTCAGTACTCAGTATATTTCCAGTCAACATTGAAAGGGAGATAATAAAATAAAAACATTTAATCCAAATAATGATAAAAGGGACATTACTATTAAAACAGGTATTTACCAATAGTTGACCTGGTTACAGTATGTTTTGTTAATCTGTATATAATGTGAGTCAAGACTGAGTATACAGATCACATAGGTTTATGTGATTGATGGTAACATACAGAGATCACATGGCTGACAAACCTGGAGTCCTTGGTCTAAGCCTTTATCCAACACTATTTTATGTTCCCTTTTCCTTCATTTTTGTCCAGTTTATGTGTAGAAGCAAGTTAGTGGCTTAACATCATTGAGAGCATTTTTTTTTTAATTGAAACAGAAAATTTACTTAATGGACATAACACACGAGGCAGCAAAAGGGTGTTTAACCTCCCTAGCACAAGTAAACTAACCGTTAATGTTTAACTATTGAATCTTGTTAACAATCCATATCCATGCATGTATGAATATTTTAAAACGTGTTGATAGACATCAAAATCATCCAGACAGAAGAGTATTATGACGATGCAGAATATGAACCTAACATACTACGGTTGCTGCTGCTACTATAGTACTTCGACGACGATACTACCGACTACGACGACGACTACGACGATACGACGACGAACTACGACGACTACGACGACGACGACGAACTAGACGACGACAGACTACTACTAATACGACTACGACTACTATATACTACTACTACTACTACTACTTCTACTTATTACTACTACTACTACTACTACTACTACTACTACTACTACTACTACTACTACTACTACTACTACTACTACTAGTACTACTACTACATCTGCAATTTATGTTTCAAGACTATACATTTTGCAAATATATACCAATGCTTAATTAGGTATAATTTCACAATACTACTTCAAACATATTTTTTGTTCTTATCAACAGGTATTCTTCCAAACATCACATAAGCACACGGATCATCCCAATTCATGATGGGTTAAATGGCTGCAGTCATGAGCCACTGGTTGATGAGGAATACAACAAACACTGGCAACACCAAATGATGTCTAGCATACACTGAACGGTAGGCGGTGCCATCCGAGAACACCTTCAAGTTAGCTTAAAGTATTGTACCTTAATTTTTTTTCATTGGACTTGTGGTTATTTAAGCATGTGCTCATTTACATGTTATTTATTTCAAGAAACAACCATCATTAACTTTAATAATGCATGTAAAAGTAAGTGTTTTACTTTTTTACAATACTAAATTGTCATTATTACCATTTCTAAGGGAGAAAATCTTAATAGATTTTTTAAAGCTATGAAAATTAAGTACCTAAACATTTACTGGCAAAATCCTACCAGGGGTAAATATTTCTTCTTGGTATTTAGAAAAGGTTTTAGTTTATGTTAAGATTCATTGATCAATTTTAAGTTCATACATTTTAGAAAATTAGAAATAGTGCAGACATAGAAGACTTCCACTTGCACCGTTGTAACATCTACCACTAACATCTGATGTGGAAACAATTATTTATGATTGTAATTAAAAAAATCACTTCCTGCCTACACACAAGATATGTTTCTAGATAGAAAATGATTGGTGCTGTACATAGTAAATACTGTGTCTTACCAAAATGCAACATCCTATGTAAAATGTTAGACCTTAGAAGAACTTCTAGGCCAAGTGACTTTGAACACATGGGATGAACTAAAGCATTTTAGCAGCTACACAGTGTGGACATTTAAGAAACATCCTTCTATTATAGATCTAGTCCTTGCTCTAACTAGACTTTAAGCCACATGGTGAGTGTCCAATAGGGAAGTGGAGTTACTTGACTGTGACTGTGCCCCTTAGGTAATAGATCTAAAACAATTTAAAACTTCATGAAAACATTATAATAGTTATTTGCCCGCTAAAAATGTACTTATTCTAAAATATTATTTTACAGGATAAATGGAATGTGGATAAGAAAGAAAACACATATGGGTGATGTATCCAGCAATGACAAGGAACATTATCATTACACTGAAGAACTGTTGTGAAGTATTCCACAGTCCTGACTGACTGATAGAATAAAAATGAAGCCTCTGTCTATGATAGAAACCATTAATGTATTGAGTATTTTAATTTGTTTGGCACCATTATCCCGAAACCCCATAGTTGAAATGGTAGCATTATCCCGAAACCCCATAGTTGAAATATATATCCATCAGATGGCTAAGTTTATCCATCGAACGTCTTTGTTCCGAGTGTGTGAGTACATATGATTCTCTTAGAAACACCCATACACATCAAATGAGTTTAATCTCCTCCCCACATTTAGTTTAAGTAGAGTAATTCTTGAACGTTGTTGGAGTTGCAAATCATCAATTAAAACGTCTACCTGCAGGTGCACTTTTATCAATTAGAAAAAATATTGTTTTTTGCTCACCTGAGTTATGCCGCAATGGCAGTGTCCAGGTTCTATCCATGGCTTTGTAGGAAAACTTTCTTGTCAAAACTGCATGAGCTTTAACCTTGATATTTTGTATACATGCTTTTTTCAATGACCCTGTATGAAGATTGCTCAAATATTTCTGATCCGAAATGTCCATTCTCCATTTATGGCTCTATAGGAAAACTTACAAAATAGTTTTGTCAGAAACAGCAATAGCTAGTGATGTGATGTTTTTAGACATGTTCTGTAGGTGGCGTGCATCAACAGTGTTCAACAATTCTGTTCCGACAAAAAACAACATGACCAGCGTCTTTTCCGTAGTGCATACAGGTTTATATAGGAAAACGTGTCTTCATATTTGATTCGATTTGATTTTGAAATGCATTTTAGAGAATATTTATGACCGTTATAGCAACGCTCAGCTTTATGGTAGGGGCAGACCCCCGACCGGCACACTACAAGTCAGCTTTAAACATTATCACATGAAGTTCTTCTCCCCGAACGGGACTCGAACCCACGCGGTGGGAGGATAAACAGTCAGAAGAGTTACCAATCGGCGGCTCTTCCACTACGACATGGGCGCCCCTTTCAATTTGGTAAAGATGTTTCTTGGCTGGTCCTGTATCGAAATTGCTCAATACATGTTGATCTAACACATAACATGACTGAAAAGAATCTAGCCATTTTTCCTAATTGATGATATTGGAACACTTTTAAAATCTTTCTGTCAGAAACCACAAGAACTAGAGCTTTGATATTTGGTTTATGTCTTCAT
This sequence comes from Sinonovacula constricta, assembly GCA_007844125.1. Classification (NCBI taxonomy): domain Eukaryota; kingdom Metazoa; phylum Mollusca; class Bivalvia; order Cardiida; family Solecurtidae; genus Sinonovacula; species Sinonovacula constricta. The sequence continues at coordinate 29,867,484 of CM017555.1, forward strand.
TTGATTGTCTTGTTTCAAGATTGTTTAAAGTATTTTAAAGTGCCGTGAAGCATAGCTACAAGGGATACATGTCTACATCAATTATGTGAGCGTCATAGAGTATATGGCTTCCTTGTTATAATTTATTAGCATATCTCAAGTAGAAGGACTAACTATTCACAATGATTTGATGTCCAACAACGATTTTGGCAATAATCAATATTTAGTGTTGTACTTAGAAACAATTTAGTTTGGTTGGTTTATTCCTGATGATTTAAGCTTGTCCCATATTTAACCCATAAAAATTTGCGTACTGTTTCAGTTTCATGTGTTTATTGCTGTGTTAATGTATCTGTTATACTTAAAAAACTGATACATTTTAAGCTCTCCTGATTACAACGTGCTTAAGGTGAGTTTTTCTGATACAGCTTTGACCGGCGTCAACAATTTATATTGTGAACACGCTAGATTCACAGTTTGCATCCGATCTTCTTCAAACTTAGTCAGAATGTTAGTCTGCATGAACTCTTGCGTGAGTTCATTATTAGGTGAGCTGGGGTAAAAAACGAGGACAAAATGTCAAATTTTTTGATAAACTTGTGAACACACTTGAGACCACATCTATAGCCTAATCGTTTCTAAACTTGTTAATACTATTTGTCTTGATGAACTCTTGAATGCTTTTAAACTGGTCACGTGGGGTCAACAGGTAGGTCAGTAGGTCAAATCTTAGAAAAGCCTTTTTCACCAAACTCGACCAGAATATTTGCTAATATGTAATTGTAAGATATGTTTTGAAATGGGTCACATGGATTCATTTGGTCACCACGAAAGATTCTGGAAAATATTATCAGTCCAGTGGCTTAATTAAGAATCCAATCCTCAACAAAGTTTTTTTCAGTAGAAAACTCTTGATATGTGCCTTCTTAAAGTATCTGTCCTCATGTGAGCGTTTAAGTGCAAGCATTACCCTTCTGTTAAAAGTTTGTAACGGTGCTGTTGTGTTTTTTCATATCTATAATGAACAAGGATGCAGACCTGTACTTGCTACTAGATGTCATTTGCAACTAGGTATTGCTCATTACTATCTTGTCCATGAAATGTTATGTTTGTGTAAATTAATCATGCACCTTATTAATATTTCCTACTGTGCATAAGACTATTTGAAGATGTTTTTAGCAACTGTCTTAATTTATTTTATTCCATTGAATGTAAGAGTTCATTTGTAACATAAGCAAACAGATGAATTTTGCTTTTTTAAATAATGCTTGTTTTTTGGTTATACGACTAAGAAATGAAATATATGGAAAGTATTTAGAAAACAAAAACAATAGCAACGCCAAAAACAACTTAATACTTAAATACGTTATAAAATCAACAATAATATGCATGAAATACAAAAAAAGTCTCAACATTCTAATTCCTATATGCATCACACACTCCTCTGATTTAAGATGGGCATGTCTACATATAACAGGCCTGTTTAAGTTAGACCTGAAATTTTATGTAACATGCTGATAAAATGTTTTCTAGTTTAATTTCCTTTTATGAGTGAATAGGAAATATAATAAAATAGAGGAGACAATGTATCTACCGCAAGAACACACTACCTCATATTTATTCCATGCTTATATAATGTTTAGGTTGACATTCTTTTATAAATGATCATAAGGAAAGAAATGCCATAAAATGAAGTTAAACTAATTTTCATTTTTAATTGAACGTCAAATAATCAACTGTTTACGGCAAATGAGCGTTTCAATGGAGCGGCAATATTTTCAGTACAATATAACTATTTATTAATTTAGTGAAAATTGTAAGTTAATGAATGAAACTAATAGGAATAAAGTGCTCATGATTGTCCTAGTACTTAATGCTAAGTATTATCAAGAAGATTATAATGCAATGCAATGACCAGTATGTGTTGCGTGTGCTGATCGTGTGCACCGTGCATAAGCAGGCTAGGTATGTTGAGAATATAATGGAGAGGATTTTCGATAATAAATATTCAAGCAAACACTCACTCACTCACTCACACAACAATGGCATCCATAAAATACTAAAATACCTTATACACCTGACTTATTTTTAAACTCTGCAAAAGTAATTGGGGGAATTTGTAGAAGTGACTGAAATTCGAATTGCATGTTAACCACCACAAAACAGTGTTTATATACACGTTTTACCTTATGTAAAATTTGTCTATGGGAGCATGCCTTCCAGACCTATCTAACACAGTTATCACCTCTAGTGCTTTCTCAGTTAGGAACACCGACCCTAAACATCTATGGATCCGCCCCTGTACTTGATTTTCGTATTTGTTAACATATGTCAACACAATTGATCAATCAACAGTACATTATATTGCATGTAATAAGATATGGAAAATACTCGTATAAGATTGAGAACCATAATCAAAATTAACATACTTATAAATTAATAAATTAATGTTACTGGTTCTCTAAATGCAATTCGTATTTGTATGTGTATAAACAAATTCCTCTGATTGACTTGTGCTGCACAGGGTTTGTTTTGTGTGTAAGTAGGCCACTAAATACAGCAGGGTACCTCTTGAGCTGGTCTAGTTGAATGACACGTCTAGTCACTACTACTACTACCGTAGTAAATATGTGTATGTTACGAGTATTGGTACGAATTTTACTCGGCGCGATACTGTTTCGCACGAAAGGTTCTGTCACAGGTAGGAGCTGGGAACAAGACTACATTTGCACTTGTTTAAATTAACATACGGACATTTTTGCATAAGTTATGCATATTAGGATATCAACGATTTTCAACGAATGACGGCGTGCAAGGTGAAAGTCTCTGAAAAAAACGATCGAACATATTGTGTATGTAGGAAAGGTACACAAACATCATCGAAATACCATGTACTTAATTCCCCTATATATTTATAATTCGTTTTAAGAGTTTTTTACGGCACTATTCTGATCGGCAATGCACCTTTAAGTGGAAATGTAAGCATTAAACAAAAACGCATGATATTTACGGGATAACATAATACAATAGCTAAAATATGTATAACTTAGGGCTTATAAATCTACTTTATTGTTAACAATGTACTGGACAATGTATTTTATCATGCTATTACGTTATAGTTAAAATTTTAGGCTGCGATATGGTAATCTACTCTTTGTTTTTGTTTACATAGTGGCAAGAAAAGCACAAACGGATGCAACAAATGAAAGAGGGCATTCAGAGTGCGGTACGTATAGACTATCGAACCAGTATGTTATTTAATTCACTGATAATACATTCGGATGAACCAGTGTAGTATGCAATGCTGTTTTATATTCACATAATTTGAAACTATGTCGGATATTCAGAACACGTGTGTGGTTAATGTAGATGTATTTTATTTCATTCTGGGTTAACATGAAAACACGAGATATTTTACTTTTTACATATATTGATGTAGTAAGAATTTGTAAATCTAGCAGGTAGAAAAAATGCACCTGTTGATCTTGTTTGGGTGGATTTTCGATTCTTGTATTTTAATGTTCGCACTCACGTCGGTAGCTTGGACGGCATCATTAAGCGATGTTAGGCAATATAACGCCTGACTTACACTGTAAGTAATGGCTTATTTATCATAGAGTTAACATTTACAATATTCGTACGGACTAAATTAACTAGGTATAGTTTACAGTGCACTTCCCCTTGACCTGGGTTTCTTCAAAGAAGATGTTCGGAGTTTACTTCAAGAAAATCTGTGCTATTTAATTACGAAATTAAAAAAATAAATCAAAACCATGCATAACATGACGTTGTTCAACTGGACTCGTTGGTACTGGTGCTGCTATCGAGGCTGTTACCATAAGCTGGTACGACGGACTGGCCTTAATAACAAAATGACTCTTAATATAGCGTATTCACTGTCCGGTATTTATAGACTCTGCTAAGCTGTGATCTATCATCGTCCTTAAATGTCACGTTTTTATACATGTCTCAGGTAATACTTTGGATATATGTTAACTTAAACAAAGAATATACACTGTATCTTTCTGGATGTCTTGATTTGTAGTTTCAACTTATCGTTTTTCACATGAGCATGCAATTATGTTTTGAATTTTAACTGTATGTCTTGGAATACATACTTTTACTGTCACGTAGTAAGCTGCACTTTGGTTTATTTACATAGATACGAAACAAGGAGATAAAGCTAGAAAAAGAAAAAGAGGAAATTCTGATATCGGTATGTATATAGAAGTATGTATTGCCATTTACTGGCGACACGTGGGATCGATGCGACATTATAATGTAATGTTCACTGGTATTTACATATTGGGAAATTTAGTCTACTTTCAGTACACCTACACTACGGGTAGCGGATTCCTAGTTGTTTGCTGTTAGTGTATCTGTGTTCTTTATGAGGTATTGTGTCTGTCTTAACTTTACCTAACACGAATACCTAACATTACCTAACACGAATATATTTCATTTCTTTCATTCTATATTTAGAAATTTAGTATTTGTATATCTCGCAGATAAATATATATGGATTATCTTTACAACTGCACACGTTTGTTCTGACGTAGGAACCGCTTCTAGTTGTGTCTTTTGATGTTTGCACTCACTTTAATGGACTGCAGTGAGTTTCTTGTTTAAGTAATGTGAATGTCCATGATAGGACCTGTTCTTATTTACAAATTCATAATATCAGCAGTGTTACGTGTGCAGTGGTGTGGTCATAAACAACTCTCCCCGTGCATGTAATTTATGACGTCATCTTATTCATCCTATCAGGATTGTTACTTATAATGTCTTTTGACATACCTTGGGCTTAGGTCTATTTTACTTGAAATAAAACAACCATGAACAGATTACTACAGTCATGCATTAATATTTTAATCTCAAAAGTGGATAATGTGTCTACTGTGCATTTGTCTTATGGTGTTAATGATATATGTTCTAGAAGAGTAACTGTCAATATTACATATAGTATATAAAAAATGATGCCCGTCTTCCGGGTTTTTTTTATTATTGGAGTAAAAATATTTTCTTCGACAGTCATGTATTTTACGTAACGTTTCTAGAATCAATGAAAATAATGCCCTCGCACAAATGCAAAATGGACATAATGTGTATTTTAATATCTACAAGTGTAATTATAAAAGGTGTAGTACATGTAGATTTCATAACTGTAACTCCACTGTCAAGTCTACTGTAAATGGCCGTAAATTTAACATTGCATTACCTTGTGATGTTGACTGACAAAATAACAACATACTTTATGTAATAACATGAAACCATCCTAACTGTAAACTGCAGTACGGTGGACAAACAGGACGGGCGCTTAAAATTAGAGTTCGAGATCATTCATATAAAATCCCTAACGCTCGTCGTTTTATTAACTTCTTTTATAATCATTTTCTTACTACTGGACAGTCTTTTAAATATGTGAACATACAACCTTTGCAAAAAACATATCGATGACGATGTTTCTAAAAGATTTAAATTACGGACTAGATACAGTGCCAAAAATGATTGGGTTAAACAAAAACTTCAAACTCCATTTCCGCTTTGTCTTAATGTTAATAATAATCAGGCGGGCAGTATTTCTAAAGCTCCGAACATTTGCATCGTAAGTATTCTATCTTTACGTAAACGAAAACGCCGATTTATGGATTTAGAAACAAAACTCATAATCTTTAACGCAGACTTAGGAAAGAACAAGTTTCTGTTCAAGATTTGAACACGAATGATCCATTTGCGTTACCCTCCAGAACTTACCCTGAAAAAAAAGGCAAAGGACTGATATTTAAAATCAGCCTTTCTAGACACTGAGATAATATTTCCAATGACAATGCCTCTACTTACATCCATAAAGAGAGATGAGTTCAACATCAGTACTGTGAAGTAGCCATACCTTGATGGTGATTCCCCTCTTGCTAACTCCGATGGTATGTACATATCCCAACTTACAAGATTTGCACGAGTTTGTATTAGAGTAGAAGATTTCAATGCTAAAAAAACGGTTTATTCCTTCCTAACTTTTACAGCAAGGCTTCACAAATTAAGAAGGAAGGTTTCACAAGTATTTCAACGCAATGATTTTATTGCTTCTAAGTATAATAGCAGAATGGAAACACTTATGCCAAAAATAATGAGCAATCCTGCATTTTATGGAAATGTTTTAAACAGGTTAAAGAAAATCAAGGGTCGCAATAACTTTTCTGACCACTTTACAAAACTTAACAGAACTAATATTTCTGACGGTTACAATCCTGTGTTGTACTGCATTGCTTGCAATGGACCGTGTTACAGTCAAGAACATCTCCAGTCGTGCCCTGTATATGTGCGACATCTTGAGCAGTTCCCATGCCCTTTCAGTGAGATTGCACAGTATGTATAACATCGGGATTTTTGGTACATTTATTATAAAATATGACAACTGCGGATAAATCCTCGGCTGTTTATGATATGTTATTTTATTGTTAACTTATATGTTAACTTTTTGCATATTAACTTCTAACAATACTACATTTTATTTTGTTGGTTTGGGTTGTTTTCTAAAATAAGAAAACTTCCTCCGTATTCTTAACATTTCAATTTTGACACTTTTGGCATGTGGCATCATGGCATTGTATGACGTTATTAAATTGTTCTTATTATATGTCAGCGCTTGGGCTGTTTGATTTAAAACTCCTTTCTTGGAATTGTTAGGTTGCCGAGGCTTTTATCTACTGTACTTAATGTACATATGTTGATCATTTATAGCTATGTTGTCTGTATATAGGTTCATGGTATCTGTTTTAACTCCCGATGCAGGTGCTTACTGTAAGTTGACTCACTTCGATTGGATGTTTTATTTACACTGTTTGTTTGATAGAAAAAAAATCAGGAAGTGTGAGTTTGGAGCGCTCCACAAACCAGGTTTAAGCACCCCAGTCGGTCCTTTTGCCGACTGACGGTTCCAAGGTGGTAACTTATGGTTTTCCTTTTTGTGTGTTATGTCTCATTTCTTGTTTGTGACATTTACATGTACCCCGTTTGCCTTTGTCTGGTGGTAGATTAGATGTATATGTCGGTGGAATTTTGAAAGGACATGTTCTTATATACCTTTTGAATAAAAGCGTAATTTGAGGCTAAGTCTTGTTTAATTATAGATTAATTGTGATGGTATTTGCTTG
>CM017555.1:29874716-29897216 GCA_007844125.1 Sinonovacula constricta
CTTCTAAAGGCGGCACACACCGGAGACCTGCCGGCACTGATGGCGTGTCTGAAGGAGCGACTCGTGAACATTAACTACCAGAATAAGGTTAGTCCTAATACAGCCGGAACTATAACACTGTCTTGAAAAAACTATACTACTTTCAGTTAATGAACTAATGCTAGTTTAGTTAGAACGATCAGTTAATTGCGTAAATAAGTATAAAGCAGCTTGCAAACAAACAACAAACAGACTACAACATATATTTTGTTGTTAAACAAATTGCCATAGCAGTTGGTTATACCTAAAATGACTACCACAGTCTCAAAGTCAGCTGTTTTGTATCCCATTTTTGGCATATCCAAACTTGTAGTCAACATATAGTTCGTGTTAATTAGACTTACTTTCGCTGAATTTTACAGGCATTTGACCTGATCGACAGCAGCACACTACCACGCTGCAACACTCATTTGTAAAAAACATCGAGAGCAGTGTGCTTAATTTGTCCTATGAAATGCCGCAGTGGCATCTCCCATCAATAACAAGGCTAATATTGACCCGTCAAATGAAATATTAATTGATAAGATTAATGGCCGCAGAATCATAATTCTAGGAAACAGAACAGAGCGATTATATAGATGGTTAGTAATCCTGAAGAACGATCTTTATATCGTTAACATTTATATATATATACATATATACTACATAACATTTCTTAACAAAGTAAAATGTGCAAAGCAAACAATAACATAAAACGATGAATGTTTGAGGTTGAGAATTAATAATTATAATCTCGGTAATAGTTATTCGTTTTATAAAGTGACCAGTCTTTCGCAATTAAAGTAACATATTGTGACACTGCTATGAATACATGTCAATGCACAATTGCACAATTTTAAATATTTAAAATAATGATTAACAGTTTGTTGAAATTATGTGACATGGATACCATTCAACGTCAAAGATTTCGTGGCCATTTAGGTTTCATTTTAACTGTATTGCATGACAAACGTATTGCATGATAGATTATCAATCGCTTTATAGCGTTCAAACACCATTAAATGTTTAAAACCAGACTCCTATTACGTATTTGCATTGATCATTAGAATACCAAGAAAAAAGAATTTAAAGAATTACAAGTTTCAATAGCATGTATGCATTATCTCATTTATAATTGTCATCTATTCTTGAATGACAAGTTAAAAGTATGATATTTTGACAATGGTCGTGCGGTCTCTGAATACTCGACTAAGTTCAAACCCAAAGCAGTTATAGATTTGTGCATAATCATGGTATCATAGGTGAAATTAAGAGAAATGGCATGGAACATGTTAATTGGATCGCATAATATTTTATTTGTAATTACTGTATGCTTGGAACACTTCCTGAACACCCATGCTCGTGATATGGTCGTGAAATACCTGTTAAATGTTATTGCACGTGGAAACGCAATGGTAATGCCAATGAGTGTATTTATATAACATCGAGATTCTACTGAAAATTGCACTGTATACACATTTTTGAGAACTAGAACGAGTGTAAGATTAAATAAATATTCCAATGTCTTAAGGTTAATACATGTTTATAATTATATGTTGATTTCTATGAAAATTAAAAAAAGAAATATTTTGGTTTTACAATGACATGTCTGTTTTAATGGAACTTAAAAGCATATAATAGATTTTAATATATGTTTAGGGCGGTCAGACGGCTCTTCATATCGCGTGCAGGAAGGGCCACGCATCTGTTGTCAAGGAGCTTCTGTCGCGAGGAGCAAATACTTCGTTATACACAGCGGTTAGTTTTTTATGCTTTTATAATTTATAATTAATGTCCATAGATGTCGTTTTAGATGTTGCAATAAACTTTAAACCAGCACTACTACAAATGAACTGTTGATAAAATTATGTACGCTGGATCTTGTAACAAAAATCATTTGATTTGATCAAATCTTAAATATCTTAAAGGACTTCAAAGAATTAAGATTTTCGAAAAAGAATTTGTCCTTTATCTGATGATATTAGAAAAATGCATGCATTTATATGTATAAGACTCCGTACATGTATATACGTGACACTTGTATAGAAAATTCATATTAAAATGATCACATTTGATTTATCTTTCAGAAAGGCAATGCCCGCTATCCATATTGCCTGTTTCTACGGTCATGTCGACGTACTTTGTGAACTGTTAGAACACGGATGCGATGTTAACTTCCCTTCACAGGTAAATACTTCCTCTTATCTTGCCCAGAAGACTGGCCAAAACAAGGTTAATATACCACTAATATGACTCCCACCCCACCAAAATGACAGGTGCTGTTTTGAAACCTTGAATATCATAACAGTGGTTATTTCTATAACTGTCACCATAGCGTATTTTACAAAATATACAAACAAATTATTATTAGATATAATCAACAGTGTGTTTCATAGTTTTAGTGAGGCGTTAAGATCTAACATTAAACAAGTGAGATTTTACTTCGAAAAGGTTGGATATTTAAAAACGTCCTTCTCTTGAATAATTCGTTTAACTTGACCGGAACAGGTCTATACTGCAGGTTGGTGGGCAAGAAACGTTAATATTATTATACATTTCTACTATACGAACATTTTTGTCTTTAATGGTTTTATGATATTTTGAATAATGTTCATCTATTGTCACGTGTGTTAATTACTTGATCTAGGCAAGTACACTAACATTAATAATATTTTAACATGCTTATAAACAAATCGTTAAAAAGGATAAAATTTAATATTTCTGTTCTACCCATTAGGATGGGTTTCCTCCCATTTACCCGGCTGTACTTGAGATGAAAGTGGATGTCGTCAAGACCTTACTGGCCAACGGATCTTTGACCACGTGGACAACTCCGGTGCGCATGCGTATTCATGAAATTATCTGTATTTCATTAAATGCGTCTACAATATTTATTTCTACTAATTAAAGAAACTATTGCTAATGTTTATATATATATATTTCTGTCTCTGTCACTCTCTCTGCCTCTGTCTCTCTATATGTCTCTCTCTCTGTCTCTCGCTGTCGGGCTGACTAAAATAGATGACAGAGAGAGAGATAGAGAGAGAGAGAGAGAGAGAGAGAGAGGAGAGAGAGAGAGAGAGAGAGAGATATATAATAGATATATAAGATATATAGAATATATTTATATATATATATATATATTTATATATATATATATATATATATATATATATATATATATATATATATATATATATATATATATATATATATATATATATATATATTACCCCCTATGTATAATTCACAATTTATAATTAATAATCTTATTGCTGACTGCCCAGTTTTTTTTAAGTTGAAACCCAACATGTTAAATATGCCTTGTTACAGGACGGCCTGTCTCTCCTCCTGGTGGCTGTTTACAGCAGCTATGACAAGGAGAAGATCCGATCAATGCTGCAATTTCTACTTAATGAGGTGGACCTTTCGCAGCTGCCGTTATCTAATCAATTAGCCGAAAGGGTAGGTTGCAGTTTTTTTCCTGTAATTGTAATAAATTATGTGTTTTTATTTGTTAATTTATTGTTTTGTGACGTTTAGACATAATAGTTAACGATTTGTTTCTTATTCCTACAGAATGCTGCTATATATAAATGTCGTGTAAACATGTGATCACAAGAGAAATAAACGTAGTAACTTTGATTACGCTTGTTTTCAAAGAATAAACCACAAAAGACTACCTGGATCTTTCACCTTTGTACATGTATTATGTATTATAACATTTTAGTATGTGTATGGATACCTTGTTATCATAATGCACCCATTTTGTCTATTTCTACTGCAATTATTACCCTCTACAATGAACATATAAATATATATCATTAAATAATTATGTTAAGGGTTTTCGGTGCCATGGTGACGCGTTGTTACACAGTGTGACAGCGAGGCAGGCAGCCAACTCTATGATTGGTCCGGTCCGCCAGCTTCTTACCAAGCTGAGTAGTAAGGAATTACAGGAAGATCTAGCAAGCATCACGGTGAGATATGTGTATACGTGGTCTATACTATATAACACAACTATGGTAACAATAAAGACATAGTCTATTTGTTTTTTTAAATTATTATAGAGTAATCTTATGGACAAATAACTCTCGAATGCCATTTCCTACTATTTTACACCGACCATCAAACCCACGAACCGCCTCGAATTGGTAAATCTTAGGATTCGTACATGAACATTTTGGCGAACATTTCCAATTAAACAACGGGACTTAATTCGATACATATTCGTAGTGAGTTCTCAAGCATTGTAACATAATCGTAATATACAGAGGTTTAAGGAATATTATTTAGTAATTCATAGTGAATGCTAGCCAGTATAGTTGTATCATACAATTTTAACCAACCCGCCAACCAGCACGTCATGTTCAACCTGGGTCAGATTTAATTGTTTATGTTGTTATTACCTTATATGTTTCTTCTGATGTACTTCTTACGGATTTACAAGTAACATAATCCAAAACTATAATATTAGTTGGTTCATTCACACAACATTAACTCGCTGCATTTTTTGCACATTTTTTTTTTTGTATTTTTGTCCGAGCGTCTAAATACAACAACAACAGGGACATGGGTTTTGCAAAAAATGTTTATCTCTATAACCAGTCAATTTTAGAATTCAATCGAAGTTAACAACGCTACAAAAAGCACACTTTCTTTAGTAATATAACAACGATTTAACTTATAATTGAAACAAACCTTTTATGACTTTTAGAACGCTGCTGGCTAATGCTAATATTGATACGCATTGCATTGCTTGTTTACTATTCATTTACTTGTAACTTTCTCGGTTCAAGTTTTTATCATTTGTTTTTTACTTCATTGTAACTGTTTTATTCAAATATTCATTAGACTTATCACGGTGAGCATGCAGAATTCTTCAAAGCGACCGCTGAGGGAGCTGTTGAGAAATTACCTGTAATGTTGGCGGCAAAACCCGGCCGGATACATGCTGTCACAGAGGTTCGTAATACATATACATTTTAATCATTTTCTCCAATTATTGTGAAATAATCTCTTAATGTTGTAAGTACAATGCTAAAAAAACTATCATTGAACTGTGCTAAACATCACCGTATTCGGACGCCCATGTATGCGTTTTGTAAAAGTTACGACGCGTTCTTGAGACAACAAAAGTAATGTAGATTTTTTCATATGTTCTAAGAATGTAATGCATCCTTTTGTTGTTGTTGTTGTTGTTTTGTTTATTTTGTTTTCGTTGTTTTATAAGAACAGAATTCAAAACAACATAGAAATTTTGTTTATATTGCGTTTTAATAATAAGATATGTTCGTATACATAAAATCATTTCGTTTTACCAGTCAGGATAGTGCTTAAACTTTTAAGCAATACCTTTTACAGCGTCGTATGACTGCTCTCCACTGTGCATGTGCAAAAGGCCATCTTTCAGTGGTTCAGAAACTGTTGTCCAAGGGTTCAACTGTCAATCAAACATCCGAGGTAAAGTCCTAATAATATCATGTTCTTTATAAAAAACAAGACGCAGCAACAAAATTCGACAAGGAATCAAGTTTCCAAACACATTTATACACTAACAACGTAAACTGATATTATTTAAGAATCACAGATACAGCTGTTTTTATTTCAGAAACAGGAATTTAAATGTTTTTTATATTCCACAATAATTTATTACGATATGAGGGTATAAATACACTTATATCCAGAAAACAATAGAATATATAAAGCATAACACTCATGCATTGCATTCTAATTGGAAGCATTTGTTATTAACCTGTAGAAACTGTATAAGTTTGAAGACTGCCTATGCATTTATCTGTTGGCTGTATTTATATTTGAAGGTTTCAGCATACTGCGCCCAATTTTGTCATAAGAATGCTACATATACATGCTCATCGCCATTAAAGGTGAAACTAAGCCTTTCAAGCTATCATTATTTGGTCTTGGAATTGCTTTTTATATTACATAATCATTGACAGGGTGGATTCACGTGCCTTCACATTGCGTGTGCAGATGGTCACCTAGAGATAGTCAAGTTACTCATAAGGGCAGGTGCCGACCCGTCTATTGTCAATAAGGTAACTGGATATAAAAAGATTTATAGATAACATTTTTAAGTGTGTGCATTAAAGCTACATTTAGTTATTTTTGTGTAGGAAGACACCAGACGAATGTCTGGATAATATCTCCGGCACACCGCAGTTTAGCACGAAGACCTACCTAAACCAAAAAGTTTTTAGCCTAACCGAGTCTCGAACGCAGGTTGTTGGGGACTGACGCGTTTTATGTCCAACTAGGACACTTGGCGCCCCTACCCCTTACCCACTCGAATAGGTATAAAATATCACATTCCCACATATTGCTACATATGGTTGTCTTAATTTCATTTTCCATGCAGAGTCAATGTTCGATAATGCTTTAATTTGTTAACTGAATCCAAATCGAATGTTTCTGATGCTAGCTTACACCTAAATCATTAAAATATCGACGATGGAATTAAAAATATACAATCTGTACATATTGTTTTATTGGAGCATACTTTAATAAGTATTTTTTTCATATTTTAGTATACTTGTCATCATACTCTGTCTATACAATTTCGTGTTTTGTTTGAATCGAAGTGAACGAACATGTCTAGGTTATTCCAAATGTTCTATAAACAACCTAACAATGTCATTTAGCAAAACTTATTAGCATGTTAATCTCTAAATATTTAATCTCGATTTAGTTCGGTCTAACCTCGAATGATATTGCTACGGAGATGGGACATCGTACAGTGACTAACTTTATAAGAGACTTCGAGGCAAGGGAGATAATTCAGGGTAGTGATAAAGACTGTGATCAAAATATTATTGTGGTGGAGGAAAACATAACAGAAGAACAGGAGATCAAAGATATTAAAAAGAAGTGTTGTACAATGTGACCCTGAGACAATATTATCTTCACCTTAATTCACTTGGAACATATTCCTAAAGGCGCGAATAAAACTATCGTTATATTATTTATTAGAATTAAAATATAATTTATTTCTTGACTAACTAATATAATTGATATATGCATTCCAGTTAAGATGTATTCACTAGTATGTGTGTGTGCTTTATTTAAAAAAAGATACGGTTTGGTTTTCATAAAATATACTTGCATAAAACTAATTGAAGTTTATTTTGGATATGTATATCGACAAATTCTCTAATTACATTACTATTGATGATTTCAAATATTCCTTAAACGGAAATGTAAAATTCATGTTTATTTGAACATATGACATTGCAATGTCTTAAATGGCGCATGATTATATTAATGGAATTGATATTGCTATAAGCATTAGATTAAAATAAGGAAATTATGTTAATACTGTTGGAGGAATGATTCGATTTTATGCATTCTTGTAATATTTTTTGTCTCTTTTGCTCAAATATATTGTATTTATTTAATTTATTTGTTAATATCTGGTGTAACGCGTGTTCCTTAACTTTTCGATTGTGATTTGATATTCTTTATATTAGAATGATCTTATGCGTGTAAATAGCGTTTAAAACAGCGCCTTAATGATTAAATCTCCACACAATTATTACTGAACAAATCGATGTTGTTATATTCATAGATTTATTGCATTAAAATACAATGTGTTTAGCAAACATGTGTTACAATTACAGCGTTGACAATGACTCAGACAAGCGCTTCAAGTAATAAGTGTAAATGTTTCGCACGTTTACACAGAAATATACTAAAAATACTGTGAATGATCTCAAGATAAATGCATACCAAACACTTCATGTTGTTAATATAAATTTGTCCTTAGATAGTTCTGGTGAAGATAGTAACCCTTAGGAATAGTTAGTCTAGGTATTTTCTGGTTTCTTTTTTTTCAGATTATGTGTATTAAAAATATTGTGCAAAAGTTAAAATTGCTTTGTGGTGTTCGTCTAACTGAAGATAATATTAAATTGTTTTGAAAGGTGTTTTAGAGATTATGTGTTTTAGTGCGGTTTACCCTCAATTACAACGTATGTACGTTTGGAATAAATTGCAAATATTTTAAACATTTAGCAGCCAATTATGATCTATATTTTGATTTGTATATCGCGTATACTTTATTCATACAATTCTGCTCTCAAATTGATATTTTACCTTTATCCGTTTGAACATTTAGTTTGCTTCCAGTTCAAAACTGAGAGTATCTTGTGTTATACTTAATATATAATACAGCTTTTTGATGATTTCAACCAGTTTTATTGGGAACGTCGACATTTTGATGCTTCAGAATAAAATCACAAATTTATTGAACTTTTTCCAGTTGAGATAAAACTGGCGACTGCAATAAGAGATATGTATGTGTCCGTATAATATATTTTAGGTATTTTAACTGTATATTTTTATGCTTTATCATCAACTTTTGTAAAACTGCCTTTTCATCAATTCTATTAATAAAGTGTTCGTTGAAATATGTGTTTATCTGTAAGTTCTCTTCCTCACATATGTAAGTCTGTGTTTTAAAATACAGGAAAAAATAACTGGTTTGGTCATTCACTATTCCTGTCTTGACATAAATGGTGGTTCCGTTTATGACCCCTTCTTACACTTGTTATTTATAATATTATATCTGCTCCGCAAATATTTACCATTTTTTCTAAGTAACTACCAATTTTTGCAGTACTGAATTTATGCAAAAAATCGCTTATGACGTTCGTTAAGATTTTTTGTAAACAACAACAAAAAAAAAAAAAACAACACCCCACCAAAAAAAAAAAAAACACACACACAAAAAAAAAAAAACACAAAAAAAAAAGAAAAAAAAGAAAAAAAAGAACAACAAAAAACATGATGTTTTGGGAGAAACTTTAATTGACGAATGAATTCTTTAAAAAAAGAACGTCATTTTAATAAATAAATGAATATATTTTTGCACGGCTTTTTTTTTCTCATTATAATTAATAAATCACTTTCTCTATCAGAGAATAAAATTTCAACGTGCTGAATAATTGGAACAGTCCTATTTATTCATTTGGATGAATAGAACATCAAAATAGATAAAACGCTGTAATACATTTTTTAATTACTTTCAGAATGTTCTTTTTACTATATAACTATAATGTCATATCTGAGACTGAATCTTCATCCAAGTACGGGTAGCTGAAAAGCACACAAATCTTTCATTTTAAATGTGATGGAATTGCATGTCTACAACAAAGCTTAAAGCAATATACACTGTTACATGTATTAGCCATATCACTACCAATAAGATTTCAAAACTGTCACCAAAATCTAACTCACACTCTTTAATCGCTTTAATATATCTTATATTGCCATTGAATTAATCAGACAGCGGGACTTTAAAAGGTCCTTAAAAGTACCCACAAAGAAGAAAAAGATAAACTATTATAGCACATTCCCGAAAAATTTATTAAGTTCGTCCAAATAGGATAGTGGTTAAACAAGTTCTGTAGCAAACACCTTAACACGTTTGGCTGGCAGTGTTGAAACCTGTTGTTTGTTGGGTTTTTTTGCAATAAACTTCTCCACTTCAAGACACCGTATGAGCATTTAGCTAAAGTAAATAACGAACTAATGAAGCGGAAAAGTGCATGTAGTGCAATTAGTGATATACATATACTTCTTCACATTTTACTGACCGGATATGATAGAGAAGAATTTCGACACTCGTCTGGCACATCGAAGACATGGCGGTCTACCCATCGGTCTCGAGAAGTGTCAAAGGTCATATTCTGTATTTGACCAGCTGTATTCGAGAAGTTTAAAAAAATGTAAAACATCGAAAGTATCTCAAATCTGCAATTCAATATGAATACAGCTTGAATGAAACTTTTAGTGTTTAACCGTAACGTTTGTTAAGGCTCTTATGAATGAGTTATTCTAATAAGCCCAGTTATTGTCTCAATGAGTAGTATTCGAAAAGAATTATGCCACATACAAATATTTATAGTCAATTTTATTAAAATTAATTGTTTTGTTTATATTTATCGCAATGTGACAGGTCAATGTTACTTACTTAGAACATTTCCAAGGTTGTCTAAAGGCTGGATAGTCTCGGTGATTGGATAGCAGGTATTCATAGCAATGGTAACGTGGTGAAGTTCTGGACCAATGGTAAAGCTGTATGACTTGGTTAAAATGACGCCGTTTCCATTTGCTGATAGACCTGTCAATTTTGCTCCATCTGAAATATAGATATTTCTACACAAGAACATTACTGACGAATTATCCGGTCGTTTATATGTATCGTAGGATTGTTTGGTTTCTCGTTTATAGAATAATAACTTTATTATAGCTGTTAAAATAAAGTATTTTAATGTATGTAAAATTATTATCAATTTAAAATATAGAACGTCAATATTTTCATGAAATTCCACCTACCTGGCACACATGGTGGATGCCATTGCGTGGACAATGCATGCTTTGTGCACGAGCCAGATGAAGCAATAAGAAAGGTAAAACCCTATAAGATAAAGAGCCATCATTACGGTCGCTTTATTTTTATTCTGTCCGTTTCAATTTTAGCATTATCTCTATTGATGCATCATCATCTTATTACAAGTAATTTTTTTATTCAATAACACCATCGAATTTACCAAAAGAAAACAATACAAAACACGCACTAACAATTGTACGTTTATTCTAATACTATTGTAGTTGTTATTTTCATAATATGGCTTGACATACTGTAAAAGTATAAATTGGCGAAGTGATTTGACAGCGACGCTTGATGCTCGCGTCATTTCCTATTTGTATCATTGGCATCGTCGTCTTCTTAGGTACGAGAACTTGTTGGTATCTTAGAACTCAATTTCACTCCACCGAATAACAGATTTGTAAACGTTGCAACGGTTTGGTAAGAGGTACAATGCTTGTAGAACAATAATTGATAAAGCAAAAAATACTTAAGTAACTAGTTTAAATGTTCTAAGTTATTATACCTGAGTATAGTCCATGACAAGTCGCTGTTGCACCGGGTTTCCATCATATCGGATGTTTTGTTGCATAACAAGGAGCTTACGGTCAGTGTCAAATGACATAATCTGGGATCCCTGTTATAAATATTAATTGTTTGTAAATTGTGTTAACGTTTCGATATCCAGATGTCACAGATAAATATAGTAAATCATCATAATTGTAAATTATGATGTCAATGTGTACAAAACTACATTCGAAAACAAATCCAACTACATTATTATAACAAATATCACAACGTATAGATTTATCTATTTATTTTCAAAGGTTTATAAATTTACTGGACATTTAACGTATAGTTGAAAAGTGAGAAATATTTGACAGGATCCGAGTACTTGCCTGAATGAAAGCAATGTGTTCCAAGCTAAACATACGCATAGAGATAGTAGTTTCCGCCTCGAAATCCTTTGGTGCACAACAGATAAAACCTGGTCTTGCAACACTGCACACTAGTTTCAAAAATACATATAGCGCTGCACAAACCTGTAAAAGGATATAATCAGTGCATATAAATATAGGATTCTAGACAGGAAAGGAGTCACTGAAGACAGGTCCAAACAAATATATACTGCGCCGTACAAATCTGCAATAGAGACAAGACGTGTCTAAAGATAACAAATATAGGCTAGAGAGGCGGCTTTGAATGTCTGTCTAAACAATACACACTGTAATGCACAAATCTGCATTAGAGACAAAAAAGTGTCTATAGATAAATATAGCCAAGAGAGGTGGTGTTGAATGTTTGTCCAAACATTACACAGAGTGCTGCACAAATCTGCAATAGAGACAAAAAGGGTCTATAGATAAATATAGCCTAGAGAGGTGGTGTTGAATGTCTGTCCAAACAATACGCATAGTGCTGCACAAATCTGCAATAGAGACAAAAATGTTTATAGATAAATATAGCCTAGAGAGGTGGTGTTGATTGTTTGTCCAAACATTACACAGAGTGCTGCATAAATCTGCATTAGAGACAAAGAGTGTCTATAGATAAATATAGCCCCTTGAGTTGGTGTTGATTGTTTGTCCAAATATACACACAGTGCTACATAAATCTGCAACAGGGACAAGAATCGTCTATATAATAAATATATAGTCCAGAGAGAGGGCATTTAATGTTTGTCCAAACAAAACACACAGTACTGACAAATCTGCAACAGGGACAAGAATCGTCTATATAATAAATATATAGTCCAGAGAGAGGGCATTTAATGTTTGTCCAAACAAAACACACAGTGCTGCACAAATCTGCAACAGGGACAAGAATCGTCTATATAATAAATATATAGTCCAGAGAGAGGGCATTTAATGTTTGTCCAAACAAAACACGCAGTGCTGCACAAATCTGCAACAGGGACACGAATCGTCTATATAATAAATATATAGTCCAGAGAGAGGGCATTTAATGTTTGTCCAAACAAAACACACAGTGCTGACAAATCTGCAACAGGGACAAGAATCGTCTATATAATAAATATATAGTCCAGAGAGAGGGCATTTAATGTTTGTCCAAACAAAACACACAGTACTGACAAATCTGCAACAGGGACAAGAATCGTCTATATAAAAATATATAGTCCAGAGAGAGGGCATTTAATGTTTGTCCAAACAAAACACACAGTGCTGCACAAATCTGCAACAGGGACACGAATCGTCTATATAATAAATATATAGTCCAGAGAGAGGGCATTTAATGTTTGTCCAAACAATACACACAGTGCTGACAAATCTGTATCAGTAGCAAGATGTTTCTATAGACAACAACAGCTATACCAAAAAGGGAGGCTGCACCAACGACTAGACTTAAATAATACAACACCAGCGATACATAATTCTGCAGTTGAAATAAGGTGTGTGTGTAGATAAACAACAAAGATAGCAAAGAGATGCAACACAGAAGACAAGTCAAAATGATACAACCATTCATAAGTATGCTGCAGCAATCATAATAGTATATCTATTATACAGACATATCTTAGAATCTTTCAACTGGACACTAGCCTTAATATAATAAAGCCAGTGCTATACATTGTTGCAGCATCAGTAATAATACTTATCTATACACAAACAACATTTAAAGCTACAAAAATGTTGTGTTTAGTTATACATATCCAATAACACATTTATTAATTAATAACGTCTATATAAGTTCTTGTGATTGCACATGATAAATATCGCCTATTTAGTCTATAAACCAACTTTACTTTATCTACACTGTGACTACCAAAAAGATCTTCATATGAGGTTGAAGGTGCTTGTGCTACATAAGAAGATATGTACAAAGTTGAAACATGCACTTAATTAATCTGTACAATGTATTGTAATTCCACGTATGTTTTACTGTCTGGATAATTCAACCATACGCCGATGCCGTGCTGATTGTTTATACTTATAACTATGTCAGCAGTTACAGGTAAATGTAAGTTACATGCTAACAACTACGCCAAGCATCTTCGACATCTAAGGACAGAATAGTTCATATTACCTGTTGTCCTTTCATACTGTTATTCGTAGACAGTGCAAAGTCTGTTATGAGAACGTTGGCAGAAAGTAGCATACTTTTATCTCATGTTTTGGAATGTCGCAGATGTAATGCGCATGCGTCTGTTTAAAGTCAGGTTCATGCACTTACACTTCCCGTGAGATTCATGTAAAGTGTAAAGCGTACATTTGGTATAAATGTCTGTGGTGGGAACGACCTGGTTTCGTTTTACGAGCATTTTTGACATTTAACTCCTCTTTTCGTAAATGTTATGGTTTTTCCTGAGCAATTTCGTAAACTTTTTATACGGAAAGGCCCTATTTAATTAGAAAAAAATATATATTCATAAAAATATTTCTTAAATGCTTGTTGTCAAAAGTTCTTGTACGTAGGATCAAACCTAGTGCAAACAATGGTTTAAAATTATTTCTTTGTTTAAACACGGCTTTAAAATATTGCATTGAGAACATGCGTCTGATAGAGTCATATAACAGTGAAGGCAATATTTTATCTTATTCAAATTTGTCTAAGTATAACTCTAAAGGTTGTTCCAAATGTTCAAATAAAACACCATAAATAATATGCATCTTAGATTATCTCTTAGATTTTAACCCAACATAGATATCTTTGAACCGTGCACAAGTTAAGACAGTGCATAGTTGGGTTCATGATAAATATCATTCTAGCGGTCTCTTATGTGGGAATTCAAAATTCAGAATTTATTTTCCTATAACTAACAGAAATACTTTTATCAAAGGAAGCCTACTGGAACTAAAACATCTAAACGCGGGTAACCAATTTTATTCACTGGTATTTTTATTTTAAAGCTTGAAAGTTTTAATAAAGCAGTTCTTTGCTGGTGAATTGGCCTTTATTTCTCGTGCTTTCCATGACTTTGGCACATGTACTTAACCCTTAATATCTAGACATTAAAAATATCAATCGTACATAGTATTCAAATGCCCTCAATAATGTTTAATCAAATTTAGAAAGTGTGAATATATATGTACTAGAAGATAGTTAACTCTATGTAACATGTTCTAAAAGATAGTAAAGTCCATGTATATATACATGTTCTAGAAGATAGTGAAGTCCATGTAAACATACATGTACCAGAAGATAGTGAAGTCCATGTAAATATACAAGTACTAGAAGATAGTAAAATCCATGTAAATATACATTTACTAGAAGATGGCGAAGTCCATGTAAATGTATTTATACTGCAAGATATAGAAGACGGTGAAGTCCGTTTATATGGACTTCGCCATCTTTAAGCACATGTACCTTGCTGAGTACAGAAGTCTATCAGAGACACAGCAAGTTGTCCGAGTATGCCTACAGCCGATACCGCTTGCTGCGTACAGCAGCCTGTCAGTGACACTTAAAGTTTCCAATTGTGCCTACAGCCGATACCGCTTGCTGCGTACAGCAGCCTGCCAGAGACTAATTTTAGCACCTTATGTTGACTTAACCGGCACACCACAAGATGCAGTTGAATATAAATGGTCTGTCCGTTACAAATCCCAAATAATAGAATTAAGATTATAATAGCTAAACTAGAACGTGGGGATATCATGAAGAAATGATGCCAAAAGGCGGTAGATCATATTATGCAATCAACAGCCATGTGTTGTCTTCAGGTTGATTAATGAAATACCTTGCTTGTAACATTAATTATTGTAGAAAATTTACAGGTTTCGCCGTTATGAACGCTTAGTTTTGAGATTAGCAATGATTGTAAAAACAAAATAAATTTTTGGATTATGTCTTTAAATTTTTGTTCAAGTTTTTGTCAAAGAAAAATACATAATGACCGAATATTTACAATAGATATTAAATTCAAAAAGCACAGGACAAAAGTATACAATTGAAATATAAACGTCTGTCCGTCCGTCCGTCTGTCCGTCACGAATAGCCAGGCAGCACAGCCAGACAGACGGACGGATGGACGGACGGACAAACAGACGGACAGACAGGCAGATAGACAGACAGAGACACGGACAGACAAACAGAAAGAGACAGACAGAGAGAGACACACAGAGAGTGAAACTAGAGAGAGAGAGAGAGAGAGAGAGAGAGAGAGAGAATGAGAGAGAGAATGAGAGAGAGAGAGAGAGAGAGAGAGAGAGAAAGAGAGAGAGAGAGAGAGAGAGAGAGAGAGAGAGAGAGAGAGTCGAGATTTCTACAGAGTTAATGTACAAATACTTTTATGCATATTTTTGTTTTTTATCATAAAACCATTATTTTTTTTCTCTCAAATTCTTTATTAAACGCTTTGAGACTAGCAACCGAATGTACTTAGCTAAAATAAAAATTAATACATGAATATCGAGTCAAAAAACAACGCAATATGAAACATATTTTGTACATATTTATTAAACAATTTATAATACATTTCAATCGTTCACAGCACGTATAATATATCATTAAAAACCACCAACTGCCGGCTGAAAAAGAAAAATAGTATATTCAAAAATACTTACATTAAGACATTTTGGAACAATGTATAAACATATTTTATTCATATTTAAAAAATAATGAACTAGATGCCTTAAACGGTATTTTATTTATTCCTATTATGTGCTTAGGACCAAATCGATGTTACTAAACGATATGAAAAATGCGTGTTGTTTCTTATGTCATAATTAAAAAAGAGAGTCGCCAACAGTTACCTACTGTTAATCATTACGTCTTAACATATCCCGTCTGTGATATGCCTAAACTGTTGTGAGGTTTACTTTTATTTCTGCGTGTTACTAAACATGTGAGGCACCCGTAGCGTAGTGGTAGAGTCGCCGATTTTAAATAATGAGCATTATTAAAAACAAAACTAAACTGAACATTTGGTTTAGCTAAAACAAGTCCTTAAAATTTACTTCAATAAACGCGTTTGTTTTATCATTGACGAAGGTATAGAGACCTAAGAATTCCATAAAGTGAATGAATGCGTTCAGATCATTTTAGAAAACTTTATAAAATCTATCGCTTGCAAGATATTACATTAAATGACAGTTTTTTTCCCATGATGCGTCTCTTGCTTAACATGAATCTAATAGTGCCCCACATTTAACTTTACCCTGGCCATTTTGCATCAGTACGTTGTCAGTACTTATGACCATAGGTTCATTGGGTCACCGAGACCCTGTATTTGGCGTCGTTCTGGAGAGCGATGCTTCTTATAGAACCCATTGTATGTGGACGATAGAGAAGCAAACAAGAAAGAGGCAGAATGTAAGACTTCAAAGGCACCGAAGAGAGCACGCGCTTTAAACAAGAAGATGCCTATCCTGGGAACTAAACACTCTCTTATTCTGTTGATTAATTGCATAATTGTGACTGTAACGAAACATAACTCTGCTGGGAAGTGGAGGATTTTTGCTACTTTGTTTTCCTTGTTCTCTGCTTCATCTGTTTTTACAAGCTGCATTTCTAACATCGATATACTCAGTTTCTTTTGTAAAACAAAACTTCGCCAAACGGCTTCGTTTTTATGCTACTTTTCATAATTACAAGCTACACTTAATTGTTGCAAGTTACCCTGTTAAAAACGGAACACTCGGTTCTTTTCTCTGAAAACTGTCTCACGGAACACCTCCGACATCGTGTTATTGACTGCTACACTATCGTCCCCATAAAAAATGCATTCCATAAGAAGCACCGCTCTTAAGAGCGGCGCCAACAATAACAGGAAATCGCAGCTGTACTGCAAGATCGTTTCCAGAGAAAAGTAACCCGCTTTAAAAGGTATAGCATAGAACAATAAAGTGTAGGCTGTATTTATAAAAAAGGTAGCGGGCATAAATACGAACACTCAGCTGTTTGCGTAGTCTTGTTTAACAGATGAAATCGAGTATGCCGATGTTAACAATGCAGCTTTTAATTAGAGACGTAGCAGATAACAAGGAAGAAAGCAAAGTAGGAGTTAGTCTAATTTCCAGTATTACGGTTCGTTTTTCTCATCTATTAATTAATGAATCCACAGTGTATGACGGTGTTTAATTCCAAGCATATTATTCATTTTTAAAGTGCATGCGCTTTGCGGCGCCTTGGATGTCTTACATCCGTGTTCTGACTTGTTATAATTGGTTTTAGAATTGCCTATGGGATGAACATAGATTTAAGAAGCAGCCGTATTATGTTATGGAGATTATTATTCTACATAAAAAGAACATATTTGTACATTTATATGATAGTGTTATGTTTCTTTTTTTTCTTCTTAAGAACTACTATGCAAACAATACAAATAAACATGAGACTACGAAAAAGTTACAAGTAAACTCTTATATACACGTACATTGTACATCAATTTACACATTCTGATTTTTATGTTGCGGGACTGCACTAATCGATTGTAATATCGTTATCTCTTCAATATCATATTGATTAGAAACAATGTTTGTACATAAGATAAAGTGTTCTCTTTTTAACAATCAATATTCGCAGGTCATTTTCACAACCCAACAATTTTTTTTTAGAGGAATATGATATCTAAACAAATTTAAGAACAATAAGTTGTGTGTTTGTTTTAGGTTTGGACAGACTGCACTTTTCATCACACACGCATAAACAATCACTTCGATAGATTATGTGTAATATTTTCTCGGTATGCAAGCTCTGTTATGATTTAAACTTTTTAATTACAAATGTCGCACTTGAAGACATATTTGGGGGTAGGGGTGGAGGTGTGTGTGTGTGTGTGGGGGGGGGGGGGGGGTGCAATATGTAATATAAACGCATATTTTTGTGGCGTGCTGTAAACATTTTCCGCGCAAATGTGGATGTCGAGGACTCCTTACTATTGTAAAGTCGAATTACGTATATTGCGTATTGAATTTGGAGACTTCGTACATCAATGATTAAGTTGGTGTTGTTCACGCCTATTATTGTGTTGCATACGAAATTAAGAAGTACTATCCACACTTACAAAGTATATCAATGCGACCTTTTTTGTCAAAGATATTTCCTCCACACACACACACACACACACACACACACACACCAAAAGGCATATGTAATAGTATGAAATGCTCCTATACTAAATATGCTTAGCTTTCTGATAGATTTTTGCCATACATTATTGGTGGGACGATATACATATAAAAATAGAAAAAGAACTTTAACCTTAATTAAACAAAACCGTACCGATATTGGAGCGCTGTTGCACGTCACGGGGATATAGAACACGGCCCTGTCCGCAATACTGGCCCGGAAGTTTGTAAAAAGTGATGTGGTAACAGTGCCAGCTAAACACACAAAACAAAAGTCTTTAGGGACATCGTTGCCAAACATAAACGCACTTATATGATTAATATTTCAGACGCGATTTATATTTGCTTTAAAAGCCCCTTGCTTTTATTACACGCCAAGTTGCATACTTAATCTAATGTTACCCTAAAGCCTTCCTTGAAGAACGTAGATCTACATATACAATAAATTAAATATTGAAATTATGGTTTATAAATTCTTAGCTCAAATACAAGTTAACTTGAATGTTTTTGATGCGATAAAAAATGTGTTGTTTTTTTTTTTAATTATTTCCGTGATAGAGAAAGGTAAAACACCACTTATTGTTTATTTACGCGCATACACTTCCTGCATTCGCGCATACATTGCGCCATTCAAAGGCCACGTGCAAGTATTATGAAACTGACATGAAGTGTTTAACAAAAGTGTGTTTATCTCAGTAGGCACATAATTTGGCTTTGTTAATCATCATAAATGCCGCCCCAGATTGGTTGAAGACCATATATCAGTAAGTATAGAAGTATGTATAATTAACTTTGGGTGAAGAAGAATAACATAGATTATACAAACAAAACATTAAAATATTATACAACATGGTTTTAAATCACGGTATGTTAAGATGTTAAAATATCTTGTTGTTTACGAATAAAATATACTAAACCAATGACAAGTCTATCACCTGAGGCGGGTCCTTTGTCAAGAGCGGCGCTCTCAGACACCTGCATGACCGGAGTGCACGTGTCGGTCGTCATGAGCACCATCACCTTATTGCCGGCATTAAAGAACTCAGCGTACATTGTGTCCACAGTGTCTGCACCCAGACCGAATCTAAGTGGTTCAGCATTCACAGTGATATTATCTGTCAAAGTTACAAAAAATCTATTCAGAAACTGAAAGTTCATATTCTTCAGTGGTTTTGAAAGATGTTTCGATAGTTCGAATATTGTGCATACAAAATAATTCTTGCTATTCATTAAGGATCTTTATCAGGAATCTTTTTCAATAGACTTAACGTAGTTAAATAACATTTAAAGTGAAGTTCTTTGAACGTAAACTAAACCTAAAAAAATAAGGTCAAACATAGCGGTATTATAACGACATTTATTGGTAACAATGCGACATTTAAAGTTTTAAACGTGTTTTATTCCATTGAGTTTTGAACAGTTATCTGTGATTTATTTACTTATAAATGGATTTCGTCCTTAAAAATACAAAAGCACGACAGCGCAACATTTTTATTTCGGCAAAATTGCAAATTTAAATGTAATGTGCATTATGATCAATGGATGTATGATTGATTGGCACAATTCTTTAAATCATTTCCACAGTTTGAACTGCCGACACGAAGCATTTGTTTATCGAAAGAGATTGTAATAGGGAAATTTGATAAAGTACTATGAACATTTCAACATATATCAAAATTTGAAAAGGAACAAGACAGAGGTATTCTCATGCAAGTCAAATGTAAAAGTAAGTGCAAATCTGTGATGAAAAAGAGCAAATGTATCACCATCCGCCTTGGAACGGTCAGTCGGAAAAAGGGGACCAACTGGGTGTTTAAACAGGTTTTTACAGAGCTCTAACCTCGCACTCAATGAGCAGTTTCTCAAATGTAAGCTATGAAAAGAAAACCGATCTATTTGAATAAAAATGTCCAAGCGTTTTCTTTCATTAATATTTCAAATTCCCAGTGTACAAATACCTAGCCTAGTGTGGATAACATTAAATTCTCAATTCAAATTCCATCTACTGAATCAGATAATGGGCAGAGAAGCTAGACATTCTCGTGTCTTTGTTTTAAAACAAATATTACTTTGACCGAGCGCGACAGTGCTGTTGAGATGTGTATAAAGTTAACCGCCTCTTCATTATATGACAGAAACTACAATATATCTAACATACCTTGTATGCATGGATCAACCCAGGGATTATCAATGCGGAATCGGTTGCATGAACCATCAGTGTCTTTAATACTGTAACCAATGTTCTGAAAAAATATTTTAAAATAACCAGAACATAAGTTTTACACACCCATTCCTGATGTAATTAACATGTTTTCATACCTAATTTAAATCACCGTGCTTAAAACAACGTCACTTTATATCATAAAGATTTGTTATTTTAATTACAATTTTTTTAATCAGTGATATTTTTGACATCATGTCCGGCAGCTGTCCTAATTTTAAAGTTATTTCCGGTTGTACGGAGTTACGTACCCTCTTCGTGCCATACCTGTTTGTAGTCCATGACGACCCTCTGCTGGATTGGCACGTCGTTAAGGACGATATTCTGTGCCAGTGAAATAAGTTGATTGGCCTTGTCGTACGAGATCTTTTGTAATCCCTAAAACGTAAAATGTGAAAATGGCTTAAAAACGGTATTACACATTATTTAAATAGAGTGGCTCGGGTATAAAAATATTAGCGTTTAAGCAAAATGTTTCGCAATTCACATCTTCTTACTTTTAAAACGTGGTCCGCATTAATTTAAAGGAAAGATTAGGCATAATTGGCAATTGATATCGAAAGGTTAACTACTTTAATAGCTGTTAATATCCAACAAAACTTCAAAAATACTGTCTTAAATATTTTAATACTTAACATGTAACGAAGAGACACTATCGAGTGGACTCAAACAAAACAAAATTACGATAATAAAGATATTCCCTAAATATTACCATACTATATCAACAGACCTCAACTATGCCATCTACTCCGTCCTTGTAAGTGCCCTGGATGAACATTGAATTGGCCTCCCATGCGTCAGGGATACAGCAGATGTTGGCGGCGGTTGCCCCGGCAACAATACAAGATAGCAGGAGTAGTTTCATCATTTCCTGAAATATCCATTACTCAAAATTGCTCCGTTATAGACTTCAAGACCGATCTTATCTATATATAGAGTAAAACCTTAAAAAAATCACAACGCATTGTCCACTTTATAACGTTTGAGATCTCCTTAGACTGCAACAGGCAAATCGAAGTTAATTTTTTAGAATAAGAATACTGTTTACTAGTGAGTTTACATTGACCATGCAAATGACAATACCTAAGGGACGCCCGTGGCCTAGCGGTTAGAGTCGCTGACTTGTAACTCCTCAGCCCCTCACCGCAGTTCGAGTCCCAGTAGGAGAGAGAACTTTCATATGGGGATGTTTTCCAGCTAACCTGGCGGTGGTTCTACCCAGACACAAGTCTGTGGTGTTCCTCCACCAATAATTAGCTGGCCATCGCCAATATGACTATAATTGTGTCGGTGCGATGTAACAAAACACATACAATATCTAAATCTTGATGTTAAAAACCCTTTTTTCCTTCTCACAAGGGAGATAACTGCATGATGCTTTTCTTTCTTTTCGAAAAGTGGAAAATTTTACCGCCATGTCACATCAATCGGTTTTCAAAGAAACTAAGTGGGGTCTGTTTGTTTGTTTTTCTTTTTTGTTTTAAAATTTAATACAATTTCGCTTTATTCATTAATGAGCATGCCGTTTATTTATGATCATGTGTTCCACATGTAGGATGCGAATATATATTAAACGACTTCAGAAAAAATCCGAAGTTATTTGCTCCTCTTATAATTCAACCACAATACAGCTACTAAACATTCGAATAAACTCTGTGCCTCCTTACCCCATTTCTCGACAGTTAAAAGTGACATAGTTTAACATACAGATAAGAAACTGTCTAGCGGTCTTGTCAGGAAACTCGGCGCATAACGAATATAACGAAACTGCTAGCCAATCAAATTGCTTTAAAACCTATTATACACAAATGAACTATTTTAGTAATTAGACTTCTGGAAAA
>CM017555.1:31353732-31578817 GCA_007844125.1 Sinonovacula constricta
ATGATGGTAACATGCTAGAATGATGTTAATTAACTGTAGTTATGTTAATTCTGGTTTCCTGCGTACGGATATGACGAACAGTACTTCTGGCAAACATAAGTAATGGCGGCCCGCAGTGCTGGTTCCCTGCGTACGGATATGACGAACAGTACTACTGGCAAATGTAAGTCATGGCGGCCAGCTGTGCCCTATATAACATTTGGAGAAAAATGTATTTGTTGATCACGCGAATGAAACTTTAGGAATTTAGCTATAATAAATAAAAAAAGTTTTAGGGGCTGAAAATAAAAAAAGCCATAACAGATAGTTATCCGGGCGACAATGTTGATTAGGCAGTTATATGCAATCTTGGCCAATTAAAAATTAGACGCCAAATTTATGTATCGATTGTACTTATACACTGTAGAGAGAGGAGAAAGAAAGAGAGAAGAGAAAGAGAGAGAGTTGAGGGTTGAGAGTTGAGTGGTTTCATTGACGAAAATAGAAACATCACATAGAGATAGGGAAGGCATAATACACTTTAACAAAATAGTCAAAGAGAATATGTACATCCATTTTATTTGATGTGATTAAAAAAGTGTTCAGTCGAGAAAAATGCGCCGAGATTTATTAATATTGTAAGCGATATCAATGATTGATACTCAGATGACTTGGGTTTTTCATTGAAATTATAAAACGGCATAGCAGAACACAAATAGGAGCAAAAATAACTAAAAGTTTGTGGTAAAAAAATAAAAGTAGACATTACATTTCTTCGAGGAATACAAACGTTTCATATTAAATACAAAATCGCATAGCTCAATGACATAACATTGTATCATAAAAGGATATGATTTATACATTACAAGAAATCTATCTTAAAGTAATCGAGCCGGCATATTGGCAATCATTTATATTTATATAAGAACCTTTTTCCACAATTCTCCTCTGAAACAATCAACGACAATCTGATATTATCGATATTCAAAATACCCCAGAATATGAACATTACTTATATAACGTACGAATGATAAATGACTACAAGAACATGCATAATAAGGAGGCTGGCATTTCAAAAATATGAATTTATATGTAATCGGGTCATAAGATTCAATTTTTAATTTCTCCTTTATCCTCTCTTTCTTTTGGACCCCTTCCTCTCAAATTGTACTTATTCATGTCCTTCACCCACCCCCTCAAGATTCTTTTTTTTAATTTTCTGCTTAAATCATTAGAAGTCTGATAAAATGCCGAGTTTTAACTCTTCTTATTTCTTTAATCGTTACTTATCTGGTTAAAATGTCGATCTTGTCCTCATATTGATGTCTGATAGCGTTAACCAAATATCCTAAGTGCATCGTGTTCACCATTATAGTTATCCGGAACAAAATGTCGTCGAAATGACCATACAATTTCCATATTTGTATTATTGATCAAACCAGAGAACTGATCACGAAAAAGCTAATGAAAATAGGATTCTATTTATTAATAGCTATAAATTGTCAAAAGTATAATTAGGGTGATAGGCAAAATAAGGATTTTCCCCTATATATTATATCATCCACTAGGACCGCCATGATTTGCGTTTGACTTACCCTATAACACAATGAAGAAGGAAAGGAGCACCAAACTATCAATTCATTATAACCTATAGTGACTGACAAAATTAAGGTCATACGTTTAGGTGTTCTTCGTGTAAGCTGGCTTTTTGTCTTGTGCCAAAGTTTGACAGGAGACTCCAACACAAATGATAATTATAAAAAAAAAAACATGCGCGTCTTTGTTTTAATTTTAAATGCATGCATATGCTAATATAAGTTTATTGCTCTTATTTAAGCGTTTTTAAATAATTAACTTATTTATTTCATGAAAATCATTCAAATGTGATTACGAGATTTGTTTCAAATGCTACACAGACATATAACAGACTTATATAATGCCATACAAACCATACAGGATTAAACCTCAAATAGCAATTGATGCATCGAAACCTGACGCGTCACTTGCTTTTTACATCTCTCTCTTTCTTTCCATTATATCTTTAGAAAATAAACAATTAAATCCTATCTTTGTAGTATCTTTACAAATTAAGTTAAATTTTAACCATATTATATTGCAGTACATGTTAGATTTTCAAATAATTCTGACAACAACATCACATTGCACTTTTCTATGTAATATCACGTTTTGTTCTAAAATTGGTCACTTTTAAACAACTGTGCAGATAAACAGCAGACAACAGAAAAAGGTCATGGCTCCTGTTATAAGACCTGACTGCGCCACCATAAATTTAAGCGGAGCAATCTTGAATTACCAGAGCTATGGTCTGAGCTCGTGATATTGTCACTCGTTTAATTGACATCAATAATCGCTCCATCTGGCTCAACAGCACAAAACTCTCATTCGTTACCTTTTTTTTTTATCTCTTTATTCCTATCACTCTCTCGACATTTTAGGTTTTTAGCTTTACTCTTTAATCAATAAATGTCGTCCATTTGTAACCTTTCAGCTCTATGCATGTTTTCTAAAACATGCATTACAAAATGACATTAATAACCTGCTTGTTTAACAACATTGCCCTTTATCTTTGCAGTTCCTTCTAGTAGTTGTTCAAGTATAACATAACTCCGTAAACTTATCACAGAACTTTGTGATTTTATATACCGTATTTTTTAAATAAACTTTCTGTAATAATCGGATTTCGTTTCTAGTTGTATTGTTAATAAATATAAAGTTTTGATCTATTCATAAAGTTATCATGTTTAAGATGCTACAAAAAGAACAACGTGAAAAATACGCAAACTATCCCGTATTGGGTTTAGAGGGGGCGCACGCGGCGCATTCCCCAGCTCCACCTAACACCCATGAAATTCACATGTCATGCGATAACATGCATGCATGTATTTCAAATAAATGTATTCTGAATAAGAACAATATGACAAGGTCCTATGGGTACTGCAACATGTACAACGGAATTACCATGCCAGTCAGATGTGAAAGTTACAGCTAACCTGTGACAATGCATACTACAAAGTAGAGACAATCCAACAGTTACCTCTTTGGAACGGTCAGTCTGCAAATGGATGGAGTGGGTGCTTAAAGCGCTTGTATAAATGCATTCTTTGACACTTACAAATATATAAAATGATCAGTTTTGATCCATATACACGCCAAACGCATCCCCGACAAGTACTAATTAAATATATTGTTATGTACAGTAGTACACCAGCGTTTAAGGTTACGCTAGTCAGGTTAAGGGTAGTTAACCGCTGTGGTTTTGATGACGTAGCATTCGCGTAACTGCCAGAAGAAAAGGATCATGCTAGAAAGTTCAATTGTTTATTTTTAACTGGTTTTCGAGAATATTCTGGGCACGTATATGTTCTGGAAATTCTTTGGGTATGTAAAGGCATGTCTGCCGATATTAAATAAGTTTGGACGTTTGAATAAAAAGTTTTTTTTTAGAGATTGGACAATATAGTTTGGAAATACTTGCAGCTTCTATATTAAATCTTTCTGTGTTGGAACTTACGTGGACATACTATTAATATTATAGTGTTAGATTTGGAATTATACTATTGACATTCGTGTATTGTTCTACGTTTTGATTATTTCAACTGTACTTATCTACGAGGACATTCTACCAATAACTCTTTAGGATTATTCGACGTTGGATTATTAATTGGACTATTAAAGGGACACCTCCTAAAGGGACAAACTGTAAGCTAACATTTATTTTGCTTTCTAAAATGTTGTCTCATTTCTTTGTTATTGTTTGATTACGACATAGATTCAATTGTTTATTAAAATAAAACATTGTACTGGTTTGTTTCTGGCTTGTTCTTTCTGTTACACCATTTCGTCGTTTAGTAAACGTGCCATTTTATAAATAAACTTATATAGCGACACCGGTCGTAACAATATAAAAAAATAATTACACAGGCCTTTGTTATGTTTTAGCATTTATTAAGCCCGTTTTCTTTACAACGCGTACAATTTAATGATCATGTATGTTATTCGTTGTTAATTATAAAAAACTTTTGTATTTTATTTTAATTGTAATGTCAGTAAAAACCACCTACGCACGTGATATGCTTCCATAAAGCAAGCTCGTCTAGAAAATGAATCATGAAATGAGTGATGTGAAGGATTGATGGGAGATGACGTGAATCTAAGTTCAAATGTTGATTAATAGGCTTTACAATGTCAAGGAGAAATAACATACTTTAGCGATAAAGGTCACAATAACTTCGTCAAAAATAGAACTGCTTCACCTTCATGTTCAAGCATCACCCACTAATGTGATGATGAGTTGTAATACACTCGCTGAAGTGGATTCGAAATGTCACCGATTTGTCCTATGTCAAGGTTGGAGTATATTATGTTAAATACGTAACGTTTCTTTTAATACTGTAATATTTACCCAGCACTTAGTGGATACTTTTCTATTTATATGGAGAATAAATTTTGCCAGCTACACAATGTCATTGACCTGTCCTAACGAAGACTGTCAAGTCAAACGCAAACTAGTCCATGATCATTATTTTATGTTTCTGTAATCATCTTAAAGATGCAACGACATAAGGTCGTTAAAGGTTAAGGTATTTATATCATTATATCGACATTGTAACATTCGAATATGTGTTAATCCAACAGCTACAAAAAGGGAAACTCTAAAAACGGGAAGAGAATAAATGTATCAGTCGCAAATAAACGTGTATTATAAATGTAATGGATTTCCTGCATTTTCCTACGGATTACATACCCTGAAACTTGCATACCATGTCAATGACCCTTTTCTGCCCAGAAATTTAAAAAAGTACACAATCCATCATTACAACTGGTGCAGTAAGGTTAATATCAGCTACAACAAAAGGTTCAATTGTATATATATATTCGTCGTGTACTATTTATCATTTGACGTTAAGTGCATTTAAGTTAATAGTTCCATACATAAGTGAAAACATTTTAAAAGATAATAACGGAAATAAATTGTATATTGATTTGACAGAAACCATGTTAAAGTGAAAAGTAACTTTTGCCAATTAGTTTAAGTCAACTTGATAAACAACGACAACTCATTTCATACACGGAAAACGTCGTGGATTGCTAAAAATAACTATCTAAAAATTAGCCTTACTAAAGTCAATGTTACCTTGACTTGTCGATGTATACCCAAATCTATTGTTTGATGCTTGTAAAAAAATCAAGATAGAGCGACATATTTTACTAAATCCATTAAAACTGATTAATGACGTTTCGATTCGTACAAATCTTCTTTAGGTTGACAGTGTTATAAATTGTTCCATAGGGAACTATAGAACTTTTTTTTTCTAAAAACCTCTGTCACAATAAATTTTCGGCAAATGGCCTTTTTAAAGAGTAAAACACAAACTATGGCTCTCTTTACATATTAGCGAACGTTGGGTTTAACTCTTAAAAAGGCAATTTGCCGAAAAAATGAGTGTGAGCGGTCTTAGAAGAAGCTTCTTCAGGTTCATTTAAATCCTGACACCTTGGTTACAAAATGATGTCAAGGACGTCATCAGAATTGGCGTAACATGGCATTTTCAAACAGTGAACAAACAACAGAAGATCGATTGCAGTAAATACTGTGATACATGGAGAAAATGTTAAGAGAACGTGATTTGTAAAAAGCAACAACATGCACTAACCTTACTTTATTTTGAGATACACATATATAATTTAAGAGACATAGAAATAAGGTGTTTAATATTGTATTATTATTTCCTATATTTCATTAGTTTATATAATTTATTTTTAAGATCGCTATCAAACGTCCTGGATCCTGAGGAAACTTCTTCAGTAAATACCATCATTAAACACCATTACTAACACAAAAACCACCACGAACATCACCACCATCAACACCGCAACAACAATGACAAAATCAACAACAATAAATTATATACTGAAATTTAATTTTAAACTTTAAACACCATTCAAATGGTATTTTAACAACAGTTGCAAAGACAAACATAAAATATATACTAAAAGTTGCTGTTAAAAACTAAAACAAAAATTAAGTAGTGTATTGCGATATTCCTGTATTAACGTAAATCTTACATCATACGTAAATATACATCATCCCTTAGCCAAATTTAAGATGCAAGAGTTCACAGGTTTGGTTTCTATCTATTATAGTTTATTTTTATGTTTGCATACATCTATACATTTTCTACACAAGTAATCATGTTATCATTCGATTACACATGAATTCGACTCTTGTCGAGTTCGAAGCGCGAGTCTTTTTTGTGTACGATTTAAGTTAGAAAAACCTCTACAAAGCGCGATTTTATCTCGATCATTGACCATTTAAACACATCTCAATAACCCAGATGTGCTATTTAAGTCAAAAGAAACAACCGGAACTCCTCGGGCAATTCCGTTTCCGTACGATATTCCTTTTGTTGTATCTGGTATTTTTAGATCCGCGAATTATTGTTAAGGGAAAAGATAACTTCTTAAATGTAGGTCTCGCGTAAATTCACGAATTCGCCAAAATAATTCGAAGATGTATGGAAAATATTAAAGGAAAAAATAATAGCAAAAAAGCAAAAACAAAAGCACAAAAAAAAACAGCAACAAAGTACACATACATACAACAAAAACAACAGCAACAACAAACAAAAAATAACAACAACAATAAAAAGGATGGTGTCACTTGAAAAGTTCCGCTCAATACTGGGAATACCTCAGGACGGAAATTCGAGAAATATTCCAGTAGTTATAAGTGTTTGCAAGAAGAGTAGCCCCAACTAGAAATATGCCCCAGATGATGAACTCCTCGAATTATTGCATGTACAAATACGGCAGGATGGTCGCTCGAATGTATGTTATGCTATGATACGTATAAAATGGCGACATTTTGTTTGCTTGGAAAGCTTAGGTCTGATGTGAAGTTCTCACGAAACTTTACGAAGTAAGTCGAAGCACGTCGGAGCTGTACAAAAGTTAGCACCACATAAACAATAGTGTCTTTTGATTTAATTCACGTTGTAGAATCCTTTTTAGCTCTTTTACGATCTTTTACATCGGGACGGAGGTACACAGGGTGCAAAACAAAGAAGAAGCATTGCCTGAGGTTTGACCAAGCTAAAAATAAATGCTGAGAAATACGGTCGCAATCTATTATATTAACCATATGATTGTATTTCACCCAAACTTATAAGTTCAAATCAACTCCCTGTTCGTAGTTAATCGGTAGACAAACTAAAGTAAACGGTTTAGCGACAATCGCTTTGATTTAATTTATCAACACTGCGCCCCTGTGACATGGCTCTACATCGCGATTTCAAACCTAATCGACATCCACATAAAGCAGTGAGGCCCTGAGCGGGATATTGCAAATATCCTAATAAACAATATTGTCGGCCTGGTGCACAACATCAACAGTCGTTGATATTTTTCTCCCTCCTTTTGCCCGTTAAGACACTCAGCGATACTCTTGCACCGCACTGATCATTCACGAATCTGAATTTTATGTATATCTGCAGTATACATTATAATCACTTGAACATCTAGTTTGAACAGATTACAATATCAATGTTAACATTTGAAGCATGCCTGGACACTAGTGACGCGTCTAGTCTCCTTCGGCATTCATATTATAACAATGTCTTACGACTGAATGTTGCATTCGTATCGCGAATAATAATATATGTCGACCCTATTTAGATATCCGTTAATGTCCGAGTCATCCACTTGTAAAAAGCAAGCACTTATAAGTGTACGTGGTTGTTCAAATTTTCCGTAAGGGCAATGAAAGGCGTGACATATAATAACAATATATGATAGCAATATGAGCATCGCAACATGTACCAAAATTTGAAAAGGTACAGGACAAAGGAATTCACATGCAAGCCAAACGCAAAAGCAGGAACAAATCAGTGATGAGCCATTTAACAAAAAGAGCAAACCCACGGTTACCGCAGTGGAAAGATCAAACGACAAAAGGGACCGAGTGCCTGCTTAAACCAGCTTTACAAGGCTCTAACCTCTCGCACTTCCTGTGGGGTTCCTCAAATGCAAGATGAAAAGAAAACCGATCTGTTTAAATAAACAATGTCCAGGCGCTGATGTTTTCTTTGATAGGTTATGGCGAAAGTTGTGACGTCGTTTAAAAATAAGGTCCACATAAGCCTAAAATTAGTCTAAAGTTATATATGATTTGTTTATATGTGGACAAATGTTTAGTCCCTTCATGCGATCTCGGTGTTTTGAAATGAGATATGCTACAGAACAAGTTATATTTTTCTCAATAATTCAATTATGTTTAAATGAATGTCTGTTTCTGCAAGGAACAAATTATTGATAAAATAATTTAAATTCACAAAGAACTTGAAGATATGTGAATGTTTTGCTAAGTCCATGTTCGTCGTTATCTAACCTTCACATGTATAAACCTGTATCGAAGAGCATATCTCTTAACAAAAAAAAAGCATGTACCACTTAAAATATTGTCAGTCTGAAGCAACCGAAACCGGATACAAATTAACCACACACCTTCAAGGTTGATTCTGTTTATATCGACAAAAGCAATTAAAAATATCCACTCGTTTCTCGCTTGGGTTGGTTATGTTGATTCAGTAACTGATAATATCCTCAACATAACCTAGTTACGGCCTTTCTGTCATTAGATTGCTGCTCGATAGGAGAGGCATACATGGATAACCAGTTTCCTTTATGCAAACTTGCTTAGAATATGTAAGTGAAGTTCTTCACTTATCTATAAGTGAATTTCTAAAAATATGTTATGCATCCATCTGATTATCCGAAGTCATAAAAGATGCAATAACCTTTATACTTCTGCTGTATGTTCCTCAATTTACAACTACAAAGCAAATGCTTAACACGTGGCCTTTCCTGTGTAAAGTCGCTTTGTTGTCAGCATTATAAATCTTTGTAAATTGTGAAGTGATTTAAGTTATTACTTAAAAGTGATTATATAGTACTATTAAATTACTCTGGCAAAGATAAGAATCACTTGATAAATAAGAATTACGTGTAGTAAAGAAATTGTATTTTAGTTTTCTCATACATAAGTAGTACATGTATAACTGTCTGTTTTAACAAGCTAATTGTGATTCTAAATTGCAAAATTGATGTTTTACAAGCAAAACGCTTTCCATTTACGATGATAACTGTTTACTTTCTGTATCACTTATTTTAATTTTGCAAACCTTTTAAGTCGCTGTCATTATTTGTGATGCTGCTTCGTTGTTTCTTTAGTCAGAAGTTGTGTATCCCTTTACAACTTTTATTTAGATATAAAAAGAAAACTTTGTATCCCTATTCGGAGCATCTAATCTTTCAACATTTAGATAAGTAGGTAGGCACAATAAAACTCAAATCATTAAACTACATAAATACAGAAAGATTTTGCCATGTATTTTCCCGGGGTACAGGTATGTACGGTTATGCCGATTATCTTCTGTGGGCTGTTGGTATTAACTCCCGCGTTTAAAATTAATTAATAACAATGATCGAGTTTAGAAGAAAAAGAATGACGTCATGAAAACAAGGGAAATAAAACCCAAAGGGATAATAAAATGCGCTAACTTGTCTTTTCTTATTTGTCCAGCCAAGTACAGATGTTATCAAGGAAATATAATTGATTTTGTCTTTGCGTGATATGTCGCGAAGTAATGCACGGTGTTCTATTCGTATGCTTTGTAATTTATCGTCCAAGGCCTTCGTGAAAAGACAACCACACATCTGATGCAACATCATGCATCAGTCATCGATTTATCTATTCCATAAATTTAAACAAACAGTACTTCACCCTTTATTATATCGCGGAGATCTTCCTTGTAAATATTTAAGAGGTCAATTTCTATGAAAAAGAAATGCCTTTTAAGGAAACGTTTTTTTGTTTACAGTATAAGCGTGCGGTGATAACGATGTTTCACGTTTACGACAGCACGTTGCAATAAAAATGTTAAGAAATTATTACACCTATTTGAATTGACTCAACACTACTATGACCACGTTTAAGTCCACCCATCTGGTACCCATTTTACATTTTAAAAACAGTATTTAGGGTATGGGGCATGTATAATGCCCATTGCATGATTACTGAACTATAGAATAAATACCCTGCAGGTCACGTTTAAAATTACTCCGTGTCTATTTCTGTCACGTACTCACACAGCTTTCCATGTAAAGTCGATATTTGTTATTAGTTGTCATTAGCCTGTATCTGATGACAAAATGAGATCTCGTCTATCACGATTTATGACGAGATAAAACGCGAATATGTATGATAACTTTCTACCCTTTAGGTATAGATTATCCTGGACAATTAAACAAAAGGTCAGAATTCACCGACCAATGGTGTTTTGTGAGAAATTGTTTTAAAGACAGACAATGCGATAAAAACTATTGTAATATTACAAACTTATATTATTAATTAGTTAAAAACGGTGGTTTTTGTACTAGCTTAACAGGCAAACACAATAGCGCTGATGTTGTCTGTTTGCTACCTAAACTATAAAAAATACGCAAAAAAATACACTCCTGTTTAATTATAATCGCACATCACACCAACCGCGTCTACGTTAAAAATGAATACGTTAATAGTTTGTATATTTGCTCTTTTTTGGAAAACAACATACAACAATTGCAGTAAAGCTTCTCTAAATTGTAGAATAGTTTGCTAGTTATTACGCCCACTCTGTTTCATTCACTTTACTGAAGACCTATCTATCAGCAAATTAATACCGCGTTCGCTGTGACGCCATTATAAACATTCAGCCCAATAGGCCATATTTCATTCATCCAAAGCATGACATCAAGCAGAATCAGAGATATGACTGCTTTTTTATGACATCTGGTCGTTACATATAACAAAAAATCCTATGCAATATCCTGACTTCGCATAGACCCACCACAATAATCAGATGGTTTGCCAGTGTCATTTTGTACGCCGTTAGGTGGTTTAAGCATGTTGGTGCGACTTGTCTCCCAACAAACACGACACAAAAACAACACGCAGCTCCAAGGCACACACTCAGCCGACTTGACCGATTCTTATCAGGTCATTTGCTTTTAACGTACAACCATTTAGCAACAAGGTAACCTTTTGCATTAAGCACATTGACATTGCCATTTTCGCGAAATTTATGCAGAAAATAGGACTTGTACAACATATCGAATTTGAACGGAGACTTTTGTATATTTTATTTTATATGTTGTGTACGCAGGAAAAAAAAAGAGTTTATTTGAATAGATCTTATTCATGTTTGCACCGTATGACTATATGACGTTGAAGTGTGTTCGCCCTTATATCAAAACATTAATAATACTCAACTGACGTTGAGAACAAACATTTTAATGTTTTTAAGTTGTTCATGTAATTGTAAGTGATGTAAATGAAGTCAAGATCTTTCCTTAGATGTACAAAACGGTGCTAAATTCACGATACATTTGCGCATCACATTTCCGGTCTAAAAATAAATACAATATAATAATGTTTTACATTATGAATGTTAGTTATTTAAACGTAATAAAAGGTATTTGACAAATATAATTGAAAATATTATCAAAGGTTTTGTTCAGAATGGTATATTGTACAGATCTTTTTGAGATCAACTTTTGTTTTCAAATTAGCAAATTAGTCATAATTAATTGTCAGATGTAATCAATAAAACTTGGCCACAAGAAAGTAATTCCTGAGATCCATGTTACTAGGACCCGACCGCAATACAATGACGGATGGCGGAGTAATCTTGCGTTACCAGAGCTACGGTGTGAGCTCATGATACTGTCACAAGTGTAATTGACCTTGTTAATCGCTCCATCTGGCTTATTAATTGAGTCTGTTTCTTTCGTCACTTTAGTTGTCTCTTTACTAATTCTCTTTCGTGTTTGTGTGTGTATGTGTGTGTATGTGCTTTCGCGCCTGTTTGTGTGTGTGTGCGCGCGCGCGCGTGTGTGTGTGTGTGTTTGTGTGTGTGATTTAATGTCTTATTTCGATTAACGTTGTTTTCATCTATCGAGACCTTTATTCGTCACTGTTCTTCTACAGCAAGTATTACTGTGTATTTGTAAGTTCTAAAAGCTTCGTTGTTCATGTCTATTTTAAATATAAATATATTTCCTTTATGACTGAATTAAAATTTTGATTTTCAGTTGACTCACAGCTGAAAAGCACAGAAGCTTAAAACAGGGCCAAATAAATTGCGAAGGTATATTTCAACTATTAGCCTATTACATAAGTGCATAGGATTTACTTCAAACATTGATTAAAAGGTTGGTTAGAAACACCTGTAAAACGGAATTGGTCTATAATATATATAATTTTACATTGACATTGACACCGTCCTTGGTCAATTATGAGCTGAAGGCACATTTGCTGTAATAACATTATACCAGATTGTGCAGTATAGTCAAGATCCATTCTCTTTTCATTTGGCCGACCGATCAAGTATACTTTTAATCGACAGAGCATAACTGTACATAGGGATAAGAGTCTAAGTGTCGTTTCAAGTAGACTGTATAAGCTTTGCATCAATTGTTTCTTGTTACTTAATATAACTGTATTTCTGTTTTATTAAGGTTGCACAAAAAGCTATGTTTTAATATATTAGTAAAATTAATCTTAAGCCAAGCACGTGTTTCTAGTTGTTTTTTTAAATTAGTTTTTTTTAGTGCAAACCACTTTTAATTTTAATATAATGAACTGAGGAAAAACGAAGGTACACGTGTACTTTTTTCAATTTTTCTAGTGAACAAGGCATTTAACGAATGATCCATATAAACTACAACTATTTGTGATATAAATAAATGTAGTAACGACATAATGATGACCGATCGGGATAATTTGGTTGTGTTCTCTTTTCCGGTTGAAATAAGACAGATTAAGATGGCATGTTTTATCTTAATACTCACATTCAATAATGTAAAGGAAGAAATATCTCAACCACGCAATGCATTAAATGCGTTAAACATTTTAACTAGGAGAATAAACATTGTTTAACAATCTATGTTAAAGTATAAATACAAATATAGCCCTTCTGTGCTTCAAATTTAATATTATATCACATACCCTTTGCAGTTAAAGCGTTTTAATTGGTCGAGCGCTGTTCATGTGTTTGTCATTATAAAGGGAGAATGTTTTCACGCGAATACCGAGAATATAAAATTGACTGTCGAGTTTTTACGCGCACAATAGGTTAGACGCCACTAAATAAGTTATATATTCTATAGTAATTCGCGAAACTTTGGAACCAAATTGCACTATGAGAAAAAGCTATGATCGACCCGATAACCATATATAGATAAGACCAGAAAGACCCGGAAAAAAGGTTAACTTTTTTAACTTGAACATGTAAGAAGGTCCTGCTTCATACAGTGCACAAACCATCAAATTTCCAGTCGGTAACCTTCAAATTCATTGACATATGAACTTTCGGTAAAGGTGGACCAATCCATTATTGTGCATCGGATAGCAACATTTTTGCCTGATTTTAATTCTACATGGTGTTAACTTCTTTTGATACCAAAAGGTTCAGATTAACTTCAAAATATGATGACACATTATAGTAACAGACTGTTTATTAAAGAGAAAAGTCCCTGTCTCACATTCTACTTCCGGTCGCTATTTAATGTAATCATCCCTATTGCTACAACAACATAGTGTCTGGTTTAAAAGTGTATCTGATGATGATTTGGTAACATTGTGGAGAAATGAAACATAGGAAGAACAAAAAGTGTAAACTCGGTACATTGTAGCAGTGAATGCTTTTCGTGATTGGTTCTATGTTACGATTTGTCAACTTGTTGTTAGTCATTTGCTCTTAATACAAGAAAACTTAACGTGTTTGCGATAATTTTGCAATACAACGCGCAAAGACACACACTTCATTCATATACCTCGTTCTTGGATGCCTACGAAGCTCCGATATTTTTCTCTAGGCGGGGATGGGGTAGTGTATTTCTAGAAGACTTATCGAAGGACATGAGGGTGGGTGTCTACGTTTTTTTTGTGTACCCCTACACCGTAGCGGTAAAGCCATGCAAATATTGATAGTATAAAAAAGTGATGTGTTATATGTGTCTCAAATATGGTTACACCAGATTTGTGGATGGATGTGGAAGCAAAAGCAACAGGAGTTGGTTATGTGGTCGACGACTCAATTAGAACTGCTCGGTTATTATGAACAGTGAAGTAGATCGGTAAAATAGATTCGCATTTGGTGCCGCGTTGTTCACTTAATTTGCATATGTTGATGAAAACAATACCATAAGTAAACATCATTGTTTAAATGGTTATAGATAAAATGCTCGCGTGTTACATAAGTTTGAATTTAAAGTGGAACAAAACTGGGCATGATTTAGGCGCATTAATACAGACGCACTCTTCAAATAAAGAACATAGACCAAATGCAGAGAGAAGTACGTCAGTATTTGATCAACAATAATTACTTCTCCTTTTTTTAACGTATTAAACTGTTTTCGTTGTGTGTGTTTTTTTTTTTTTTGTACAGGAACATAACATTTAAGATTTTAATATTGGCCATCTCCAAGAAAGACATGAAACTTCCTAAATATATTGTCCCTTTGAACA
The DNA here is from genome assembly GCA_007844125.1 of Sinonovacula constricta. Classification (NCBI taxonomy): domain Eukaryota; kingdom Metazoa; phylum Mollusca; class Bivalvia; order Cardiida; family Solecurtidae; genus Sinonovacula; species Sinonovacula constricta. The sequence goes on from CM017555.1 coordinate 31,368,302, forward strand.
TATTTTAGACACGTGTACAAATTTCTTAAAAATACACTTATACTTTTTCTTTAATCACGTTCAATACGGAGTGATCCTAGTAGAAAAATGTTGTTGATCTTTCCTTCTATACCATGTATTTTACTAATACCTTTGAATTTGATATTATTAAGCAATCGAAAAATAGAAATAACTGATATGTTATAGATAACAATATATACAATATTATGTTACAAGGAAATCTTTACAGCAGATGAGATGTTGATCGGTTAAAATGATTGTGTTCATCATACTTCTGTCAACTTTTGCCAAAGTGTTTATGTTTGATCAGTGTGTGACGCAATGGCCTAATTGACTGTAATCAAGTTTACATACATTGTATGTTATGGTAGACATTCGGTGAAAATTATCTGTACATATACAATATATTGTTTAATTTATTGTAGATATTGTATATTGCAATGGTTAAAGAAATCGTGTTAGCCATGTCTTTTAACTGTCATATAAACATATTTTATAGCTATGCACTATTGCAATATTGTTTACATAAACAAAATGTTTGTGCATGGCATTTTACGACCATCTTCATGTATTTGCTATATTATAATTCCTTAATTCGACCCTTGAAAACACTAGTCTCTTATGTGCACTTGTCCTTTTAAGACATTAAACAAAAATTTGTAACAGTTGAACATTTCGGAGTGTTGCTTACAATTAATACACACAATTATTTACAGATATTGGAACTGTTTTTTCGAAATCTCTGAAGAAATATGGCCTTATTCTGACTTTGACATCCAAAAGCTTCTTCTTATTATTTCGGCCTTTCGTACTGGCCAGTGTCATTCTCCACAATAATTGCAATCCTGCCATTAATACTTTTAAGTATTTATCTTTTGCATGTGTCTGTGGTAACCTTTAGTCAAAGAAAAATGTGTTTATACGAGGTTAAAGATTTAATAGTATATTTATTTTCATAAATAAGTCATGTTTAGTGACTCTACTGTTAATTATAATTTCTCAATGAGTTCTGAAAAAATTAAAGCATTTGAATTTTTGTGTAAAATTTGATGTGTAGTAATTTTTCAACAGAATTAAAGGAAGGAAAATACACGATGTACGAAATACGAGCAGGGCTGACAATATGAGTAATTAACTATACTATATGCTGACGGTTGTAAACCTTTTAAAGTAGTAAGCATTCAATCATTGGGTCTGTCAGATTATATTTTACTTTACACGTTGCAACTGCCGAATACTACAGTACCCCCGGCGGCTTGATTATAGAAATTGTCTGTTGAGGTGAAAATAAAAAGTATTTTGTTCATGAAAAAGAATCTAAATAAAACAAAACAACAACCAGAAACAACAGCAAAGTAGCAGAACGTTAATGCAAGTTAAATACTCTTAGGGGCATACATTTAAAATTGTAAATAACATAACAATATGTGTCTCTTTACGTGGACCTATTATACACTAACATCGTCTCATATTATAAGGACACAATGCTTTCTATTTGCTTTTAAACGAACTTTATGTTGTGCAAGCATACTTGTGTGAGATACAAAGCATTCGCCTTAAGTTCACTTATTTATGTTTAATGCTACAACGACTAATCTGTGTACGAATTCATTGTTATTTTTGCAAACATTCTCATTTTAATTGCTGAGAAATTGGATTGCACATTAACGTGAACATCTTAACAACCCAAGTTTTAAAAGCGACCCTTTTGTGAATAATGCTTATGCGATTAAGTCAGGAAAGTTTAATCAAGACGTGAATTTATCTTAACCATTAGCCGTAGAAAGACAGATTATGCATTTGTACGAAATCAGGTTACTAATATATATCTTTACTTCCTTCACAATGTGATTAGCAGTAAAATACGCACAACAGTCTCAAAAAATGTGTTCATGACAACAGTCTTTGGCCAGTAAGACGTTTGTCATGCGACCTTAAACAACTACTGGCCTGTATGAACTACCAACAGGTTACAACTCCAAAATGGATAAACACCGTAAACAAACTTTCTGTTAATAAAATCCAACATTGTCTCAGCATGTCCATATAATTTGTAGAGATAAAAAGACGCTTATCGCAATTTTCTTTTAAGAATAATGTCGTTTATGGAAGTTTCTGCTGTAATGCAATGCATGCGATTTAACATAAACAAATTATTGTGCCATTTAATATACGCAAACCTTAAAGATGTTATCCCATAGTTTGCCTATATCTAAGACCCTTTAACTACATCTTTTCTCTGTTCTGAGAAATATAATGTTTAAACTTATACTCTAGTTTAAGTAAATACTAATCACAATATTCCTCACGTGTTAGACAGCACAAATCGTGGACTATATCTCTTTGCATTGTAAATGTCTACAAATTCTAAAACTACCAATAAGTATAAATAAAGTATAATTAACAACGTATCAACGTCAGTTGTAATTACCTGGATATTCATTAGCATGTGTTAAAAGTAGAAGAGGTCGTGGGGTTTTCTTCGGTTAAATACAGTTAACTTTTGAGCGTTGCTAAGACAGGTAATACATTTTTGTAATGACAAGGAGAGTGTTTATTTGTCCATTATATATTGATGAAGGGCACCAATTAACAGCAGTTCGTTTGATCTTTAACAATAACAATAACTGAATTAGTTGCATGAGAGAAAAGAAAATGATTCAACTTAAAAACGTATAATATTCTGAACGAAAAAAGCTTGTTCTTAATTTCATATTAAATGTAACAAGATGTCATTGATGGATTTGTGTGTCCATAGCCATCACATTGCATTTAATAGCTTGCTGATTATAATGGATTACAGGCACGATGCATTGGTTTGGATAAACGAGGTAAGGTATGATTTACTTGTAATATTGACTCTTCTTCTTTATAGTACACGTATTGAAGGTAAACGCCGAGCTATGACATTATAAGGGCATCCTTGTTAGCTTTTAGCCGTAACCTGTCATTGCATGAGGGAGGGCTTAGTTCCTATGACTGGAAAGTTATCAATTCAAGCTCCAGACGAGGCATATATCTGACATTATACATGTATTTCAAAGCGTTTTTCCTCAAAGACTTACATGTATACGGGTTTAATAAAAAAATGATAGGAATATTTCACGTTGGCACATTTAAAGACTCAAGTTTTCAACAAATGTATGACTAGCCATTGCGGTTTAAGACAATAACGTGCTATTACAATTTAAAGTTAGTCTATAATATATTGATAATTGTTTCATCTCATGATTTGATGCTGGTCATTAACATATGGCTGAGTAAATCTGTTAATCATCGGAGTTAGTGTATAGCCTTTTAAAAGCACTTTTATCTTTTTTCATATCATGTTAAAATACCTTTCCCATTGTACTTGTTTATGCATGTAATTAGAACATGAATAAAAAAAATAATTGCCTAAGAGTATGCGATTTGCATAAAGATGTTATGCAATCTTGCCATAGTAAAATATGAATCAAATCTACACAAAGTATTATTAAAACACCTTATACTACTGGATGTTGGGAATATTGTCACCCTTATGGTAATGACATTAATTTATTATAACTGCTTACAAGCTACATATTCTTTATTAACATCACATGTTCTTTTTTCTCTAAACCACGAGGGATTACAAAATAGTAATTAAAAAATCATTTGCAAAGGTAGTTTCTACTTAACGCCCATTTATCCTTGAACTAAATCTAAAATAAGAATAGAAGACTTCATTTCTGAAATACAACTTACAATATGATACGGGTATATAAAACTTTGTATTTGTGTTTTATTAGACATTTTAACTGTGTTAAAACAGGATACTCGCTGTCTACGTTCAGGCCACTGCACCGTCTCCTCGCATATGACGAGTCGACACTTACCTATCGGCGAAGATTGTTTACTTATTTTTTAATTTATTTTTTAATGGCGCATATACTTTGCTAAACTATATGGAGTAACTTCCTTCCACCTTAAGGTAACGTTATCTCAAGCAGAACGTTTAACACTTTAACATAGGTCACAAGTGCAAAGATGTACATGTAGCGTGTTTGTTCTGATTTAGTCAAATCTACATTATCTCGGAACATTTCTGTATGTGTGGCCAATATGTTTGTTTGTTGCCGCCCGAATGTCGTTTTGCTGCTAGACGTGCTGCGGATAATGAGCATAAATGACATTTCCGATTTATGTTGCGGTTGATTTGACGTTCAGCAATTATCTTAATGTGGCACTTGATGGCGTGTTTATATTTCAAGAAATTTAATAAGTTCTACTCCAAATTTACTTACGATGTTGGTTTTTCTCCCTGGTGCGATTTATCTAGGACTCTTTTTAACAACAGCAATTAGATATTGTTTTGATTCCTTCTGTCGCCAAGCCATTCCTAAGAAGGTAAGAATGTTCATAAACGTATTTGAGGTGCCTCGCTCGCATACCAAGTCGCTATAATAACCAGTTAGTAGTGTTTCAGAATTCACTGTTGCTTGCCCTACTATATAGAATGGAAAGAGGCTTTTAAGATTTTTCGACAGTCCTCAAGTGTCAGCTTATTGTAGACCGAGAAAGTTTAAGTAAGTGAGTTTATATAAACAAAAATACAATATACACGTTTAAATTATGTTTGTTTGTTTTTTGTTTATTGGGTTTATTGTCCCACCATTTAAATTATGTGCATGCTTTTACATTATATAGAAGATAAAAAACGTTATACCAACTGCCAGAACATTATACCTGTTTAATAACTTTATAAACTAGTCTCGTGTTTGTATTTGGTGAACGTTTTATTTAAGTCTCTGACCGTCATAATTAACAGCCAGCACGCCCATACCCGTACCGGTGAATCTATCACTTAAATGTAGCAACAAGTACCTTGTCAATAATAATGTGTCCACCTAAGGCAAGTGTAATATGTATGCATATTAACCACATCCCTTTCAATTTTTTTTAATATCAATGAACATAAGCAATTAAATTTGACACATGCTTATCAGATGGTCGAGTCATTCGGATATTGACAGTATTTTATCGTGGCCAGGATAACCATCATTTTATCATTATGTAACTGCGCTTAAAATTCCAAACACTTTCATTGGTCAATTATATGAACAACGAGATGGATCGTTACTTTGCATTGTAGTCGATTTTAAAAAAGTAACCAACAACTTCATCCCGGAGTAAACTAAGTAATCTTCTAAAATATTATTTTCCATTAAAAGTGCAAAAATTGCGCTTTGTATTGTCCTTTACAATAAATGCATGGAAATTGGTTTAATTGCATTAATATGCTCCTTTAGTGTATAAACCAAGGATCCTCAATTGTCGATTTTACGAATGAGTTTTTCGACTGAATAAATAGAATGTGACCAAAGACCACTTTGTCTTGCAATATATGTGCAGCTTCGTGTTCGAAAATTCTGTCAGAAAAAAAGAGTTTAGCGTTAACCGCCGCTGGAAAATGTACACTACAGCCGACAAATCATCAAGGAATAAGAGAATGAAAGTATAATAATAACTTGTTGCAGAAGAAATACACTAAAAGAAGTCAACAAAATGTATTGAGTTAATAATCGTAAGGCTTCATTTCAAACGAGCATGGTCAAAACAAGGAATGATTTCCGACGGTTGTTTTGCGTTATCCAAAAATAGTTTCTTGTACTGTTCTTGCCTCTTCCCTAATTGATTAAATGTTTTCCATCACACGGTTTTGATTCGTAGTAGATCGTAAAAAAAGCTGGAATATTTTAATGCGTGAGGCGAATATTGTCAGTTATTATAAATCCGGTTGTTTTCTTATTTTACAAAAGACCAGTTCAGACCTTCAATATTAGAAATACCAGTCGTGAATACAAGAAGGGTTTTAAAATAACATCAGTGTGGAAATATGAATTTCGATGTATAGTGATAATATCACCATCTGTGGACACTATTTTGGATGAAAAAGGAACTTGGCCGTTCTTCAAGTAGGTGGACAATCTATTAGGATTTAGATCAGCTTTGATTTTATTTTAGATAATGATTTTTTGTTCTCACTATGTTGTTTTCACTATGATATAATGATTTTAAAACTAAAAGGAAATACCGAACAGTGCACAGCGGGACGTTATATAATCAAGTATACCCGTACGTTTGAGTCATTTGTTTTAAAAGTCGTACACAAATATTTTATATGTGTACCAAGAAAATAAGATTTAAATTAGAAAAGGTGTGTGTATGGTACTTTTTCAACTTTGCATAGTTAGTTATCTTAATTGTCCATTCTTTGGAAGACTTTTCTCAGTCAAAACTGCGACATGTAGGACATATCTACATATTCAATCATTTTAATTCACTGTAACATGGCTCTGAAAAAATCCTTACGGCAGTTTGTTCATAATTTATTTGTTGACAATCATTTTAGTGTTGGGGCTATTTCTGAAGTCATCGTTTTTCTTTACCGTAGGCCGTTCATTATATTAAAATGCGACAATTCCTTGTGAGTACTATTTTATTTATATTTTGAAATAATACTAGACAAACGTACGCACATTAAGGTTTAATGTAACAATGGAAAAACACTAAGGCGGGAATTTATACAAATCTCAACAATGACCGACTGGCATTGTCGGCAATGGTACCGACTTGGGTTCTAAAACCAGTTTACAAAGTAAATAACCCATCACTTGTATTAAGGCTTTTCTAAAAGAGTGTATAGAACGTTGGTTAATTTGTATCACAACAGCCCTAGCGGAGGTTTTTACGGGGAGCTTAGTATGTTCTTCATATAATAATAAGTATAAATCGTATTTAAACAAAGATGGTCACTTTCTATTTGGTTGGAGTGGTGGTGAAGAGTGTTATCATTATTATTAGAAAAATGTAACGTAAAACAAAATACTAGATTGTGGAGGTATTCTTTTATTTTAAATTATAGATCAAAATGATCACAGGATGGTGTAATGTAAAACGAACGCCAAAAGAAAGTTTTCGTAATACAATCCTGATATGATGAATTAAATGACAACAACAACTATAAATTATGTCCGGGTAGAGTCTCTTTAACGCCACACTGCACAAGTTATATAAGTGTGACATTGAGTACAGTAATATGACAAGTTCCTATAAGAACTACAACATACATTAAAATTTGAACTAGCTCAATACATAAGCACAAACATTCAATTTTTAAAAGTGACAAACACTGGCAGATACAATATGTAAAAGAAAAAGAAGAGCCAACATTTACCACATTGGAAAAAGACATACTTTGGTGTTTTATCTGGCTTATAGAGCTCTGACTCCGTACGACTGAGGGAAATCAACGAATCATCTTAGCCTTAAGCCAATATGGATTTTGACAATTTCCTTATTAATTCATAAAGTACTTAGTAATTCGATTTAATTAGTAATTAAAATTAGTAAAAAAATATTAGAACTACCATTAACTACGTTCACTTATTCGGAAGTTTTCTAACGATTTTGTGACAGGTTCATAGAAGCAAAGAAGAAAGGTTAACGGAAAAAGAGATGGACAGGTTCATAGAAGCAAAGAAGAAAGGTTAACGGAAAAAGAGATGGAGATAAAACAAGAATGTATTTTTGTTGGAATTTGGGTACTAGTAATCGTAACTACTAAATAGATTCCCCGATAAGAAGGGTCACATATCGGCAAAAACTTCAAATAGGGGAAAAATACTGTTGATTCACCATCGAATAACCACTTTTATCAGCAGCTCTCATATGACTAACATTCTAGCAAGGCAGGTCCATGAGGTAGTTTGTTTTACTGGATGTACAATTTGACATGCGAGAAGAGCTGCCTACTCAGCCAGACAAAGCCCTGTATCATTTTTATTTTGTCACAGGCTCTCAATAGGTTGCTTACAATGTACATGTACATAGAGAATACATGGTTGCAGTTTTTAATAGGGAAACAACGTTACGCGGCGCGTATCAGAATGCAAATAATTAAAAACAAAGACAATGTGCAAATACTGACCGTACTTGAAAGTTATACGATTTGAATTATGAGGCAGAATGTTACCCGAATGTTGTAATGTAAGTAAATATGCTATTTTTGAAAAGAAATGTTAATTTGTTCCTTTTGGTTTGTAGTCTTAAACATTTTTTTTTAAAATTTCAATTATTAAAACAAATGGCATTTACACTCACTAATCAGGTTTCACAATTACAGGTGTTTCATTCTTTAACAACCTTTTGCGTTAATAGGTTAAACGTTGATTTTACAAGGACTACAACATTGTATAAAATACGTATGACTGTAAACAATTAATATTGATGTAAGCATGTCATAAGTCTTTTATATATATGTTTTACTTATATCTTATAATTTGCATCAAATAATTTACAGCGTCATGTTGTCAAATTAGCGAAACTTGAAACATGTTCAATCAATTAGATAAGCTCATCTGTCCAATAAGGTCAATAGTTAACATGAAATGATTAAAGTGGGATGGTACATGTAAGCACACACAATAAATTAGCAGGGCGGCAAACATACAAGATGTCAGGGCTGATGAAAAAGTTTTAAATAATAAGTCATTGGCAAAAAATCAAATATATATTTATTTTACAAATGATCATATTGGCAAAATTACACATTTGCGAATGCGTCGTTAATAAGTCATTGGTCGTAATATTCGTTGTCCGTGATCAGTGAATGGTTATTTACCGTTTATTGCTCGGACGTAAAACATGTTCCCTTGGAAATATAAAGTTAAGCGTTATCACAGCCTGTGCTATAATGTAAATATCGTCTTTAACACAAATGCAGAATTAATTATTATATAAATAAAAACTAGGTTTGTTGATTCCACTGTTCAACATCTTTAGGAAAGAAAATTTGCTTAATATACATGGGAAATGCTGATTTTCTTTTTTCTTTGTTAAAACGCCTAACTTAACGGTATAACGCATTTTTTGTCTCAGGGCAAACAATGTACATATGGAGACCGAAGAATAATTCATATTAAGCTAACTTCAAATTCCTCGTTTGCTTTAAAATCGAAAAGAAGTTAATGATCTAATTAAAATACGATCATGCGAGCTTAAAACAGTAATTCTTTATGTTTCATTTCGATGGTGATGTTCAAGTTATAATGTCAATACATGGATTAACATAATCGACATACTGGTGACTAGTGGTGAACAATGTGTTACATCCTATTTAATCGTTAAAATAATAGAAAAAAGTAGAGTATATATAGAGTAATAAACAAGTTGTAGCAAATAAAACAAATGTTGTTGTTACTAATTGGTTTATATAATTGTTATCACATGGTTTCAATATTTTTGTCATTAAACAAAACGACAAAAAATAAAAGAAAAAGGCTGTTTATTCTTTTATTTGTAAATGTAACATACTTCCTATGTGAGTTGCCATAGACAATAAGGTATTATCTTTCACAGATAGGTGACGTGACCCAGGCCCAAAGTCAAATACGACCTACTAATGTTCCATGTTCATGAGACTAAACCATGATAGCACAGATTTGAGGCACCGGTCATATTTATGTCAAAGAAAGAAATTTTCGAGTCAGGAAAGTGACCTTATTTTGCACAAGGCTTGACAATTAAAAGCTAAATACTGTTTGTTCGTGACCAAGGTCAAGAATTATATTTGATTGTCAACATTAGGACACAGATGTAGTGTTAAGACGAAACATACCATTGATTGTAGTTTAGAACTTATTTTGTATATTCTGATAATTGGTGTTTATTTCTCGATATGAGTTTCGTAATTTAAACGTTTGTTCCCACCTGAATAAACTGACCTGCCAATCTTAATCGTTTTAACTTATTATTTGTAGTTTAGTTTGCATGCCATAAAATAGGCTATTCTCTGTAACATCGCGCATTGCAGATTAGCATTCTATACAACACACAACACATAACATAAAAAATCAGCAATTGGCGATGCTTTCGATAAAAGTGGTTAGCAGATATATATGTGTTTGTGTTACATTATATGAGCATTTCTTCCAGTACAGATTTGAATACTAGATTTGAAAACGTCTGTTTCTCAAACAGATTCTATAATAAATTTTGGACTATGCATTTCGTATGTAAAAACATATCCTAATACTGATACAAATAATGTCATTTTTAAATATTAGGAACCAAACAAGTCTTCTCAACTGTATTGCAGTAGAGAATCCTTGAATAATTTGTTGTTGTTGTTTTGTGTGTGTGTGTGGTAACGTTTCTTGAATTGTTATTACTGATCATGCTACCAAGTACATGTACCAGTAAGATTTTATCCTGTTTATGGTACATCGCACCGACAAAGTTACGGGTCATGTTGATGACATCCAACTAATTATTGGTGGAGGAAAAGCCAGGCATACGTTTGAGTAGAACCAACTTTTGGTCAGCTGGATGACTTCACCACATGAAGGTTCTCTTTCCGACCGAGACTCATAAGAGTAAGTATTGTTCATCGAAATACTTCATGCGCGTAAAGCAGACAGTATATGATGACACTATTCGCAGTTAGACGATTGTGACTGACCTCTGTCAGATTATGTTAACTACATTTGACCATCCTATAAACACAGGTTATACAGAAGTTCGAGCATAGGTCATTGGAATGGTTGCTCAGGTTCTTTATCTTTGCAGAAAGTTTTGTTGTTAAGTTGTACGAGTCTCTCCCTTTCTCTCTCTCTCTCTCTCTTTGATTTACAGTTCAACAGTTGTAAAGGCAATTAGTGGTCTTTATTGATAGCTACCTGCTGTATTACGCCTTTTTCTTATGTTATGAAAAAAACTTACTGAACGCTTTATTAAGGTCCGGTAATGATAAGACATTCAGAAGAAAGCAGTATCTACTTGCGCTTTATTAAACTATATATCATATGATTATATCGCGTTGTCTGTATTGTTGATTCCGTTGTAGATTGTGCATTTTGGAAATCCTATGAATACTTCTACAGCCAGTATGTTCTTTTTGCAAGTTTTTGTAAATCAGGCATTTGTGTTCTTTAAGAAAATTGCTACATTGCTCTCTTGCTGTAATGCTTTAAATAGAATTTTAAATTATTCACACACAAAAATGACTCTCTAGGTTGAAATGCTATCTTGGTAAGTTAAAATAGAATGTTGAGAGCTAAGAAGACTAAGCTTGTAGATAAGTCTTAGAAAACAATGGCTTAACATGTTAAAAGTGACTGCTATTTGATGTCTGTATCTGATGATGAGGAAAGTCGTGACTGGAAGAACTATTATATATACATACTTTATCCCCAAAGTCAAATACTCCCTTATTTAGAAACAAGCAATGGCCACTATATAAAGCCGATATTAGATAAAACAAATAAATATATCAAGATTGTGTTTTTACGGAAATATGACAACGCCCTTTCAATATTGCTCATATCTTTTTCTTTTTCTAAAACACAACAAACGCATAAAAATGCAAATTAAATATAAATTTGGCAACAACACTGAGAGGAGACATTGTATAAAAACAACCTCAAACATAACTGCCTTTGAACGGTAATGACCTTTTAGTAACGTGAATGTATTTAAGTCTTTATTCACACAATGATGGCAGATGACAACTTAAGACAATGTTCTACATAAAAGTCAATGCCTCATTTCAAACAACCAAAAACATTAATTGCTCTCATTTCATAATAAATTAATGGTATCCATGCTTTTAACACGTTTACTAAACCTTGTTCGATGACGTCAAAACATCATACATGTATTCGTTTTCCTTCAGGTTAAGATTAAATCATCGGACACAGACTCAATTGACGTAATAGCGTTGCTTGCCGTTGTTATGGGTACAATGGCCTTGTCGTTACGTAGTCTATACTACATTATTGTCACATAACATCAACGTTTTCAACGGTTAGGGAGCTGAGACTGTCTTTAGCCAACAGGCGACAAACATCTGAAAACAACAGATGACCTCATTTGTTGTTTGGTGAAGGCATTATTATACAGAAACAAGACAACCCAGACAACCAAGAAAATAGACGACGCATCACTTACATATAGTAGCCGTGCCAGTTAAGTTAATGTGTGCGAATGTGTGCAAATACATGTATATACAAAAAGGTCAAGGCCTATTTAGAATTGATGAGTATATAAAAAATTTAAAATCCACAAGACACATGAATTAACATGCCAGTGAGAGTGGCCTAAAGCAAAATAATGCTGCTAAACATGTGACTTCATGATACAAATTTGATTAACCGTCCTCTGGGCAATATTCTATGAGAAAATCGACTGACTTCTCCTCGGGCCGTTACAAAAAAGTAAGAAACCCTTCAAAATTCACAATATCCTCACATGGACCCATCATAATGATCGGCATCCATACCAGTGTCATTTCTAAGAAGCTTTAAGATTGTTTTTGTGTGATTTTTAATAATATAAACGCACAAGCAAAAACACGTCCCTGGGAAATCATTCAGATTTCTTGGCCGATGGTACCGTTATCAAGCTAAAGCCACGGACCTATGGTCAATATTTATGCCTTGGGAAAAGTAGTGCTTGCAGAGAAACAAATATGTATTTCGACGAAGACTAGATACGTTAATTGTGTCTAGGCATGCTTCAAAAATTATTTGAGAGTTTTCTAATCACAAATTGTTTCTTATACATGAATATCAACATATTTCCCTGATATGTTATCACAATTGTTTATAGTAGTATTTGTCAATATTTTGTAAAAATATGTAAAGAACAAAATTGATGTATGCATTGGTTTATTCATTCTTTTTAACAAAACATAAAATCTACGAAAGCCAAAGGCTTGCATGCGTAAATGGGTCCTGCACCTTTAATCATTGAGAAATAAACTTTTGAAATTATCTGAGTCTATGCCACATTCTATCCATACTACCGTGCATGAAATGCTGTTTGTAAAGTCCATTACTTTTGAATTCTGACGAAATATTTTAAAAACACAATAATTACAATAATGTCTAAACATTCACCACCGAAAGTAAATGAGGTTAGCTCCCGTCTATTTGCTATAATTAAGTAAAGTGCGGGGCATAAATGCATTGATTCATCGGTTATAACTCCTGTTAAATAAATTTTATAATTTGCATTTTGTTATATTTAAAATGAAGCTACATACTCACCAGTCACCAAATAAATAAATAAACAATATGCATATATACATGTATAATGTGTGTAAAGTATATTTGTAACGACGACGTACAATGTACAAGTCTTGATAAAAGTATGTTCTGTTCTGTGTGAATTTTTAGATGTTATGTGTTTTATATAATTTTTGAGTTATAACACGACCTGTTTATGCACGTGCTGTAAAACAGCGTACATAAATGGATTTGACAATCTGGTTTGTACACTTGCAGAAGCAGCGACTTTTTAATATTAAAATCATAATTGTATAAGGGAAAAAAAGCCATGGACAATAGAATTGCGAAATATCGAATCAATTTTACAATTTAATATCAGGAAAACTAGAAGTAAATCGTCATATCAATTGGATACACCCGAAACGGTAATAAAAGCTATGGCTGTTAAAATGACTTTGTTGTCAAAATGCCAGTATGAGAAAATAAAAACAAACTGATTTAAAATAAAGATTAAATAAATAGAAATTATTAAAATGACTTGAATATGATCAAAAGGCAATATAATCTTGGATGAATATGATCAAACAGGACTTTTATCATTTATAATAAATGAATTATATATACCTTCATTTTCATTTTCCAATATCAGCCAAATCCGAAAGTGTTATAGAAAGTATCAGAAACTTGTCAAAATTTAAAATAGGAGTAGGCGATGTGAATATGTTACTTTGTCGTCAATATTGAGGTTTGACAATATTTCATTTCTGTGTCTAATGACAAATGCCCATTTAAGTCAAATCAAGAAATATAAGGTAAGGTTTGCTGATTAAGCGCAATAACATTGATTATTATTTATATGTCTTAAAACTGAGTTCTACTGATATGCTAGTAGTTACATCAGGCTGTTTTGATAAAATTAAGTGACTTCGGGTAGGGTGATTTGCCTTCTATTTATAGTGTTAACCAGTTGGCACGGAATTGTTGTCATTGCAAGGCCTCAGTCTATGATACGAAAGGCAAAGTAAGTGATTAATCACCATTACTTAGTTAATAACGCTTTGGTTTTATATTAGGTAGATATGGCTATATTTGAATATTTTAGAATAATCCATCTTTATCTATTTTCTGGCGGGACTTAATTACTCAAAATAATTTGAATTAATTTTAAAAATCTTAAACAAAAAACAACTGCTCAGGTGTACTTTAAATCGTTATGACGACAGCAGAATATAACATATTGACACATGCCAGCCATAAAGGGTTAAAAGAGATTAATAAATTTGTCTTGACTAACGTATTTAAAGCACTAACAAATTACTTCAAACAATGTAATCCGTATAATACAATTCAAAACAAGATGTATATGATACAGGAGACTGGTCAATACAATAGCAATGAACCCCTCCGTGAGCTCATCTTTTAGTCAAATTTATGTTGAAACCTGCATAAAACATAGCGCAGGTCGCAATCCAAGTTTCATTAGAACTGCATTAAAACATGTAATAGCACAGTGTTTAAAATTATTTTTCAAGCAATATACCATTAGTCATTAGTAAGGCTTTAACCTTCTGATCTTTAATTTATTTGGAAGTTTAATGTTTAAACATAAATTTTAGTTTAAAAATAGAATAAGTTTTGCATAGACTTCACACCGATGCGACGTTCGAAAGGTTATAACATGACTTACATGTCTCACAATTGTATGCGATAATGTCGGAAATCCTCGCCAAAAAGTAATTACATCGGCACCATTTGGCAATAATAGCCACGTTTATGTTGCAGAAGTTGTTTGCCGGTAGAGGACGTATGCTTTTTTTCACACAAAACATATCATTTGTTTATTTGCTGGACAGAAAAATATGTTTTAGAAGTAAATAGACGTGATTCTAGCCAAGGACCCATGCTTAGCACGTAATTCATATCGAATAAGAACTTAAAGTGTTAAAAATAGTTATTAATGGACATTTAATTGTATGCATAATTTTAAGAACTTAAACAATAACTAAAGGTAGCATATTCTGAATTATTATTAATATTATTATCATAATAATAATAATAATAATAATAATAATAATAATAATAATAATTATTATTATTATTATTATTATTATTATTATTATTATTATTATTATTATTATTATCATCAACATCATCATCATCATTGTTATTATTATTGTTATTATATATTGATTTAATGGTTCTAGTAATCATAATTACGCAAAATTCATTTTTATCACAGAATGTGAGTATCTCAATTAACTTACGACAGAAATGCGACACTGAAAAAGCAATAACTGATCGTGTTATAGACGAAAAGACATGCCATCAGTTCTTCTAAAGAATGAAATCGCCCAACTCTTGAGAAAACACACAGATATTACTCAAAAGCTGTTACCTTGATACTTAGTTGCCATGATGTTAGGCACCAATAGTTTCTGAACAAGAAGGTAACGCATTAGAAGGTTACGTGTTTTGACATTTATGACAAAAATAATCCGAATCTAGATTATTTGCTTTCAGCCCAATTAAAAGGGTTGTACAACACAATTTAGTGGCATAATTTCGCGATGAAGTAACAACTTAAGGCATCATACCAAGTGTTCATTGTATCAAATAATAATTTCAAAGACTAAAACGGTACATACAATAAAGAAAGAAAGCGAAAGATGACTTTCAAGACGAAGGCGTTTAATTAACTCTTTGATTTGTATTTTAACAAGTATTAAAAAATAAAGTTGTCGCACTAATGACATTTTCTAAATTTGCACATTTCATATCAAGGTTTAACTTATTATTATTAAATCTATGTTAACTAAATATTTATCTTAACGAACAATCGTTTAACTGTGCCTCGGTGTCTTTTTAAACACCCGTATAATTAAAATACATTGCCAGTGTGTTTTGATTTCTGATAGTAATTTGAGGCGAATAGAGTTACATTGAAATGTCGTTAAACTCCTGATTTACAAGCAGATGAGTTCAATGTGTTAACTGATTTTATTGAAAACAATAACACACTCGTCTTAGTATTTCTTTTTATTGCTTGTGTATCTTGTGTAGGTCTAGTGCTTGATAAGATTTCGGAATTCTCGTAGGACTTTGTCGTTTTCTTTTATTAGCCGGCATCGGCTTAGAGTTACATGTTACTTTTCCCATTGCAATCTGAAAAGATAACAAAAATAAACTATGGTCAGAACATATAAATTAGTTAAATTGTTAGAAAATTATTGTAAAGTGTAGCACTGTATGCTTGAATCAAATAAACCCGTTCAGTGGCTTGCTTATTATCATTATCGCTCTATACAATCTCACGTTATCGGCAAAAACACACAGTTTTTTCATTAACATGCGTGGCAACGCCGTACTGATTAATGATATTTGCCGTGGTATTAACGTTGTAAAGCCTTCTTATTCATCATAAGCATAACTATATCAACAGCAACTTAATCATCTCGCCTTATACGAAGAACTGACCTTGTCAATTGACAAGTGTATTTGAATTAATGACTAACTTGTTTTTAAAATGGTGTTTGGTTCTATTTACATCCATAAGTGTTTAATTTCATGCCAAGATTGCGTCACTGAATAAGAGCCACTGTCGTAAAATTGTTGCTTCCCGTTGCTATGTTACTGTGGGATTGCCCCGTGACGTTTACCAATCTTCATTGTTGTCTAGGAAATAAAGCTACTGGAGTATATCGGTTATTTTTATATCCAACTTATCTGTTTTGATTGGTTTGTTTTCATTGCTGTTCATCGGCGACTGGTGATGAAGATAATTGAGATCAGGTCGATGTATTTCTTATTTTTTGCTGGTGCTCTGGCTTTATTATCCATCCCAAATAATAAGGCTAATTAATTTTATTATATATAATTAGTTTCTCTCTTAATTGATGAAGAGTTGTGTTATTACAAAGGTAAGCGTATATATGTAATTTATACGTAAGGTTTAGTACTGTAACACATTAACTGTCCAGTAGATCAACATGCAATTGTCGGAGGATCCACTTTTTAGTGCGACGTTTCACTGGCTGAGAATGTATCAAGTTGCGAGCTTGCAAATGGTTCTGCGGTGTATGTGCGATACTATTGTATGTATAGGTTTCATTCAGCGTATCAACTGTCTATAGAGATATAAGTATCTTATCCGTATCCTATTAATATCATATTGGCGCCACTGGTTTAATTTACACCATATACAGTTATAGAATAAATACGCATATATTTCTAAAAATGACGTCAATTCTGTTGATTATGACATTTGTTTTAGCATTTACATCATCAATTGGAATGATATGTTTAAATCGTTATGTTTCTTTATCTCTGTTGTTTGAGAAGATTTGTTAAAGCGCTCTCCGTTAATCGAATTAGCGACCATAGTAAGTCCTTTTGCCCACTAAACGTTGGGCATAACTATTGGTTTTGTCCATACATGTGATGTCTAATCTTGCATTATTATATATTTATCAATCTTTACTTGCAATTCTATCGGAAATAGACAAGTATTTCTTTTTTTTCTAATATACATGAATGGACTCCATATACACTTTTACAAACCAATTTTAACAGCACAGGTAATAAAACAATATACACCCTTTACTATATAATATTTATACGGTTATAAAGTAGTAAGGTAAGTAATTTAAACATAATTTAAGATTAATTTTTCAGGTGAAGCAATACTATTGTTAGCAATAAAAGCACTGTTTGGGCGGTGTACGTTAAACAACACAGTAAGCGATTAAAGATGTGCAAATAATGGTCAAACTTATTCCGTGTTAAATCAAATCTACAACAAATTGCAAAGAAGACGAATTTACAGCTGCAAAACACCTCGTCTAGAAATAACGATTATACTGTTTGATAAAGGAGTCACTAACATCCGATAATCGAAACTTTTTTAATAAAAATATACAATACTTTCTGAATGATTGCGTTTTAACTTAAATAAGGTCTAAAATAAATGCCCTGAGATGCTACCGGATGCATGCGACCAAAATACACATAGTTTAAAATTAACTCCGACTTATTTATTTCGTCAACACTACACCCCTGTGATCTGAATATAAAAATGTCGAATGCGCCATTCTTTTCTGATATCGTGGGGCAACTTTAGACTAAGATGTTGAAATGATATAATGACTTTTATATCTTTGACCATGTCAACAACGTTTGATAAATTTCTGTAGCCATCGCATTAAACTGGTTTTCTTTTCATTTAGTCTTTTAACCCTCCCTGAAACGGATACGATTGTTAATTATCCGCTAATATATTACAGTTACTTACTAATACCTAAGCTAGTTATAATGGCAAATTCTCGGCGACAAAAGTAACAATATGGGCCCGGTAGTTCAATGTGATAGCTTGTTTACCATATCTACAATTTCGCATGGGTCAAGTCAAGGTTTTGTGAACAGATAAAGAACCAATCCAATGTCACCTCACTTTGTACCTTATTTCATTATATAATACATAAGCGATAGTGTTACTATATATCATGGCGCGTACAGGTTACTTTAAAAATGATGCTTTTGTGACACAGTGCAAATATTGATCGCATTTGATGTTTTTGTAACAAGCGTTAGGTAGGAATAAATGAATAGTAAATATCCGTCTAATGTTTGTACCCTTAAATGTAAATAATAAGAAGAACGGTACCTTAGAATTGCATACGTGTGTGTGTGCGTGCGTGCGTGCGTGGTGCGTGCGTGCGTGCGTGCGCGCGCGCGTGTGTATGTGTGTGTGTGTGTGTGTGTGTGTGTGTGTGTGTGTGATTAAACGTGGCTTAGTTTAAATAGAATTGTGAGTAAAGATTGATAACCCATAATTGTCATATATGTGAGACTTTTATAAGAGAATCAGTCATAGTTTATAGTTTTGAGTATTTATAATTGTGTGTATTGTCTTACCCTAGCACTTTATTGTTTCTATATAACGTAACTTTATTCTCGCCTGTTATTATCAGTTATCGAATCTAAATGACTCTGAAGTAATTACCCCATTCCACTGTTAGACAACAACCTGGAAGCAGATATTAAGAATTTAAGTTAAAGGTCTGGGACAAATAGCTTTCACAATAAAATGCATTCACGTAATTACTAGTGGTTTCTTCTTTCTCGTCCCCCTAATGCTGCTTATATATAGTTTATTGTCTGATATACAATGTTGGCAAAGTGACTACATTTCAGATGAGGAAATAGAAATTAAAATAATTATTTCTTAAATTATGGATACATCTGTTTATAGTTTACATATTTCATTTATCCGGTTATTTTGTTTGAAATTATGAGAATGTCATATTTAGAAAATATTGAATCAATTATGAACACAATTAATTTGTCTCTCATAGTCATTTTCTCTTTCTGGAACACACACAACAATTGCAAACTCAATTATAAGTATACACATATCCGTGTTGGCTAATAAAATAGTCGTTTAAACACGTACGTGGTTTAACGGTATGATTTACAGTCAGTGGTTTGATATTAAAAAACAATTTTACATACAATTTCATACAAAGAACTATTAATTTGTGTTTATTACACAGATGACCATGTTGGGAAACATAAATTGGCGTTATTATCTGAAAGGTATTTACATTTATGGTCCATATTAATGGAAGGTAAAATACCTATTTGCTCAGACATGTAGAACACTCATTAAACAAATTACTTCATGTACCATACATATACCATACATGTTCTATATGTTCGTAGGAATTTCTATTATCTAAGGGCCGAAGGAACCTCAATTTCATCATAGGACACAGAACAGACCTATGGTAAACATTGTATATAAAATGTTGTGCAGTTTTATCAATAATATAAAAAATAAATATTCGCTTTTTCATGTTAACGCCGAATCAAAACATATCGCAACGATCCATTTAGTTTGTGGTCTACAAAATATGAATGCAAGAGTATAAACAAAGCATAATTTTGAAATATAAACCGCACCAATCAGTCAAAAAAACAAATGAAGCACCTTTACTTTACATAATGGTCTCAACATTTTGTCAATAACGAATTATGTTTAATTCTCTTAAACATAGTGATCTTTCCTTCGTTGTATTTTGTCTTTGTTAAAGATTAAAACACTTAAAGTGGTGATTGCGAGCGAAGGTTATGAGATTTGCTCGTATGTGTCATTAATTCACATGATTCTAGTAAAATTTCCGTACTAACTGTAAGTATTAGACACTATGTTACTCATTGTTCTTTTTTATGCATGATAATTATTTGTACCCGAGGTTTTTGTTTGTTTTAAAGTTCCTAGCCTATATGTAAGACACAAACTGTTTCATTTTAAACTGGTTTAACATATTTTCATATCTTCGTACAAAGAGATTAGACTAATAAAACAAGTAGTTTAAGTGTTTTAGTGTATTAAACTAACAACTGCAACCAAGCATATTTAAAGGGTCACTTTAATTCCGTGTAAGGTCTAATGAGTTTAATATGAAGAGGAAACACATTAACTATCTTTCATGACGACTGTCTGTGTTTATTTGGAAAAAGAAACTTACCGTGTTCCAACCTGTCAAATCAATTGTTTCGGAAATTCTGACATGTTCGGTCAAGCGGACGTTATGACGTCACTGACATATCGCCAAAGAGCGTTACCCTCGATTTGCATGTAAACACCTGTGTCATATGTCTTTTCAAATTTTGGTATATATTGCATTGCTCATGTTGTACAAGTTGGGTTTCTCAAAATAGCCCGTTTATGACGTCATAATCGGTTTTTTGCTTTATGCAAAATGAATCGTGCCCTGAGATTTCGATATTATTTTATTGGCTGGCTGCTTGCATTGCATCGTCTATTTATAGAATATGGAAGAATAGAAGAATAGAATGAGGATGATGTGTAATTCCCCACAACTGCAACTTTCTTACTTAAACATTTTATGTCACACACAAAAATATAGCTGAAAGGCATAACAATTTATTTAACTATTTGTTCAGAAGATTGATGGTAGTTGCAAACCTGGCCCATAGTAAATCGCGTTGTTTTTGTTTTAAGCTGTACATAAGAAAGCTGGTTACTTAAACCTGCTTTGACTGTTAAACATTTAAGAGAATAGTAAATTGTTGTTTTCTGATCTTATGAAGGCTTGACGCACCTTCATTTAATTTTATCTATGATGCATTGTCTAAACTATCTTACCAAAAAAAAAAATAACAAATCTATAATAAAAATAATTATAAATTAAGAAAACCATTCCTTTTGAGCACCAAGAGGGGTTAGGTCCAGTAGTGACACATTAAACAGCATTATGTTAGTGAATGGCGCTTTTTCGTCTCCGGAGAAAATGTTTACATTTAAGGAAATAATGCTTCATCTTAATCTTGCTACATATAGTATTTTAAGGAATGTTGACGATCGTACGAGCGTAGAATGATGGATCCATGCAGTGAATGTAGTTAGCGTAGATGGAAAAGTACAACAAATGCATGATTTGTCAACTGTCAAGACAATATTTGTATAATGTTTAGGTGTAGACATTTGATTTCTCTATAAAAATTATTTCGATAGAAAATCTACTTAGTAAAACAGTTTCTTTAATTATAACATTATATTTATTGGTAGTAAAACTAAAACTAAAGGACCATTTGATATGCCTTGAATTTGTTAGTATTCTGGAATTTAAGGTCCATAAGTAGTTTACTTGTATACCTTAGAAGTGAAGTACAGGTAAATAACTTTTTATCTTTAAATAACAAATTACAATACTTGATATCCGCATAATATGGAGAGATTTACTAGATCCATATTCCATTCTGCAAATATCCACTGGAATCTACAGGTTCCGAAGGAAACATTTAAATATATACATTAACCACAATTAAATCTTTTACTGAGATAGGTTTCGTTTTTACCTTTAAACTTTTAAATGTAATTAGGGCTGTTTTATTTATTTTTTATTATATTAGCTCTTGTTCTGTTTTATTTTAAACTACTTTCTCATTTGAAATTTTTATGTTGCCGAGGCTTTTATCTACTGTACATACTGTACATATGTTGATAGTTAATTTTATTGCTAGATATTATATATGTATATAAGTTCATTGTATCTGTTTTAACTCCCGGTGTAGGTGCTTACTGTTAGTTGATTCACTTTGACGGGATATTTTTATTTACACTGTTTGTTTGATGGAAAAAACAAGGCAGTAACTGATGTTTTTTCTTTTTGTATGTCATGTCTCTGTGTTTTGTCACATTTATATTTATTATGTTTGCCTTTGTCAAGAGGTAGATTGAATTTAAACATCTGTGGAAATTTTGATAGGACCTTTTCTTATTTACCTATCAGTATATTATCAACCATAACTGAAGTACATTGTCTGCATTGCCTTTCTTCAGACACAGGTCAGAAATTATTTTTTACGCATGGTAGGCTTATATATGTATATATACATTTCTTCGGACGTTTTAAAGTTAGATCAAGTTTCTCGGGTTTTTAAGGAAATAGTTAGATCCGCGTATCTACTTTATAACTTAATCATAATACTCAAAATAACATATAGATTGCTAGTCTGGTGTAATTTGTCAATGTTATGCAAAAAGCCTTTATATGGTTAATAAAAGATGACTTCAGTTGTGTATTAGATTTATTTTGCATTAAAAAGAACCCGATTATTTTATTTCAAATTTAGATAAGTAGAGAACTAGTTTATTTAATGCGAACGCATTGACATGACACAATTGCATTTCGGGTTAATTCAATGACATCTGGTAAGAAATATAATACAGGGAGTTATAAGAAGACATTTACAATACAATCTAGAAAAAATAGCTTTACTCGCGTACTCGTATTAGTAAAACATTTTGTGGCAGATATACATGAGCTTTCATCTAAACACAGCAAGTGATCAAGATGATCAAGATGTTGATCAGTTTAATTAGCTCTGCAGTGAAATAGCTTTATACAATAAGTTCATTTGTACATACACATCTCGTGTGTGACAAGGTATGCAGAAAAAGTTCGTTTTCTTATTGGAAATAGACGGATTGTATATTCCATTCCGGAAAGAAGCTGAAACACTGTCTGAAAAGATACTGTAGGTCTAGCTTATTTAATTACAGTCGGCTTTGAAAATGTAGTATAAGGAATGCTAAGCCCAGTTTGCACTTGCTAATGAGGGAATGTTAAGTAAGCAAATATATATTTTAACTGACAAGAGTTTTATAGATTTGTTTAATAGAATGTTGATTGTAAATAGCATTGCACTGAAGACCCATGTAAAGCAAACAACCATCACTATATCAAATTTGTGCTTTCAAATTGTCAATAAATTTCGTCAGAAAACATGTATAATGGTTTCAGAAAGGAATACTTGTTTAAGTATTCAGTATCTCTAATACATGTTTCATCAGAAAATAGAATTGTGTCAAATCTCTTATGTACACCCGTCGCACAATAGGAACGCATACTGGAAGCCTGTGGCATACATAAACCACTGACCCATGGAAGTAGGTTTACAACATTCATCAAATACTAGAACATAATGATTGTGACCTCAAAAACGTTTAACTCTCGTTTATTTTTCTCCGGCAGGCTTAAACGGCCTTTTTTTTTTCTTTTTTTTTTTTTTGGTTTTCATTTTATTTTAGTAAGGGATTGGGATGGGATTTGCTGGCATTTTTGCCGATACTGTGTAGCGACATTTCTATCATTATAGCACAGGGGCACTTATGAGGTGCCCAGGTACTGAACCCGGCCGGTCAATTATACTGACACCGACGAGTCAGGAGTAATGCTGTCCCCTTAGCCCCGAGCGTTAGGAGGAAAGCCACTACTAACTTTAAGGTCTTTGGTTTGACCCGGCCGCGGTTTGAACCCTCGACATCCCGATCCGCAAGCCGACACCCTACCACATGAACAATTGTGGCCTATTTTAGTAAGTACTTATTTAAACTAGCATCAAAGTATATATATCACTTGGATACGTGGTTTGATGAAGATGTCATGGTTAAAATTGTAGCTCAAAAATAATGATAGGAAAGTAAAATATTTATTTTTATTAGACTTAAATACATAATACTGCAAGTTTTTATTGCTCTTCTTTATTTTTTTTCAACCGTTACATGGCTACTTATGGTTAGTTAACCTACATAGATTATTGCAAACAATAACATGCTTCTTTCTTTCCGACAAAGAGCAGACCTTTCTTATTTGACTATTAGTTAAAGATTGAATAAAGACTTTTTCATTGTCATACGTTATGCTCGTTTAATCATGAAACATGTTTCCGAAAGAACTATTTGATATAGAAAATGCGTTTACATAATTTGATGCATATTTGATGATACTATATTCTAACCCTGATTGCATTTAAGCGATTTTTGTTAAAAATAAGTGATGGTGAACATTCTCTTAAAATAACATGTGCTGCCAAAAGTAAAAAATATTTATGTTTTCCCTTCTAAGTTAGATCGACCATCAGAAACGTGCTTAATTGTATGTTGTTTTGTAGTGCTTTCTGTTTGTATGGTTTCTGTATGTACGCATCCTGTTTGCATTGCATTTCGTTTGTGTGCTTTCCCTTTGTATTAGCAGTTTAACCGTATGAAAATGCACATAACTTTGATTAAATTTTATTAAATGCCCGACTTCGCGAAATTTGTTTCCGACTCCATAATTCCTGGATCCCTTATATCGCCGCGCACAACCCCTTCTCTCACACGCCTGTTCCGCCTTGACACGGTTTCGTAACGCAGCTTCGGACACAGGGGCAGACAATAAACACATGTAATTAATTATTAACTACACTGACAATAACCCGACACATGTGTATTTATTACTAATTATCTAGTAATTATCTAGTGCTATCTGTCTCTACTGTGTAATGTGCCAGTCATGATATCGTGTAGATGATGTAATATTTCATTTGAGTATACTCTATTAATACAGTTAATTAGAACTCGCGTATGTTTCAAATTACAGGACAGAAAGACATAATTGTTAACTTAACAAACATACAGTCAACTTCATCTACATAGCCTTCCTTCTTCTCTTGTAGTTTCAATGTAAGTTTTTCAATAATGTTACTGAACACATACACATATTAACGGCACGAGATGACGTTACTGAAACAGTCTGTAACCTAATCATGTATCGTCAGTAATTTTTCCCATTGGTCAGCGCGATATCGTTGATTTTTGGATTTGGATTTGTTTATGCCTTTATTTATGTTTTCGTTGTTGTTTTGAGAACTATGTTCCCGAATTCCACAATGTAATCCGAAATAGGTTTTACTTTCCAATTCTATTTTATTTACGCAAGTATCAGCCAGCAGTTAACATATGTAAAGCTGTGTCTTCTTTACGACAGAGCAGTTTCGATTTACTAGCACGACCTCAGTGACATTTGACACTGTGATATTTTTCACCTGACTGTTTTATCGATATTTCTTCCCACGTATTCGTCTACACAATTCAAACATCTGTAAAACTGTACTGTCCCAGTTTTTATTTGTACGTCAATTCGTAATATAACGACAATTAAATAAACTTAAACAAAGATACTTATCATTTTAAAGCGATGTAAACATGTATATATGCAGCCGAAACATTCATTTAGCCAGATAGTGTTAACGGTTATCCGGATAGCAAAAATTGTGTTCGTTGACATGTCTATTTTGTATGCATTCTATTTGTTTGCATTTTGTTTGTATGTATTATGTTTATAGGCAGAAATGCAACAAAACAGAATCTGATCAGTTACAATTGACGATCCTTCGGTTGAAATTTACTTACGAAGACAACAACAGCATAATAGCCGAATGATACCAAATACAGCGTGCACACGTTGCAATGCAGCAGCCACTTCATAAAACATATTTAGGAAGGACGTTCAGCATATGTCAGTTAAATTGTCATACTCTAATATACAACGTTTATAATTTCTTTAGTGATTTAAATACGACAAAGACAGACAGCGACACAATACTTGTTATATTTAGGGTGACTACGCTAATTTACACTCATACTGTGCGACAACAGCGATTTTTTCCCTGGTTGTGAATACCCAGACACACGTGTCCTATGTCACGTGGTAATTATGTGAAATGTGTCAAATTTAACTTACCGAAAGGTTCAGTCTGTCATTAGTTCGATGTGCCTCCGACTGAACCTAATGTGCTACGATATATATATATATATATATATATATATATATATATATATATATATATATATATATATATATATATATTCCAGTAATAAAGTAATAACAGATCAAATTCGTATGGAAGGACGTCACTCGATCAACAACAAAAAAACGATAGATCAGCACAATTTTATATCCGAAACAGTCGCGATACATTTACACACTGTACGTAAAGACCGTCAAGGACCAAAACATACAGTAAACAACCTAAACTTGCGGAAGTGCGGATTCTTAAAGTTGCAGTGCCGACCGTTTCAAAGTAAATGATTGTCATCATCGGTTAAAGGAACTTTAAAGGGACTCAGACTTCTGGAGAATATGGGCACACGATGGCATTGGGATGGGCTGATATTTGACTGATACACCGCCCGTTTCGAATTTAAGTAGGTCGTTTATACTCAGACATTTTTCTTACGGACGCTTCCGATTATTTCCGGGTTTTGGTCGGAAAATGGCGGAAAAGCAACCACGTAATGTATGAATAAAAACAATGTAAACAGTCATGGTCCTACTTAAAGAAAGCACGGCTAGCTTCGACATTGTTTAACAACTTTAAAAGAAAGGACTTTAAATGAAAACTTGTTATCTGGGGTCGCAGCACATTAAATATTTAATTGTGCTTATTAAAGAACTTATTTTTATGTCGATTTATATGATGCTTACGTAATTTAAACACAAAATGATCATACAAAAAGGGTTGTTGTTGTTTTTATTATAATTGGAAACGTTGTTACGCGGTATGATAGTTGGTTATAGACAGGTGAAAAACAAGACTCGTGTATGCAACTTCTGTGGATTTTATTATAAAATATTATGTTGAAGTTTATGTTCTGCATGCATATTTTCTTGTCTCTGTCGACTTGGTTGTTGATATTTTCTTTTGCTGATAATATTTATCTTTATAACACAATTATTTTTGGTTCCTGTGACTTTTGGTATTCGTCTGATTCCCTGTGTAAACATATTGGTTAATACAATTTTTATGGTTTTGTGATATGTAATTAGTTCCGCTCCCATTTCATTTTATTACAGAATTATGACATTGATATATTTAGTTGTAACGAAGCCGTATCCTGACATACTAACTCTTGCTACGGGCACAGTAATTGTTTTTGGAGACTTTGTTAGTACTATTTTACAAAACGACGTATAATTTATTAAAGTGCTATTACAAGAAAGCCTTCTGCAGATGATTTCTCGAAGGTAATTAAATTTGGACTTCTTTATATTTTATAGAGATAGTTACCGAAATAGTTACCGAAAAAAGCATAACAAATGTAGATGCAAACTTCAGACACCCTCTAATTTTTAACTTCGTAAGCTATGTGAAAGTCTATCCTTATTCCTGCCTGCATAATATATCTTCATTATATTCATCATACTAATTACAGCGGTGTCGGGACTGCATAATGTTGTTGTTAAATTTTCTGTTAAAATTTGTAATGATGTATCATTGGTAAGGCCTGTGTTAGAACCCAGACACAATGCAAGGAAAAACCACTTCAAACCATTAATTCGATGAGCTCCCAGCGTAAAGTCAATATTTACAATTAATTTTCACAAGTCTCCATCTGATGCCTATGATGAAATCTCATAAAGTTGATACCTTACGAAAAAGGTACGTGGTCAGGCGTGTCTATATTGATTTTCGTAAGAGACAAATGTCAGCATTCACGAGTATAGATCTCATAAAGTTGATACGGTACGAAAAGATGCGTATATTGATTTTTGTTAGAGACAAAAGTCAGCCTTCACGAGTATAGAATTTTTTATGCCATCCGTTTTAATCAGTAAAACTCAGATAACTTTTATAGTATCACAATATATAAATAAATTAGACCAGTTTAAATGCCAGTTTCATTATTGAAAGGTAGAAATGCCAGTTTGAGATAAAATTTGTTCTTTGTAAACATATCTTATTTCAATTTTGTTGTCCGTTATTTTTTACAAAGGTTGGTCAATGTATGACCGTGTATGAATTGAATGCAGAATTTTTAATTTAAAATTATTGGTCCCATTTGCAGGACGATAGGACCTATGTCCCATTTCTATTAATGTTAGCTTTTCATTAGTTTAATATTTGTTAACAAAAACACAGCGTCATATAAATTCATGGGACTAACATGTTTGTTTGGCTATGAAGACACTCTACCTTGTTGGACCGGAAGCCTTTTTACGGCTCTCAGTGAATTAGTGAATTTCGACCGGACAGCTTTTAAAGAGAGCCTATTATATGGACCCGTCTTCCTTAAATGCATCGACAAATAATTCTAAATAGGTTCAGAATCTACGCCATTGTGCTTTGTACCTGATATCATCTTTTATTTTATTTTTAACAGTTGTGATAAGCATTTTAATTTGTTTGTATAAGGATACCAGTTTGTTAAATAATTCGATGTTTATGTTGTGGTACCGTATACATATTGATTTAATGCACTTGCGAACTGAATTGAATTAATGTTAGGTAGACATGTCAGGTCAATTATGTTTATAATGCTATCTGTATAGTGCAACACTATATTGACGAATGCATGACCTGATTAAAATATTATTTCTTATTAATTGTTGGGTCTGTATTTTTTTATTGACCATACTTGTGCCTCTTAGTACAAACTGAGGAAAACACATGTTTATATAACTCTGATTATTAAATGCAATCATACTTAAACAATAACTCGGCCACCCTAACCATAAATCTGCCAAACAATACATTTGTATAGTTTGGTTTATGTGTCTGTGTATTTATTCTTATGATACTTTTTGTGTATTTTCAGTAATAGATGTTAAATTTCTGACTGTCACTTTTCATCATCCGTTCCGTTACTCTGTCTTTACTGTAAGAGAAGCTTGCTTTAGAACATCGAATGAAATGTTGGTGTAGAACATGATTCTGTGCAAATAAACGTTATAAACCTCAGAGCGATTTTTAACATGTAGTCTGTTGAAATCTACCACACTACTATAAAAATCTACTGGTACTTATACTATACACAGTATACTCCTCTTGAAGAACTTTTTGAATTCAACGCAAATGTGACAAAAAAAGTTTAATGTGTCCTGGAAGGGCAAGTAAGTAAATATTTGCGTCAATTAGATGATACTGGCCTCTTTTATTTGTTTCTTGTGTCCAGTTTTGCTTTACATGCCTAGAGCTTACAGCTACCATACGATGTTGACAGACATAGAGAAAGTACCTTGTGTTGTGATAAAACAAAACGGCAATTTATGAAGAGCGCAATTGCGATCCATTCAATGTAAATTAATATGTAATTGTGCTATAGGCGAAGAATGAATTACACATGGGGTAAAAAATATGTCTTTGTAAAATGGGACTACCAAACGAAAAAAAAAGACTTATTGATTAACATTTCTCTAGGGACGTCCTTGACCGAGAGATAGATTGGCCGACTTGTTGGCGCCGTCCTCGGGAGCGGTGCCCCTTATTGAATGTATTTTTAAAGGGACGACAGTTTAGCAGTCAGTAACATGATGTCGCAGTTGTTCTATGAGATCTTTTCAGAGAAAAGAACCGAGTATTTCATTGTTTTGACAGTGTAGCTCGTAACCATAATGTGTTGCTTGCAATTTTAAAACGATGCAGGCATTAATAGCAATTCGCAGCCGTTTGGCGTGATATTGTTGAAAAAAAGGAACCTAGTATGCCGATGTTAGTAATGCAACTTGTAATTACAGACATTACACACATAGAGAAGATCAACAGTTTAAAAAAGACCGACTATGATGCTTTTGTCCACAACATCTCGCTGAACAGTTTAATAATGACCATAATTATGACCGTCTGGTGTATTAAACAAACAAACACATACAAATATCTTCATCATCGTCATATATACATATTAAATGTATTCTGTATTTAAGATTTAACAAGGGGCTTGGGTGTTTGAATAGTATTAAAATATAAAACTATGTGCTTTACTTGGTTTATTACACGAAATGTGTTGGGGATTTTTCCTTTTAAATCAAAGAGTGAAATAAACTCTGACAATGACAATGACATAGAACACACGTACATCTCTACAGGCATCTGTCAAATTGTATACTTTAGTTTCAAGTTTATGACATGAACAGGCTCATCAGATACAATGTCGGAATTTTTTAAGACGTTAACACAGTCACGTCTTATTTGGAAAAGAAGCACCTGAGACATAAACATATAAGGACTCGAAACGACATTATTCTTTCTTAGACATAGTATGAAGAACGTGACTAAGTCTTATAATGTATGGATGGAACGTTTACGTTGCTTAACTCGAAATTTGTATTTGATTGTGACGCGTGACTAAATATAAAAATGGACAGTTTCTTTTTAAACACACTCAAAGGCTGCATTTTATATTGCATTTAAATATCTAATGGCAATTAAGTGATTTTGGTGGAATAAAAGTCTGGCAAGGCGTATTTGGTTGGAACCGTTCAACTCTTTATATAAATCGCTTATATGTATTTCAGCACTTCAAAATTTATGTGAAGAACTGAGCGTCAATGAACTACATGTACTAATTTCATTAAAATGTGTTGTTAAGTCATAGCAATGGTTGCATTTGATCCTTCCCCAGGTGTTGACTGACAGGCTCATTTAGAGCATCAGATAACGGAATTTCCGAAAGAGTTACTGTTTGACAGTTTAGACAGTTGTAAGGGATGCGATGTATCGTTACACATTAAGAATGTTTCAAAAACACATTTACGCTTTAACCATCGATATAGAAATGAAAGTTAACTAAGTTTGATACCTTGTTTATATACGATTGACGATGCTTTAACTATATTTGCACATTTGATGCACGCTAACTGTCAAGATATTGTTGCTTTTCATTAACGAAAATGCGTAAAATATATATATCTTTTCTGAGAATTGTATTTATTTTCTCTTTAAATTAATACTCAATTTCTCTAAGGTATCATCACAGCGAGTTATCATGATATCATGCTGTTGTGTTTTCTGACAAATATTTTAAATATTTGAGCTATAGTGTGAACATTATGGGATTGTATAAATGAAAATATGCTTTTTTTGTTGTGGCTTTGTTCTCAGGCTTTAAGCTTATTCATACTCATGGATTTGATCACTGACATACATGGCAAATGCATTTTCAAAGATTTAAAATGTATATAATATCTCAATTCAGGAAAGATAGATCAAGCATCGTTTTTGCGCACAAGTGGAATAACAATTGTCTTACATGAGACAACGTCATGTACACGGGTAGAAACGTTACCTATTGACAACTGGCATACCAATCAAAAGCATGGGTGGCTGTTTTATTGCTCATTCGCAGGCAGACTAATAAACACTTCAAACATACGTCGACGTTGCTCATTTAAAAAGATTTATTTAAAAAGGTATAAGCACTTAAAAAAATTCTCACATTTTGCGTAGCAGTGTGGGAAACTTAATCGGATAGAAATAAGTTTTAGAAATTATTGTATTATGTTGTGATTAAAGTAAGTAAAGAAAGCCTCCGCATTGAATACGTATATGTTATTCGCACTTCGAACAATAATGGGCAAAAATACATAACACTTTGAAAGCAATACATTAGAATCTCGTGTATCCATTAAAATGAGACACTTGGCACAAAAAAATTGACTGTTTTTACACATACATTCACTTGGGCTTAAAGAATGCAACAAACATTTTTAATTACAAAATGTATTTGATTGATTATGTACATGTGTTTTATTCAGTTCTTCATATAGTTTCCACTAAAATCTGACAAAATCTTTCGAACCACAAAATTAGTTAAGGTAAAGATCTTCTCGAAATGCAAAAGTACGTATTAAATTAGATATTTAACAGAACAAATCAAGTTAAAATTAATGTAAACGTACAGTTTCCTGTCATATCGTTTGTTCTTTACTAAAGAATAAATGAGTTACATCATGAACTTAACGCACTGAGCAACAATTGGACTAAAATTTATATCACCAAGCAGAAACAAAAAAGACAAATTTCACAAAATGTACTCATAATAAGTTAAGTCAACAGCTTTTGCCATTGGCCTTCTGTCGAAAGGGTAACATTTACAAATGGTAGACTTATAGTGTAGATCTACTTTCGATGGCGTTAACACATTACATTACACAAATACCTTTTTGGACTTAAGTCTTTGTGCGGACGTGACATTATTATTTATTATTTACTTTTAAGGGCTTTTGTCAAGAATATACAGTGTCGAAGTGCATTGTAAGGCGAGTGTAAACTAGGCAAAAATCGTCTTTTAAAGAACTGAAAATTGCTATTAAAATTATGTTATTCATCGTTAGAATAATGCAAAGACACGCAATAAACAACTACACTATAACACTATAACCTCGGAAAGAGACACCTGTTTTGTACTTTTGCAAAATGATGCATTTAAATATCTAAGAATACTTCATCTTAATCTTTTTCCTCACAGGATTTAAATACGAAACACCATTTCGATACATCCTGACAATCTCAAATAATACGACATTTCTATACTAGAATGTTGCTACTAATTTATGATCGTTTTTTTTTATCTACACCACAACATATCTTATCGAAAAGAATAAGATTTTTAATGAGCATTGTATTTACCGACATAATGATTACCGATGCTTTTCATTTAATTGTCTTGTTCTTATGTAGTTTGGAAAAGCAGACACGAGACAATCTATCTGGAATACTTAGGGTAATCATTGTGATCTAAAAACATCGCACGAATAATTAAATACAGGAGAAACACTGATGTATCTAACTTAAAGATAACCATGGCATGTTTAATCTAATGTTTAACTCTGTACATTCCTTATTTCTTAAAATTATGTGTACGAATATACGAGTTTGATGCCTCAATTTAACTTTCACATTTGAAAAGAAAATAATTGGAACTTACAATAAATGAAATAAACAACATTAATACAAGTCTTGTACATGTGTACCTATTTTATTTATATAATTGTTTTGTATAAAACTTTAAAGTAAAATGTAGTAGATGGCAGACAAATTCTTCATGTAATGTTGCATTTTCCTATCTGGATCACATGAAAAAATCATTTACTTTTCTGTTGGACACAAATGCGATCCCCATGATGTTGATACCACGAGCTTATTTTAGAGACTTTCGTGTCAAAGGTAAGTTTTGTGCCCAAAAAGTGTATTTGAAGTTAAATCCAATTTTAACCAATTTTCAATATCATTAGCAAAGCCGAGACTGTGTTTGACAGTGTGAAGAACATAAACACAGAAATCATGTTTGAAAACACTGCTACACTTCACCAAAGCACATATTGTATCTATAGAAAATATACAAATACAATAAAGTAAGTAAATAATGTGCCATCAAATCAATTTGGTTATCAGTAAATATAAGGAATTTTATCATATGTATTATTTTTTATTTCAATATCTTAAGTTAAATGATGATGTTAATATGTATGATGACATGTTTATGGTTTTTCTTGTAATGATGCTGACACGACCTTTATTCTCGAATATATCATTTTGCCTTTATTTCATATCCAACAAATATTATTTATCAGTTTGTGCAGACATGTACGAAACGAATATTATGGAAACTGTGTGTTGTACTTACTGATGCCATCCTCGGGACATGTATGTCATTTTATATTCATCAGCATTGGCATATTATTGTACGCATCGTTGCACTATGACATCGATTTATCTCTTTGTGTGACACCGTCTTCTATTCAAGTAACCCCAGTCCTCGTAAACATGGCGATATGACATTTATTTGTTTTTAGCGCTCTAAAATCTTCAGTCATCTTTTATGATTCTTCTTATGTCAATATTGCAAATTGTATTGTTTTTGTTGTTGTTGTTGTTGTTTCTACTCTTTCTGCTCTTTACTTCACTTACAGTCTGAATCCAACCATTCTCATCACGAACTAAGTTACAGCGACACTGTAAAGGCAGTAATGGATCGTGATAGGCATGATGCAAACATAAAGGTAAAGGATGTTATAATAGAAAATACTTCATAAGAAACCGAACTACAATTTCTGGGCAGACTACTCAAAATGACGTCCGTTTAGCAAGTGCCGAAGGGATGCCGTGCCTGCTGGAGACAGCCGGAAATTATTGAGAATTGTCTTTTAACGTTGTTATCCAAAGGCCATCAGGATAGTCGCTCGGATCTAATTTAAACTTTTATTTGTACGAAAGTTATAGAACACATACAATGGGGACATCTCTACAGTTTTTGTCTGTTGTCTAAGTGGTATTATTGCAAACATAGTATTAAGTTATGTGACTTCAGAATAAATTGAGCCTTTACTAGCACAAATAATGGTCATATGTTCATCACTGGCTAAATCCAAACTGGCTCAGCTGCATTATTACAGGCGGCCCTTTGGGTTTTAATACATTTTTTCAAATCCGGCCTTGTATGTCAATATCAAATGGCATAATTTAATTATTCATCTATTGATTAAGATTAATAGCAATAGAAAGATAATGATATTGAATGCAGAGATGTAGACAAGTTTCAAGTGCGATTTAAGTATTTTCGGCTTAGCTGTTGATTTAATGAAAATCGTTAAGTAAGCGATCTTCATGAGGTTGTCTTGAAAACTTTCCTACTTAACATCACTGCTGAAAACAAAAATATAATCTTTATTTTTTTTAGAATTGTTAACTTTCTCTTTAGGTTGTCAAAGTGCTGCAACAAGCGCTTCTCCTAATAAGAGTATCCACTCAACTAGCATTTCATTTTTCCAGTGAAGTCTGTATTTTTAATACACATTTCTTACACAAATAATACATTGTTACAAGGTTATCCAAGGTAATATGTGTCATTTACCTGTAATCATATATTTAGCTGTTGTTTTTAAATTTTCTGCAACTAATGTTGGTCACCTGATTAAACACAAATGTTCAATATAAACGTGTGAATGTTAGCAGGGAGAAATAAACTTTAAGTGTGGGAACAAGCAAGGTGTGCTGCTAGAAATTGTTGCAAATTCATACACTTTGGCAATCATTTTAAACTAATTTCAGTGAACATTGTAAGCGATCTAAATGTCAAAATGTTATTCCCGTTAGCATAGTCAAATCGTCTATCAAAATTAGTTTATTGTTATTTTTTGTTTTCCTTTTGTTGTGTATGTGTGGGGATATTGTGTGTATGTTTTTGTGTGTTTTTGTAGTAAAATAAATTTCAGTAGTATGATTATACAAATTATACAAATGTAAGCATTGTTAGTTATTTTGTTGCAATGGAATCATTTAGAATCAATACATCAATGCACATGACACCACATTCATTTGCTCTTTGCGTGTGTGTGCGTATGCATGTGTAAATGATTCATTTCTGGTCAGCGTGTGATGGCCTTATTGACATGTGCTGCGCAATTGTATAGTAAATTAATCAAAAACTCATTATCATAGATAGTAAAGACAAAGTGCGCTATGAACTATTTCAGAGGATAATACTAGTTCTACAAACTTTAAGCTAGCACGAACTGATGTCCATGATATACATGTAACGCAACCGTTTCATCACATTCATAACATTTTCAGATCTTATAAGCTGGTTAACAAAGCACGGTGGACGTTCATTATTCACGTTGTTGTTAGATATACAAGCTACCCAGCAGAGTTTGCAATTGAAAGAACGTTGTGCACAATGCTGTTATTATTTCACGTAGGTCGATATTAACAATTAATTTCCACCAGCCTCTGTCTGATGTATGTGACGAGGTCTCGTAAACTTAAGTGTGATATGCTGCGAGATAGTAAATAATCATATGTGATAAATCCAAACGTAATTAGTTTAGTTAAAAGGCCAGAACTCACGAGTATATGATTTATGTGACGTACGTAGGGGAAACGTTCATTGTTGAATTAAAACATTTTAAAACATGCACAAATTTCAAAAAGTACATTCTTACTCGCGCTACTCTATAAAACAGCTCGAAAAATGAGGAATGTTATTAGCATATCCGATCTAGGGTAATAGTAGATAATAGTATCAAGTCATAATGTTAAAAAACAGAAAGCATAAACGGGCAAATATGTCCCACTTGTGCAATATCCATTGTCCTTAATGTCAGATTGCGCGGTAGGTATAACGTCGGAATTTATTATTTTTATATGCTATTTGCTGATAAAAAAACGGTCTATTACGTTATAACTTTTGGATCTTTAATACTTTAAATCGTTTCACAATACTACATTTCGATTTTTTATTCTATATTGAAATATATAATGTTCTTTATCTTAGATTCATGCTGTTGTTTTTAGTTTTAACATATAATGTCAAACGAGTTTATCATATAACGGTATTAACTAGTCTCTTTTATATCGTCATTTGGACTATTTTAATTTCTAATTACTCTCACTTTAGTGCCGGTTTAGTAACCGGGCCTTTTATCTCTTGAGCGTACTGTTTTAATATTTTAATAGTTAATTATAATGAGCATGTTTGTAAATTTAACTACCGATGCAAGTGCTTATTGTTACATGTAGTTGTCTCATATTGATGGGACGTTGTTGTTTTTATATCTTACATGTATATGCACTGTTTGTCTTCGATAATAACATTTTTGAAGGACGAGGTTAGAGTGGTTTACAAACCTGGTTCAACCGCCCTCGATGGTCCTTTTGCCCTCTTACCGCTCCAGGGCGGTTACTGCTGGATTTTCTCTATGTTTTGTGTCTCGTCTTTTAAATTTTTGAGGTTCACATTTTGTTATTTGTGGTAAGTGATATATATTTCTTTAAAGTTTACATATGATGATTTAATTTATGAAATTTAAGTTAGATATGTGAAACTAATTTCTGTAAATGTAGTTGTACCGTGATTCAGAATATTTCTATGCAAATGATGTTTTAACATGAAGTTAATTGCAGCATGAAGAATGAGTAAATATTTACCCTTATTAGATTTACGGTTATTTAACCCTGTTTAATTATTTTACCACACTTAGGTAGGTTAATGGCTCTTCTAACCATGTTTATTAGTTCCTAATAACCAGTGTTGTTTCCGATGTCTAGAATTTAAAATAATATTTGAGGTAAGATATTTTTCCCAACAAAAAGTGACCTTCACAGAATTGTTAATTAATTGCCCAGGGTTTGTGATACATTTTCATGGAAAATGTGAATTTTATAGGCAAAGAACCATACACAGATCTGATTTGTATTTGTCTGTGTTATTATTTGGCTGATGTAATGGCGAAACAATTTTATATTTGCCGTCGGTAAGTAGCATATATGAGGTCAACGCTAAGACCCATTAATATTTCTTCACGTCGATTTGCTCACCTTTATTGTTAACAGCAATATTGTGTATAGATTCTTGCAGTTAAATGATTTAGTAAATAGATTTTCATTTACATTTAATTAGCTCCACACATTATTTTTGCCTTAAGTTGTCCCACATTTCATAATATACTATCATTAAAAATGTGTGTCCTAAGAAAAACGCCTTTATATGTACGAATTGCAGTTAAGGGGCTGACGTACGGTTGTTAAAGCGACAAAGTCGATTAAATTGCCAGATGACCCTTTCAAGCCGACTGTTTTTCCCATGTGTTAAATTTATGGTATCAGTGTTTACTTCTATTTTATATTAATGCTACGCAAGTTTCATACCTCCGTCTTGAGTTAACCTAATCTTTGCTATATAATATGTTCAAATCATTTTTGCATTAACAGTAGCAACAATGATAGCCTCAGGGGATAAACCTTCCTAACAGTGTTAAAATATTCATAACGCGACAAGAAATTCTTCAACGTATTTCATTATAGGGTGTGAAACGAGAGGGATTCATGCTGTTAAATCCCGTAACAGTACCAAATCGCCAAATGATCACACAAGCATGCCAAGCCTGTTTAAACAAGCTTTAAATCAAAACCACATTATTTCAAACTTTCATTGCTCTGCAGTTAATTCTTACGATTTCTCTACGCTGTACACTTCTTTACCTCATGATTTAATTAAGACCAAAGTGAGTGCTCTTTTTGAGAAAACATTTGCTCGAGAGCAACGTCTATATATTGCATGTCATGAAAGTAATGCATTTTTACCAACACTTTCTTAGAAAAGTTTACTATGTGGACTTGCTCGGATGTTTGTGAAGCTCTACGTTTCCTATAAGACAATAACTACATAAAATGCGGTGACACTTTATTTAGACAAGTAATTAGTATTCCTATGGGAACCATCTGTGCACCATTGATTGCAGATTTTTTTATACTGCTTTGAACGTGACTTCATGTTAACTTTATCCCCTTCTAACCAAAGCCACATAATAGAGGCTTTCAATTTAACGTCACGCTATCTTGACGATATTCTTACTATAGATAATCCTTTCTTTTCTCAAATGATCCATCTGTCTTACCCTCCAGAACTTACCCTTAATAAAGCAAATAACTTGCATTTAAATGCAGCATTTCTAGACATTGAGATCACTCCAATGACAACGTCTCTACTAAAATCTATGACAAGAGAGATGATTTCAGTTAATTAGATTTTAGTTAATTATCCATACCTTGACGGTGGTTCA
The DNA here is from genome assembly GCA_007844125.1 of Sinonovacula constricta. Lineage (NCBI taxonomy): Eukaryota > Metazoa > Mollusca > Bivalvia > Cardiida > Solecurtidae > Sinonovacula > Sinonovacula constricta. The sequence continues at coordinate 31,407,021 of CM017555.1, forward strand.
CCTCGTGCTACCTCTTATGGTATTTACATATCACAACTTACAAGGTTTGCACGAGTTTGTACTAAAGTTGAAGATTTTAAAGCTAGAAACCTGTTTTTTTTTCTTTTAAACTGTTACAGCAAGGCTTTCGTTTTCATAAATGAAGAAAGGTGTTTTCAAAATTCTTTCACCGCAATGGTTTTATTGCTTCTAAGTATAACATCAATATGAAAACACTGATGCAGAAAGGCATAAGCCATCCTGCATTTTATGGAGATGTTTTATACAAGTTAAAGAAAATCAAAGGTCTCTTTTCTGACCACCATGATGTCATGGCATTATATGCTATATTTAAATTGATCTAATTATATATCAGCGCTTGGGCTGTTTTATTTGCTCTTATAATATATTAGCGCTTGGGCTGTTTTATTTCAAACTACTCTCTCGTTTAGAATTTTTATTTTAACGATGCCGAGGCTTTTATCTACTGTACATATTGTACATATGTTTATAGTTTATTTTATTACTAGTTGTTATGTATGTATATAAGTTCATTGTATCTGTTTTAACTCCCGATGCAGGTGCTTACTGTTAGTTGTTTCACTTTGACGGGACATTGTTATTTACACTGTTTGTTTGCTAGAAAACCTTCAGGAAGTGCGAGGTTGGAGCGCTCCACTAACCAGGTTTAAGTACCCCAATCGGCCCTTTTGCCGATTGACCGTTCCAAAGCGGTAACTGATGGTTTTTCTTTATGTGTGTTATGTCTCGTCTCTGTGTTTTTGTCACATTTACATTTGCCTTGTTTGCCTTTGTCTACTGGTAGATAAAATTTAAATATCTGTGAAAATTTTGATAGGACCTTTTCTTATTTACCTATTAAATGTGAACACAAAATGCAACACAGAAGGGACTTCTTTAAACACAAACGACCATCTTGAGCAAGTTGAAATGCAGCATATGTGAAACGCAGTACGTGATATGTAACCAGAAAACGGCGATAGATTACCTATTTCGGTCTTGGTCCTCAGTCTGCTTATCTTATGTCAACTACATTGAACGCAGACGTGTAAGTTTAAGATGTGGTTTATCTGGCACAAACACTATGGACGACAGTTTATCTACACCGGTTTCATATGCCTCGTATTACGTTTTCTAAGCAATGAATACTTCAGTACATGCAGAGACGTCATTGTTGTCTTTTGTTATATTATGTTGTTTTTAGATTTTGATGGAAGTTTATTAGAAGCATTAAGCAAAATGATTTAATATGAGAGCCTTTCTTATATTGAAGTGAATAATGCTATAATTAATTAACTCTTTATCTAGCCTGTCTATAATATGAAGATGTAATTGTAGAGCGTAAAACTCTTGGCAGCGATGTGGAATTTCGAATATATATATATATATATATATACAGGCTTGCATATATTTATTGAGCAAATTATTGTGTTTTTCTCATTTAAAGAATAGGATGCATTTCCTGTTATGTTGAGATAACGTTATGAAAACCTCTTACTATGGGAAACTTTGTATCAAAAGGAGCGTCGATGCAGCAATACAAAAATGACTGGCGTTTCTTCGCAATGGCGATGTGTCTCAGTGCCCGCCTCATTATCGCTCCATGACTTTTATACGTAGTTATTCCTGGAAGAGTTCTTTGGATTGCACCATCTTGTAGTTTGATGGGCCGCCTCCTTTTGGATTTGAGTCTGCTTATTCTGCATTGGGCTGTTGGCAGCGGTAGAGTTGAGTCTGATAGATACAAATGTTGATGCTGTTGTTGTTGTTGCAACTGCTACTGTTCTGGCAGCAGCTACTGCTGCTGATGATGATGATCATGTTGTTGTTGATGATGATAATGAGGATGGTGATGTTTTCATTTCTCTTCTTTGTCGGCCTGAATCAAAACTTGTCATTTTTGTTAAATTGCAGACCTCGTGCCCATTTTCTTATTCGTAATGATTTTTGCTTTGAATTGTTACGAGCATTATGAATTTTAAGTCACAGACCAATTGTTTAAAATGCTCATAGGACCTTTGCATATATTGTTTTAAAATAATAACAGTGTTCTATTATTTCCATTTTACTCTAACAGCCGTTCATACTTTACATTTCTTGTAATTACTTTTTGTGCATCAATTTATGTTTTCTATCAACCCATTTTTTTCTTTAGATTGCTAAAATATATGTTCATGTACGCAGAACAATCCCTGCAATTGACGCCAGGCTTTGCTGTATTCATTTATACAGTGAATCTAATATGGCAAAATGTCGATTTTTGCTCTTGCACATCAGTATTAATATAATTCCCTAGAGATCGATTCTCCCGTTTCATGTATGTTTAGTTGTATCAATAATGCATAAGTAAGTGTCTGAAAACAATCACCGGAAGCGTGGGAGATAACATTTATGAACCATATAAATGTTAATCGCCAGGTAGCAAGCTAATCGTATTATAACTTTGTTCCCTAGGTGTCAAATGTTAGCTTAATTACACGTTACTTTGACAAAGGATTTGCATGATTCTTCAAAATAAAATAAAATAATGCCGGCCAAAAAAAAATAATTTTTTGCCAATGTTATATTTTATATGACCCGTGTATAAACAACAAATAATTACATGGTAGATGTGTTGACTTAAGCTCTCACATTTATAATCGATTTTAAAAGCAGAACGATTTACAAGACCACTTTACCAGTTTCGCCAACATTAATCATTGTTTATATACGTAACATGCGACGTTTTTTAAATTTTAAAATGAAATATTAATGTGGCCACTAATTTAACTTTACGTGGATTGATACGGATTCTATAGTCGTAGTAAAACAATATAGACTGATACAGGATGTTGTAGAATCAAAGATGTAAATGGGTGATAACAGAATGTGGAGTATTACAAATACACGTTCCTAGCTATATAAGTGTATTTCTGTGTGCAAATTAAACACAGTTTACATAATTACATTAAATGTAAAAGGACGCGTTGAAATTATTTTTGTTTATAATAAAAATGATTAGGGAATATTGTGTATTAACACTACTGCAAATGTAATTATAATATTCAATAACTGTACTTACAATATATATTTATAAGCAAATATTTTTACATTTTATAATAAGACAAAAGAAGATGAAGACCACAAAACAGAACAGGATGCCTTTCTCTTTATTGCCTTGATAATTATTTCATACACTTATTAATTTGAACATTATAATAAAGCAATCAATTTTCTCGAAACCCGTAAGCACTTAGACGGAAAATTACACCAACGCAAATTCCAAACTTTATAGTACACATTCGTTTATGTAGTCTATATTGTGATCATATACAAAAGTAAGATATTTGACAGGCTGTTCTTTTAGCTTTCAAAAATAGTATCTTGTTCAATAATCCAAAAGTGTATATGCTGTTTCAACTACAGCTTATTGAAGTAACTTTCGTGCTTTAGATACTTAATGCATCATTCATACAGAGTAATGTCATTTATGAAAATTGCTCTTGTAGTTATTTATATAATTGATATATTATATAATACTATGATTGATATGGAAAGTACAGAGACGCCAAGTACGTTAAATCGTGCGTTCCTCCTCTTTCGTAATGTCTTTGATATAAAAATTAGAGCTAAGTAAGCTGTTGAAACAGTTGTTTATCATTTAAATTATGAAGATTGTTCCAGACGCTTATTTTATTTAATGATACTGCAACAATGCTATGGTCGATGGCAGGCATGTCAAGGAGGTTTACAACCAGGATCAAACGTACGTTAGTTAAAGTCATGTAAGTTACAAGCTCATTTATAACTGATGGAAAAGTCATCTGTCAGGCTATTAATGTTATAAATTCTCCTTAACTACAATAATTCTTAAAAAGTATTATAATTTGGAGTATACATAACCATATATGTATTGACACATTTGTGAAACTTGTTTTATCACCGTTGACATGCATGTATGTTCTATGTATTTCAACCTTTCTGATTTAAAACAGTTGTAACTTTTGACAAAAAAGGAAACCTAACAAACGACGGTGCTTAGCTTTATCCGTTGTGTCCGCATTGAGCCATTGCGAATGTTGTAGTACAATTACAATACGACTGGTACTGAAGTATTAAAAGGCATAAATGTTGTAGCTTGGACGCCGGAGAACATTCCAGATACGACTTCCCGCAAGCTCTACCATTGTGACATCATAGGTAAGGATATAATTGGGTTCTATAATTTTATATTCCATTTTGGAAATGATATAGAATGAAAATAGTACAATATGTTTATTCTATATAAATAACACTGATTTGATTATTCTTTAATTTACAAGATTCTAAGTAGATTATGCAGTTCAGTGAAAATGTGAAATGAACTATGTTCAAATTCTAGATAAGATGTAAATGCCTTCCTGGAAAAACAACATTTGTTTAAATCATCAAATAAATTCCAGTTAACAATCACATATTTGACATTTAAGTTATAAATTTACGACAGGGTACTATTATCGTAATGTTTCCGAATGATACTCTTGCGTGTCAGCATAAATGTTTTCTCATCAGCATAAGTTCCTCCCGATTCCTAAGCATGCTATGATATAATTTCATTTCTTATGTCATTCATAATCTGAAAATAGTTATAAAAGGATTTCCCTAAATGGAACGGTAGTTTCTCATTTTGTTTTCTACTTCTTATAAAATACGAAAAATGCATACAACGAGATTGGGATGTTTTGTGTTGTTTTTTGCCAGTATATATGATTTTTTATAGTTAATATCGTAAAGAATTAGATACAATAGTGTTAAAAGATATCAACACATACTTTTGCTCTTTTAAAGCTGTTTTAATATAACAGGTGCAAGAAATGTTTAAATATATAGATTAACTTTGATCCTGGTAGAGCACCAGAGGGTGTTGATGTCTACTTTCTGTGCCTTCCTTACTAAGTTTAGTACACCTTTGAAGTTTTTATTTGTGAATGTTAATAAATCCATGATAACCATTAACATAATGACAAAAATAGGAAACTACCACAGTTTTTCTCTTGATTTAATACGTATTATATATTAATTAAATTGATCGTGATCAGAAAATAGTACAAAACCATATTTAACACTCCCTTTCCAGTTGCTACCTGATTTTAAAGGTTATTTTCGACAGTTCAGACCATTCTTTATTCTCTCATAAATATATGTTTACCTGAAAAGCCCTCAAAATGTTGTTTATTGGTGTCCTACATCCATGCGAAAAGTAAAGCATAACACCCCCATCCCGACCCCTCCCCGCACCCTCACCGCTCGTCTCCCTTGTTCTTACAAATAGGCATTTTCTATCTAAGCAACCCTGCACAATTAGCTACTTTTATATTTATTAAATCCTGCTCATTTGATATCACGTTACATCATCATATGGCTAACAAGGTCTGACGTCGATGTCTATTTTTAGCAGAAAACCTTATCGTGATTCTTCGTGATTGACATTTAAAGTGATATATTTCACGATTTGTACTGTCAAACAATTGAGGTAATGTTATTGATAACCTTTACATAAACTAATATATATATACAGAAATTATATATTGTTTACCAAGAACAAGAGTTAGGGGTTGGTAGATGCATTAGATATAGAAAAAATGTTAGAGATCACTTTTAACAAAGTGATTCATATAATACTGTCGGAAATGTCTGTTTGTGTTGTTGACTTGTTTTACTTTGAATTTCCTAATTAAAAAGAAAAATATTTTGACATAGGTATTTAAAAATCGAATCTAAAATTACCTTAGCTTTTTGTAGCATGAATGACTGTGCAATGAAGAAATTAGGCGTTTCAATCATGTGAGTAAACGTAGAAATATAAAACTACATGATTGTAACTTACTAGATTTATACTAAAACGTAGTATAAGTTATACTAACTTGTACATATTGGTCATTATAGTGACATTCTAATAAATCTAGAACGTTTGTAAAATCACTTCTCCTGCAAAGGAAGCATTATTTATTGGCGACGCACTGGAGCTGTTTATGGAATGCTCACTGATATTTGCACATGGGGAAGTCTGTTATGCGGACTTTCCAACTCGGATGAAATACAGGTCTTAATTTGGTAAACGGCGTTCTGTTTTATTCATTTTTGAATTTTTTATTGTTTGTCTGTAACTTTTATTCAAACATGGCAGAAAACGAGGCATTTTGGTTTATTTCTGTTTATTAAAAGATATCAACTCTTTATAAATTACGAAAGTAGATAGGAATGCTCTTCGATACGTCCTTTGATGTTCGGACTGCCAGCTAAACAGGAGACTATCTTTTAGCAACGAAAGAGTTCATAGTCAGAAAAAGCTTGATCTGAACCATCCATTAGGTATGCAGGTAAAATCCGTTTTAGATGCAATGTTTATGCAACTTGAAAAGATACTTGCAAATATGCATAATCGGTTTTTGTTAGGGTCACGCAAGTCTAAAAATAGCGTTTCCAGCGCTATTAGAGTGCAGTAATGCTTTTATACATATCTGAAGTGTTTTTGGTCAAGATAATAAGTGTTTGGACTCTTGATCGAAGAATTTCAAATTCGACAGTTTGTAGTAGTTCGGTCTTATATTGAATGACATACTGCCTTTCACTTGACAGTAACTTTTGTTCAGTTGTATTCTTAATGTCTGTTCAGTGTGTAATTATAAGCCACAGTAGCACACAATTACGTAATGAAATTGCTTGGTTAAAACATTAGTTCCATCGGGATTAAGGACATGCAAGATCGTTCTGTTTTTACTGTTTTTCTCAGTTTGTCTGCATCCATTTCACTTTAAATGTGTGAAGTAGGTTAAGCTTAGGAAGTTTTAAGCATTGTTGTTTGTATACACAATCCAGGTACAAAGATGATTCCAAGCAAAATAACTTTGAAAATAAAAATTAAGATCTCGAAAAAGAAAGAAAATCGTGTTCCAGAAAAACACTACGAAAGAATAATGATTTGTGTAGTGTAAGGCTGCAGCACATGTGCTTTCTGCTTTATAATTAATTGTTATAACGTGAAATAAAAAAAATATTTTTTTCTTCTATTAACTGTGGTGCCGGCCGGGCTTTGCTTTTTATTTTGTTTTCAAACCATTCTACGGCCAAATAAGTTATAATTTATATATATATATATACATGTATATGTCTTTGTTACTTGCTTTTAATAGCTTTAACCTGTTTTCCTGTTCCAGATTTTGCGTCGATTTTGATGCTTCGCATTAACGAATTTTCTTTTAGTTAAGAATAACACACAGTCCATAGTTGCTCCGGAACGTACGTGAATTACTGCATCTTGAATGGGTGTCTTTTCTTTCTGACAGGAAACAACTCGATCAATTATAAATGAGCATATGTCTAGATAAGGAACATTTTTAGGCGTGGGATGTATGGTTTGTCCCCAGAATCCGCTTATTTTATGAACCTTTATGATTGGCAGCGGCGTGTTGCAGTGTAATAAAATGGAACACATGTCTAAAACGTATTACCACATATTGAACAACGTGTCAGTAGACAGAGCTAAATATTAATATTTCAATGTAAGTAAAATTCCAGAATGAAAGTGTCTAAAATATATCTGTACGTAAGGACCTGGTTATGCGAACTAAACATGTCAATTTTGTCGTGTAAAGAGGGGGAAAACACCAAGATATAATAATTTACCTTGAAATGCAACTAGTCCGTACTATTTTTGACAGCTGACCTGAATATCAAAAAGGACGATTTAAACGTCATTCAAAACACACACCGATAAAAGTGTGTGATTGATTAATGATTTCGAACAAACAGTTTAATTTCCTCTACTTGAAGTTTTGCAATTATCTAAAAAGGAAGCGATTTAATTCCATCAGTGAATAGATTACTCATGTAAAATGGACTACATCTCTAACATGATTAAATGTTAATTAGCCTTTAGTCATTTAGTTTTCTTTAAACATTTTATAGACGTGTACTAATGGAACTGATATTTAATTAGTATCATATAAAATGCTACATATGTTGTAAGTGTTTAATCTCTTTTCTACAATTCCGTCTATACATAATATTGCATATATTGCAGTAGCTTTAATCTACGCTCCCTACCCGAAAAGTTTGAGCTAATTTTCTTGTTTAAAACAGAAGCTAAATTGTAAAGCTTGGTCATATTGTTTATGAGTGGGTGTTTCTTCATATTATATAACTGATTATTTGTGACGTCTCTATAACGACGTTGAATCATTTCCTTACAACATCTCTTAATATGTTAAGTACAAATATTCTTCCTGATGTTTATCGTCCTTTTTGAGAATATGCTGCAGTTATGGACTCAAACCAACATTCCTAAAATGAAAAATTTATCTATTTTTTGTGAAAATAATAATACTTTAGACAACTGATGCTGTAAAGACATATATTGATTGTTGAAAAACTATGGTATGTACATTTGGAAAGAACATCCATATGCAAATGCCGTTTTGCTGGCAATGTGTATTTTAGTGGAATGTCAAAGCGGACAAAATAGAAACACTGAAAATGAAGATAAAACCGCTTAAAGCTTTCCTATAAGTTAAACGTATAAATCAAAACATAGAGGCATTTTAAACAATCAAATTAATATTCAGATGCTTTAAATGTTCTAAAAGGTTGTTGAGCATTAATTAACTATTTCAAGATGAATTAAATATTGAATATTTGAAGATTATTTCAAAAAGAGACATATTTTTCCTTTAAGACAGAAGAACCAACATACTACTTTAAGCTGTCTATAACGCAGTGGAATATTAATTCATGGATATCAAACAAACTAAAGGGCGGCCAGCTCGTCGCAAAATAAGAAAATCTGGACACCGTTTTATGGATGTCTCATAACCCAGACACGATCACATAAAGGTTTCAAATGTATTCCATTATAATACGATTTAACCACCAAACTGACATCCTCCCCAGGTCGATGTCATAGGTTTGTCAGTAGCTTCCCCAAGATATAGGTATGTTCTTTGTCACTGTCAGGTCAGATTGATATTTTAGGATCTTGGTTTCGAGTTAACGTTTCGCAACGAATGTCAATGAAGAAGACATAATCAATATAAACAACTATCTTCTTATAAAAGAAAACATTTTCACTGCAAGAACATTACATCTTTATTGAAGGCTGAAAAGACGATACCAGTAAACATATCGATTGGAGTCTCTTATTTTTATCTATAAATATAGTCCCATGATGCTAGAAACCTTTTAGTACAAATCTTTCTTGAAGACTAATTCTGATTTTCTAAACTATAGATATAATTTATTCCTTAGCTGTAACGAAATGGTTAAGTATGCAAAAACATATTGCTATTCATATTAACAGTTGATTGATGTCGCTAATAGTTGATCTCTGCAAAACGACACTTTATTAATGATGAGTTGAAGACACTTCGACGTTTTAAGCCCTTTTGGGCACAGTAACGACGAATTTCGAACGATCATCAACCTTACGACTGAAAGCCATTACAACTCATAGCTTCATAAAATCTAGGCACCTAGCGGGATTAGAACACGGTCAAAAGTAAATCAAAGCGCCGCAGGTGCTGTCGTGTTAACGGCTTGAACATAAGGTTAAATGGTTAAACAGTCGTATGTACAGTCATAACTTTCACGAACTTATTTTCAGAGGACAAAGCTTTAATTGTTTTATTAAAGCAAACTCTTGTTATTTGCCTGTTCATAATAAACAATACCAGCGGGAATAGTCATGGCAAATGTTTTATTAAAAGTAATAGGAACAAATCATGCTCAAAATGGCAAATAAACCTTATGCACAGTAAATAATGTGAATTATATTTTATGATGGATTTAACTTACGCAAAAAGTTTAAGCCAAAAGTAGTGTAGGAATGTGAACATTAGCCATAATTTCGTACTCTGACAATATTCTAATATTGAAATGGTTCAGAAGGAGGACAATAATCTTTGCAAAATTTCAAAGAAACGGATATAAGAATTATTTGCAATATATAACTGGATTTGTTAATACAAAATCTTAATGAAAAAATCGTGAATGCAATTACTAAAACTGGAATTTACAGTAGTAAATAAGTGGTATAAAATGTATGCTAACAAAGGCGTACAAAGAATGCTCTTTAAAGAATAATTTAAAAATAAATGAGGAGATGAAAATGACCTAATTTGTAAAACTGTGGATCAATAAAAACTTAAATAAATTTTGATTGCATAAAATCGCAAAAAAATATGCGCCATCATTATCACTATTTTCATCCATTCAAGTTTTTTGACAACGCTGGCTACACTGGGTCGAAGCATAGCAAGGTCTAATCAATGATTTCCTTCTGGAAGAACAAACCCAGCTGATTACTCTGTGTGTGATGTCTATGAGAACAGGTTTTGTTGCAATGGAAGAACAGGTGATAATCTTCTTGAAGAAACCCCTTGCAGGTTTCATTGGAAGATTTCATTTCACTTTCCATGTATGTAGCCAGTTAGGTCCGTTTCCCAAAGATGGCTGTAATGCTTAGTACAGGGAAGACCACCTAGAACCAAAGAAGAACAACCTAAACATCACATTTTCAAATTTTGGAATGTTAGCCTTTTGTTAGCTCAGGCCCATCAATCTACATGAGATTCATATGTGACCAGCAATAACATTCTATCAGAACGCATACTTCTTTTGTTCTTTTATATACATCATGTGTCTATAAATCTACGTCTGTTAATCTGTATATACATGAACATGTTAAGATAACGTTTTAACAGCAAGTTACATATTCACTGCAGTTAATTGCAACAGATTGTTAATGTGATACAAATGCCAATTTAGCCTTTTATAAGATAGTATACATTAACAATCATGTGATGCATAAAAATGATACAGTAAATTTTACAAAACCTCACAAGCACTACTACTACACGAAAACCACTAACGCCACTTTGTCCATCACAACCACTCTCAATATCACCACAATATCATCAACATACACTCAATTATCAGAACTAAGGGCCGCATCAGGATCATCACCCTCATCATTAAGATTCTGTCCATCCCTGCCATGAATATTCAAAAGAAATGTAGAGCGGAATTCTGTCTACTGGAAATGACCGAGGGGGAGGTGAGATTTTGTCCTACACCAGAATACAAAACTATCTCGTCATTTTCCTGTCCGGACGGAAATCTTCACAGGAGGGAATTTATACTCTTTGTAAACGTATTATAAAAGGGGCATTAGACAAATAAACCAGGGCGAGTACATGTATATCCTCACGATCTTCAAAAGATTGCACAAAAGTTAGGTTGTCCTACTAATGAAACAATATTTACGAAGCTTTCCTGTATATGAAAATTTATTTACTGAGTTAATGTATTAATTGTTATTTTATTTAAATTTAATCGATGCATTGTTTACAAAATGATTACCCGGTAATTTACTGACTTTCTTATTTAGCGCGGTATATTGCATCTGTTATTACGTAATGAGCCTTCCCTTCCCCGGCTCCCCTGCAGTGTCATAAAATCTATTAGGCCGCGAAGGGCATCCTCAGAGGGATGTAATATGATTTAATATGTAGCATTATATTTTGCCATTAGTTTTCATCAATTCCTTCAGAGACCTAATGTGAAAGAAATTATTATTATATGTCTTTGGTTTTTGTTTTACTTATGAGGATAAAAGATCATCACTTTTGTGTGTCACTAACAGCAACGTGCAAATTGGATGCATTTTCAATAATGTATGAACGCGAATGCACGCAAATGAAGTTCGTTTATTCTCGTCCAGCTATGTGACCTTCTCTTATTGATAGCGTGTGTTCAGACTTCTCTTGCGTTTGGTAGCACTTTTATTTGCACCTCTGTTTTTTTGTTTTATTTATTCAGCAAGCATTCTAATATCTTCGACTTGGTGAGAGTTCCTCTGAAAGTCTTGCTCTTTTTTAAGATTTCAAGCATTTTGTCTATGTCTTTGCATATCCGTTTTGCATATCTTTCACTTTATATATATATACATAGGTATGCGCCTCATATATATATATATATATATATATATATGCATTGTATTTATATATATGTAGAGATCATTTACATGTTTTCTTTGAGATAAAGTAATGACAATGAATTATTTTAGATATCAATAGCTTTTTACATTAGGATCAATTATTATGTGCAGTCGTTGGTCATGTGGACTTTCAAATATATGACCTTGATATATTTTAATAGCAATGGTTGCTTATTAACGTGCTTTAGAAAAGAGATGCTATTTATAATAAGACTAATAGGAATATAAGTAAATATATATATATATATATATATATATATATATATATATATATATATATATATATATATATATATATATTAAGGCGCATACCTATGTATGACGACATCACATGTTAAAACTTACAAAGTAAAAAAGTACGCACACACACACACACACACACACACACACACACACACACACACACACACACACACACACACACACACACACACTTGCTTTAGAAAAGAATAATATTAATAATATGACGAACAAAAATAATGATAAATGCGATGTATATTTTATTAATGTTTTAGATATAAGAACGATAAGATAAGACGATAACAAAATAACGATAAAGTGAGACGAGTTTTAAACATATGTTTTTTTGTGTGTGTGTTTTTTCTTTAGAAAACTTGCATAAGCGGGCACATAACAACCCTGAAAATGTACAAGGGAGGTGGAAATTATGTCCGACTAGTAAAAACTTGAAGGGATTATGTCAGAAAGTCATTTTGTCCGTTTTGCCTTTCCGCCTTCTAGTGACTTCAAACTGACGCGAAGTGACTCGATATTACTCCCGCGAAGTGAGTCGATTTTACTTCTTGCACAACGTGACTTCACTCACTCTATTTTCGAAGTGACTCCATTTTTGTAGCCTCCACTTCAGCGAAACATGGAGTGAAATCCTGCATACTTCGCGTTTTAGGACGTTCCTCCTAAGCTGTACTGTACATATAAGCAGTTGAACGATGTCGGTTTGGGTAAGAAATAAATTTTGCTTCCAAGATTAGATTAAGGTTATTTGCAAATGCAAATGTTCTAAGAAGAATTCTGAAGATAGGCAAGCATTAGTGGTTAGGAAAATGTTTGCCTCATAAGGGAATGTTATATGATTTGCAAATAAATATGTAGAAAATATACTTGTTTCTTTCAACATAACGTCTTTTAAAAATGATGTTATATTCGCAGTTTTCGATGCTTGCAGTACGTTTTTTTTACAATCATTTATTTACCGTTTGTTTTTTCTTTGGTGGCACTGATTAAACAATGTTCCAATTCGTACCCTCGTACATTTATTTATTTATTGTCATTTCTTTTTATCTTGGCATGCTTTGCCTCACATATTTTGATTAGGCATTTTTGTTATATGTGAATGAAGTAATACATTTTTATTGGCATCCTTTCTAATCTCTTAAGTCCTCAACGTTCGTTTAAACGGGCATTTAACATTAGATATTTGGTCCGATACTAGTTTTCTTTCTTTCTGTGGTACATTGCACAAAACCTTACTGTCATCACCCACGCTCTCATTGTTTGTCTCTGAGACTTCTCATTCATAATTGATGGGAGTAAGTTTTCTACAGAAGAAAATTGCGCTTACCAAAGTGTTTCCGCATAGGGGCACTAACGAAATAGGCTATGAACGAAACGGTCTTTAAAAAAAGAAGCCAAAGGTTTCATTTTATGAAACCTAGAGAAAATTGAAATGCCTACTGTGTATGCCATTACAGGGTTCCCAGATTAAACAAAACTCAACGTGTTTTCATCAGATTGCACGTCGCTAAATACAAATCATTATATAGAGTATATTTAAGTTTTTAAAACCAACAATGTTATAAATTTAGCCATTTAATTACATGTTCTATATTTATAAATAAATGTATGTTAGAGGAGAAAATGGCATTATATTTATTCACAAACCATCAATTGTTTTCATTTTTAAGATCAATCATTATCTTCAGAGACACTTTCGAATGCAAACAGTAAAATAATTACTTAAGCATCTGATTCAACGTCAACTTCAAATTGTTTCCATTGGTTAGCGGTAGTAAGACAACAAAAAATAATATCAAGTATATTTATATTAATGTACAATAATATTTTATCAGAAAAGGAAACATAATACAATGCATAACAAATAACACTAAAATGGTAAACCACTTTAAAGCCATGGGTACATTACATATTGTTAATACAATATACATTTTATGACACGAAGAAAGTGTTTCCTCGTGTTAAATATCAGCATATAAGTAGAACAAAATGAAAAGAAACAACCACATGAAGGTTAAAGCTCGACAGACGCTATACCATTTTTGTGTAAGATATTATCTAAAGCAGCGCATGTGCAAATATAGACAACACGATTCTTAGATTGCTCCTGTTTATTTATCAAATAATAAGCTTGGAAATGTTATAATCCTTACCTTTTGTAGTTGTGAAGCTTCGATATATAAATATACATATGATACGTTTCTATTTGACGAAATTATGCTGTAGTTGATATTTTACGTTTTATTTGAATCTGCTACTTGTCAACTCAATTCCATTAAGCAGTGCTGATATTGTTTTTTCAAGTTGTGGTTACAAACGCTACAACATTTTTCATACTGCAAAATTAAAGGCATTGTTGCTGTTATCCCCTATTTTTTGTAAAGAAAGACTCTTATCATTCAAAACTTAGGAAACAGAAATGTTCTATTAGAATAAGTTCATAAGTGCTTTTTATGAGAAAAATATACATAAAATAAACATAATGTACATGCGCTGATATAGAAGTGTGCGCTGAAGTGACGGCTGCCCTTCATATTTGCTCCTTATTAAACTACGCTTTGTTTTTGTTAATGTTCCTGTCTCACTGCGACACTAGTTTGGTGTTTATTACTCCAACAAAGAGATAGCCATTTGACATTGATTTCTAAACCCAATTCTGAATCCTACTTGGAAGCTATTTCCATTGGCGTGTGTACACAAGCAAGTATATGTGTTGTCCAGAACACAGGAGATCAGATGAGGGAACTGAGGTTCAGTGGTTCAAAACGATTAGTCAAGCCTGATTTGGTGAAATGGCGACTGGTGATGCCTAATGAAATCTTCACAGATTATCGCTCACTCACTTCAACACACAGTGTTGTGCTTAGAAAGGGAAAGTCAACACACTTCGTGTATTTTTCAAGGGACCCTTGACACATTCCGGTGATCACTTCATTGAACACCTTTACACACTACTTGTACCCCAATGTACAATAGGTCATAGCTACTTAAGCATGGCCAATTAGTCACTGATTTAGGAAATCCACATCGGTTACCGAAAGTGGCTCATTGTGACGCGAAGGCTGGGTTTATTGTTGTGAACCAGATTCTGCCATGCTTGACCGATCCGAAGTCAATGAGTTTTCCCGTAACGCACACGGTCAACCCTCTAACGCTTTTAAGTCAGATCATCATGGATCTAAGGGACCCAATAACAACAACCTCATTCAGGTTAACTGTGTCAACCATGGTCACCCTAGACAGGCACACCGCAAGTTTCTGAAAGTATTTTGTGTAAATATCCGTTCTTTGAAAAACAAGACAATCTCTTTCTCAGATTTTGCCCCCAGTCATGACTTTGATATCGTAGCAAATAACGGAGACGTGGCTTGACTCATTTATTGATAATATCTGTCTGAGAGAACTTGTCCCACTGAGATACCTACTCCAACATGTTCCTCGTCAGGGTGGTAGAGTTGCACAATGACAGGCCGGACGAGCTTGCTTTAGTCGGAAACTTGAATTTTCAACTCGATGATCAGGAAGATCGTGACGCTTCCCGGTTTCTCGAGTCACTTGAAATCTGTGGACTTTAGCAACTTGTCAAGGATGCCACACATCAGAAAGGCCACATCCTGGACGTTGTCATCACGAAGGACACAAGGGCAATCGTATCTAACGTCAGCGTGTTCGATCCAGCTATCTGGTACAACAGTGGCCACTCATGTACGGATCACTCGGCAATGCAGTTCGAAATGGTGAAAAACCTGCCAACCCCGTCAAACCCATATCCTATCGTAAATATCGCTCGATTGATCTAACTTAATTACGTGATGACATGAGGACGTCCCCTGAGTTCAATTTCCTGCAAGTAAGCTGTTAGCACCTTGTTGATGCATACACTATTGGTGTAAGGAAGCTAGTCGATAAGCATGTTCCGTTGCAGTATAGGACCATCACACTCCGCCCACATGCGAAACGGGATCAACATCGTCTTGAATGTATGTGGCTCAGGTCTACGTTGAACGTTCAAAGTCTCAGTGTTGTAGAGTCAATACAATGTTGGCCAAGGCAAGAGAGTCCTACTTCGATTCAAGTTTGAAGACTGTGGCACCGACCACAATGGCATATACCTCATTGTCAAACATCTCCCTGGTAAGAGTACAGATCTGGTGCTTCCATCGACCATAGAACTCGTTGAACATTATAGTGATTTTTATAACAACATCATGCAAATAAGGAACGGGAGATGCCGTCATATCTGTGCTAGCTCCATCCAAAACTACGTCTACGCTTCGTACCTTAGTACACCAGCGTTTAAGGTTACGCTAGTCAGGTTAAGGGTTGTTTACCGTTGTGGTTTTGATGACGTAGCATTCGCGTAACTAAGAACTAGAAGAAAAGGATCATGCTAGAAAGTTCAGTTGTTTATTTTTAACTGGTTTTCGAGAATGTTCTGGGTACATGAATGTTCTGGAAATTCTTTTGGGTATATAATAGGGCGTGTTTGCCGAATTGAAGTTAAGTTTAGAAGTTTGAAAGTTTGAATAAAAAGTTTGCTTTGGAAATACTTGCAGCTTCTATCTTAAATATTTCTGTGTTGGAACTTACGTGGATTTACTATATTCTACAGTGACATAAATATTAAAGTGTTGAATTTGGATTATATAATTAACATTCCTGTATTGTTCTACCTTTGGATTATTTCAACTGTGCTTATCTACGAGAACATTCTACCGAAAACTCTTCAGGTTTATTCGACGCTGGAATATTTGTTGCATTGTTAAAGGGACACCTCCTAAAGGGACAAACTGTAAGCTAATATTTATTTTGCCTTCTTAAATTTTGTTTCATTTATTTGTTATTGTTTTATTACGCCATATTTTTTAATTATCATTTTTTTTAAATTATTGTACTAGTTTGTTGCTGGCTTGTTCTTTCTGTTACACAATATCGTCGTTTAGTAAACGTGCCACTTTATAAATAAACTTATATAGCGCCATGGGTCGTAACAATAATAATAATAATAATAATAATAATAATAATAATAATAATAATAATGAAAATAATACTGAAAATAATAATGATAATTATTGTCCTTCTTCAAAACAAAACCACCAGAAATTCCGCTCATTGAACTCGTATATCTATTTTTTACTTTTGCTGCGAAAAATATGCATTTATCTTTGCTCAAAGACATAGTTGGATGCATATTCACATCGTATTATTTTTTCCTTTGTTTTAAGCTGCAAAATTAGAGCGCCATTTCATGTAACATGTCTGTCAGGTTCTTTTTCCCGTATCCTGGCTCATTTTTTGGCATTTTTTAAACACTGATAGGACAAATCCATGCTAGTAAATTGGTTGACTTTGTTGATTTTTACAACAGTGATCATAACTAAGACGTTTCAATTGCCGAACGGTTAGAAACTCTAATATAAACATTTGCATACATGCATATTATGTCGCTGGCGTGCGTTAACATTTTAGAAGTAGTATTCATTAAAACATACAATCGAAATCACAAAGAGAATTCGATGAAACGGAAAATTTAAAAACAAAAACGTTTTTCGTTTATCAAATTTTAAGCATACCTTCGACCTAGCCCAAAATTCATCATTTAAAAACTAACCACACGTGTGATGAATAAATCCTTATTTTATAAAAACCGACTGAATGGACAACTTCACAATTACATGGGACCATGACCCCACTCTGACTATTGTGAAGTGTTAATAACATGTCTCTAATATGCGACAGCTGAAAACGGCCTGTCGCAATTGAGAGTAATCATTAATAATTGTTTAATAATACCATTTTACTTTACTTTATGTGCAACATTCATTCACAAGTAACAATTCCGTCAATAATATATAAGTTGTTGACTTGGTTAAGAATAAGTCTAGTAGTTGGATGTGTCGCATTGCCTCCAAAGGCTTGCTATGGGGAATATGATTGACACTCTTCGTGCTGCAGTGTGATACAAAATGGCTGTGAAGGGTGTTATTTAACACCTTATACGTAGTACACAATCTTACCGGTGCAAAATTTAGAAAAATGTTATAAACGCAATATAACCTGCAAGGTGCATAAGCAGGAAAGAAATATAAAGACAAATGCAAATCAAAAATGTACACGCCAGGAAGGCATAACTACAAACCAATAGACTATATTTTCTTTCACATGTATTTTGATATGTGAAGTAGTATCTGGAATCGTTCAAACAGTAAGACACCAATGGGCGTATTGAAGTAATGGCTTTGCGTGCTTGATAATATTTCTGTACTTAATGTCATACCTTCTGTTTGATAAAACATTGACTAAAACACGTCATTTATCCTGTACATATGTTTCAAAGAGACCTGTAATTTCTTTTTAATCAGCATTATAGAAAGACATTTGTATATGATATTTTATGAGTGAAATGGTTAAACTCTAAGTGACATACAATAATGCAAATATTTATTCATTGCTTTATGGACTGATAAATTAGTGAAATGTTTGAAATGTTGGCACGTACCTCTATGCGTATTCTTTGTAAAGATGGTCATTATTGAATATTTAGAACCACCATCTCTTCAGTTTTGTCATGTTGATATTAAAAATAAATTAACAAATGAACAGATCTTGTAAGGAACTGTTCAGGACTTACCTACTTGTGCCTACCATTTAACTATTTAAATGAGCCTTGTAGTGTTTTTGTTTTTTTATAGGAAAATTTGAAAAGGTAGTATGCCATTAAATATGACTCTATTAAAACAATGGCACTAACTAGTTAATTTAAAAGTGTCAAAACACTGAAACGAGACATTTCATATATAGAGAAAACCTTAAAGTTACCACACTGAAACGGTTAAAAGTCAAAAGGACTGACTGAGATACCTTATCCCCAACCTCGCACATCCTGAATGTTATTCTCGGAGACAAACAAAATAAATCAAACGTCCCATCTATGTGAGTCAACCACCAGTATGC
This sequence comes from Sinonovacula constricta, assembly GCA_007844125.1. Lineage (NCBI taxonomy): Eukaryota > Metazoa > Mollusca > Bivalvia > Cardiida > Solecurtidae > Sinonovacula > Sinonovacula constricta. The sequence goes on from CM017555.1 coordinate 31,426,240, forward strand.
ACTTGCATCGGAAGTTAAAACTTGATTGTAAAAGTTTTGAAAGCTACGCCGGGAAAATCAAAGCTGATAACTGTTCTCTTCCCATTTCGAATATTAAAAATTTATTTCCCCTGAAAACTTATTTTCTTATCACAAAAGCATTGACGCAATTAAAAGCTTCCAACCCGAATCTCCTAAAATCCACGTTGTGTCAATATTTGACTTTTTACGATTGTCTTAATTTCAAATACAAATGTCAAGAAATAATGCCACGTGTACGATAATTCGTGACAAGAATGTAGAATTCTCCGCTCTCTGCTTATTTACATGTCCAAAGCAAGAAAAGAGAAAACATAGAAAACACATGGTAGGAAAATAATTACAAAAATACAATTTTGGAACTTGTAGGGTGTTATTTATCATAACAATAAGTCATTTTTAATTTTATTGTTAAAATGTTATTCTTATCTGCTATCATGTTATTGAGTTGTAAATGTATGGAGCCTACGTTAAGACTACGTGCAAATGTGATATGACTAGTATATGGAAAGATGTTAGACAATACATTTTTTTCATTGTACGACGGCATCAATTTAAACGCCTTTTAATTAAAACTGTATTCATATGAACCCAATACATTTCAAAATTTTAATATTTTTACCAAAAAAGTGTCTAGATATTTGAGAAAAGTCTCAACCGAAAGTTAACAGACTTAACAAAAATATGAATTTAAGCATGTAACGATTTATCATTGCCTTTGCAAACTTTCAAAACCTTGTTATAACTCTAAGGTACGGGTTACCAAAATACTAGCTCAATTCAGTCAGGTACAATAATGCGACGTATCTTCGTAAATTAAAGGTTTAACACCTCATGTTTAAAACTTCTAAGAAATCTCTGATCTGTCTGGATACTATACAGCTATTGTCAGCTACCATGTCGATGAAGGAAACACTTATGAAAATCCTCTACACATGCCATCAATTTTATTTCTCTGAAACCTCGTCAAATTGACATACTTTATATTTCATCGGGTTATTTAATCTTGAATTATAACATTAAAGTGTCTATAATAACAAACAATGTCTCCAAATGGTGCTGTAAAGATTTTACGCTCTGAAAGAATACCTACGAAACTTCGTAGTATATATTAATTTTTTGGGGTACCTAAATCTTGTCTACATTTATGGTTTGTTGATTTCAATATTGTAGTAATTCCATACCACATTTTAGTTGTTTGTTATTATTGTTTGTCTTAAAAGTATCAGTTATTTAGTAAATTATGACAGAGAACTGCACAATGCATCATCCTACTGATATAAATACATCCGCAATTAAAATATAATCACCACAATAACAGTAATTCATTTGAAAGGACACATAACAAACGTAAATGTAAACGGTTATCGATTATCGACAATGTTGCATGGGCAAAAGGTCTACGGATTCGATATCAAATGAACAAAAAGGTCAGAAACATCGTTAACATGACTGCCTGGCTGTTACCGTCTTCATTCTGCTATCTTTACTGTTGTCAACTAGTCGTTGACTTAATTGAACTTAATCATTAAACACTGCGTGGGAGTGTATTATTCCTTCATGGATATAAAATTATACTTTGGGTTAAAGTTCCGTGTATTGTCGTTACATGTAATGGTAATAATATCATTACGAATTCTTTTAAAAATCTCTGCTAGCGTTTTGTACTTATATTTATATTCAATCAAGGTCAAAAATAAATAGAAAAGACGTCCAAATGATTGAACCACCATGTTAATGTATAGAAAAATATACAGGTCCTGTAAGAATTACCACAGATATTTAAATCTGAACTACCTCTAGATAAAGGCGAACAAGATCAAGGTAAAAAGGACAAAAACACAGAGACGAGACATAACACACAAATAGAAAAGCCAGCACTTTCCGCCTTGGAAAGGTCAGTCGGCAAAAGGACTAACTGAGGTGCTTGAAAGTGACTCGTGGGGCGCTCCAACCTCGCACTTTCTAAAGGTTTTTTCTATCAGTATGAATATCCCATCAAAGTGAGACAATTTACAGCAAGCACCTGCATCGGAAGTTAAAAGTGAGGAAAAGAAACTTATATACAGACAAAATAACTGGTAATAAGCTATCAACATATGTACAATATGTACAGTAAATAAAAGCCCATACAACCCCAAAACTTTAAAGCAGTGTTACAATTTAGGCCAAATATTAAAAAGTCAATGTTGTCAGTTTTACCTTTGGCTTGTATGTGTCAAATTATGTGTTGTTCAAATTCAAAAAAGAATCTTGTAACCATAGGCCCTTATTTTCGTATTACAAACTGGAGTATGTGGGCTGATCTTGGAGGTGGCGATGTTTCCCTTGGACTCTTAATCTGTGCAATGATAATTTAAAAATTGAAAACATTCAAGTTAAAACTTTATAGTTCGCTTTTAATTATTGGCATCTACACATTAAACAGATTTTTACTGTTTTTGTGAAAAAAGAATATTTCAGTTTTATTATCGCCGCAAAAAATCTGTATGAAACCAACAATTAAAGGTTTTGCACAATATTATTAAAACTCTAAAAAGGTGTATATTGTAAATCCTCATTTGAAAGATATATTAATCTAAAACTGGACAGTGGAGTATATATAGTATTTTAATCATTTATTGTAGAAAGGGTAGTGAAGTGTATATGGTATTCCAATCATCATTTGTAGATAGATACAATTAACTTAGACATGGTAGAGGAGTACATATGGTATTCCAATCATAAACTGTTTATAGAATTTTTTTATTTTAGACCAGGTAGTGGAGCGTATTTGGGTTTTTTTATAGCTTCTAAAAATAAAGTTCTGGCTTGTATTCTAGCGGTCAATATCAGATAACAAGGAGATCTAAAGCTCTCGTTGAATCGCACTTATTTTAGGGATTTTTGTTTTTTTTGTTGCTGATGTTTTTTCATGTTTTGTTGAGCATTTTCTAAAAAAAATAAGATAAATAATCTATTTTATTTCTAAACTAGTTAAAATCGCACTATAGATTCTATTGCTGTTTTATTAAATCGAACAAGGTATACAAATGGTTGATACACAATACAGCTGCAATCCAAATGACAACCTTAAAGTGTGTTTACATGTTGTCGCATGTAACATCAGTATATATGCTTTATACAGAGATTAAATACCAGAATGCAGCATGAACATGTTTCGAAGTGTTATTTAACGTTATCACGAACTCTAAAATAGTTCAACAACTCATATCAGTGTGGTATAAGTGTATAGTTAAACTGTCATTTAATGAATTCCGATGTTGTGTCTGTACAATGTATTTGATGTAGACATGGTGTTTTAATCGACAAACACAGTGTTGGCAAATATGCCATATTGCCATGACCGCAGAAGCTATTATGTTTGGACTCTAGATTCCAGTGCCTGCTGATTAATATTCGACAACCTATGGGCTTCAAAATATCATGTCTTTTTTATTAAAGCAATGGCATGCGTTTACGCCTTTGTGTTGATTACATTGATCAAATCGCTGAGTATAAATTGTTAAACCCCTATGCTTTATGTGGAATAACACAGAGCCAAATGATGAAATGACTTTAGAATAACAACTCTAATGCACACTATCTGGGTTCTTTAAATATTTATATCATTAAAACAGTTTTGTCTGATGAAAATTGTTTCTGTCTCAGTTCCCATTAGCAAATGCACTTCGTTTATCCGAAATTTAATTATTTCGCTGTTAAATGAAATATTTAAATGAACAGAATGAGATTAGTAATTTAATGGAATTAAATACCATTGTGGATTGAAGCAAATATTAAAGCTGTTGTGTTTGTTGCGTCTGCACATGAAACAACGTACTTTATTAATTTTTTAAAACTTCTCAATATATAACACTTTTCTCAAAAAGACACCCGAGACAGGTGTTTGAAACCAGGTTGATAACTCAAAACACACATAGAGTAAACATTGTTATTAAAGTAGAAATCGAAATTTAAAAAATTAACTAAGTCCATGCTTTATAAAAATGTCATTTAGCTACTGTGCTGCCATGTTGAAAACTTAAAGTAGGCCACACATCTTTGTAATATGTTTAAATATTATTCTGAGAAAATGCTATATTCGGTAAATTGAATAAATGTTATCTAAATTAAAGGTCAAATCAATTTCTCAACAAACGTTGACATTTAAACTGGAATTTACAAAGTCTTTCATTGCATCCTATATAGTCTTCTGGGATATTTAAAACGGAAAAATAATTAATTTGCTTTGAAATGAACAGAATTATAGATATCATAATTAAATATTTTACTAACTAACTTTATTTTATACTTATTTTAATTGCGAAATACTTTTTACATCGGTTTTTCTTCTATATGCAGTTTATGTTTTTAGCAATGACATTCCACATTATATGAAAATGCTCCTGAATGAGTGGGTTGTACTATTGCAAAGTATTATGTTTGCTTTTTAAAAACGTTTTTCTTCTTAACACATGTTTTTTACTTAGTGCAAATGGAACAAATTATCATGTTTTATGTTTAAATATTAAGCACGTTTAAATTCTATAGGTGTAAGTGACACGTTTGAAGGATGAAAGCCTTAAATAATGTAGAATATTAGACATCTTTGTCATGAAAATGTGTAGTTAATAACTTAACTCCTATGTTTTAAATAACCCTTTAGTAACAAAGCGCCAGATAAATTGTATTAATAAACGGTGTGATTATTTTAATGAGTGAATGTATCACTCTTTGTTCAACAATGTGTTGTGTAACTTGACAACTAGCTCTTTAATGGCGAATACTGTTTTGTATACACTGTTTTGTCTTAGATTCTTCTACCGATCCAATGCCGGGGTTTATAAAGGGGACAGCAGAGAATTTTACTTCACGAGCCGGAGATATTTTCTAAAATAGACATTTTTTGTTCTCAATAGTGATAACAAATAATTGTGCCAGACGTCGCGAAAACTAAGAATAGGTTCGGACCCATGAGATTTTCAGTGATGTGAATGTATGATTTTAAATATACGTATTCTACAGTTTCATCACAGCTTCACTAGACAAGGAAAACTATTTTACTAAGATAACATATGCAAGATTTTCTTCCACATCCGTTTTGATTGTAAAATATAAATACAGATATAAATTTAAGCCCCTTAAATTTACAACTGAGCAACTATAACATCGTTTTTGAAATTATGGAAGGTATAAATGGTGAATCTTGTTTAACACATGCTGAATTAAACACATACTTTCCAAATCCTCTGTGCATACTCCTCCTTACACTTAAATACATGACTCTTAAAGTTGTTCAATCACTTTTGAATTAAGACCTTTCTTGCTGTTAAAATACATAACAGTCTGTTCGTATTAAGAACACATTTTTTGGTTTATGATAACAATAATTCAAAATCAGAAAAGTTTGAAGCCAAAATGCAGTTTTGACATAACTGTTCTTGCTTGTTTAGCTATCCCAATCTTAACCATGTATAATCTTGATTTTTGGTCATCGCTGAAGCAAAGTGCCACGGCAACATTTATCATATTGAAAACAGAAGTCCGATTTCAGAAGCTGCATAGAAGTTGGTTGATGTGGGTTGGATGTGTTCAGCCTTCATGTATGGTTATGCCCTGAATACTGTCTTTTAACAATTAATGTACATGTACTTATAACAGTTTTAAATTTCGCAAACTGTCAAAATGCGCTTTCATTTTCATTTAATATCATAAATGAAACCATACATTATGCATATATAAATATAAAGATAAAATAACAAAATGTCGAAGCGCAAACCAAAATATGACTGCAGAGCACGTTGATCACCCTGCAATCTTGACTAATGTCATGTGTTTGCCTTTCATATTGCAATTTTGAGTATTCTTTTAATTTCTATCTATAGTAATACCTCGTATTTATGTTGAAAAAAGATCCCAAAGACCAGACCTTTCATATTTTTTGTTTTAAACGTGGCAGGTTTTAATCGTAAAAATATTTAAGAACTTCATAATAATTTTACTACTTTAATTACTAATAATACTGAACAAGCATTATGCTAAACGTACTTTCATTTGGCATTTTGACCAACTTGTGCACTTGGTCTCTAGTGTAATTATGCCCATTGGGTTTATTTCTGTCATGAAACGTGTATTATTTCAAATATCTCTTAATAAGAATCTTCACACAGACACACAGACACAGACACAGACACAGACACAGACACACACACACACACACACACATATATATATATATATATATATATATATATATATATATATATATATATATATATATATATATATATATATATATATATATCTAAAACTAACATTTGTCTCAAGGTTTGGCTCGGTGGACCATATATCAGTCCAAATAAGCCATGTTTTTAAATGTAAAAGCGTAGAGGTCAATAACAGGAACAATGTATGTCCGCAATATTTATGCCCATTTATATGTTCAAGAAATATCTGTTTGTAATTGTGCTATCTATTTAAACAGCAATACAAACGACACAACAACAATTTAATTCTTCCAAGTTGTAGCAATGTTCGACCTTCAACGGTTGTTTTTACTCCAACATGCAAATGTCAAAAGATCAATTCACGCTTGAAACAGATTCGTGACTAAAATATTCTTCATACTAAACATTTGAACAATCAAAAGACATGACAGAAAATCTATGAAAATGCTATGTTGTCATAATACGGTATTTTCTAAAGGGAAAAAGCTATACATAAAGCTAGTCTGTGTCCGTTGTTTGTGTAAAATATAAATCTATTTGAACCACACTTTTTTCGCTGCATTTCATTACAGAACACATGTGTTTCATTTTCAAAGCAGCGCACGTAATGATCGTATGCTTCGTGGTAAAAGGGTTTAAAATAGGTTAATAACTGATTATGATAATTTTCTTTGCCGAATTTGATATAAAATACTCTATATAACCCCCATACAATTAAATACACGTAGCTTCAAAGTTGGTTCATGTTGCTTCATGTTTTCAAAATTACGACTACGTTTTCAACAATAATGAAAAACGACCAAAAACTCTTTATTTAAACTTCTTTTGTTTCATGTTGTATTTTTCCAGTTTTAATATTGACGTTTCTCTGTTTACAGGATGTACTTTGTTTAACGAGATACCATTTGTATATTAACAGAAATGAAAAATGCTTTCTATGCACAGAACTTGTTTTGTATATGTAACAGTTAAGATTTTACAAATACATTCTTATAAATATTATGAACCAGAATGTCGCAAAAAGGTTAACCGAACTCGCTACAGACCGACATACGGAAGAAAATGACAGGTGACACCTACTGTTGAGTTTTCGTTGTTAAGTGTTAATTAATTGTTCTCTTTTTTAAACAATGATGTTTAAAATGTATTCATTTTCATCACAAATGTCATATATACAAAACATTGTTTCTGGCCAATCATATATTATGTTTATTTATATGTGAGATCAGCATCTGACAAATGTTGTATAAAAAGAGTTATATTTTAACTGAAGGTTTAGAGCATATACATACATACTTGTAGCTCATCTAGAATGAGCCAAAAGAACAAACACGTAAGTCGATTGTACAAAACTTAAAACTAACATAATAACTATACAAAGAAGCTAGGAGTTACTAACGGGTTCGCTTTTTATGTAATGCATCGTTTCAGTATTTTGTAAGGTTTACATTTTACTTACATGTGAATATCTGTGTACTTTCGTTGTAGTTGTTATTGTTTATATCTTAATAAATGCTGCCATGCTTGTATGTCATTGTCATATTTTCGTTTGTATATTTGTGTTGATTTTAATGCTGCTGCATTGGCATGTTTTGGCGATTTATGTTTTAGTTTTCTATTTGATGTTCATTACATATAAATATACATATTATATATTTTTTCTGTAATTAATGAGCAACTCTGCAGTCTGTTGTCATATAAATTAGTATAAAAAATACTATATAAATTCATAACTAAGATTGAAACAGCAGAACTACCCTTCATTATTTTAAGAGTTCCTTGTTAATGATTATAGTGTCAGATATTGATTTTTTCGCTTTTTTCTTTAATCTAAAACATATAATTAGTCTGATACCATCACCACACAGCACCACCATATTACCGCCGGCATCTAACTCTAACATTCTTCCGATATCTAGACAGACAATTTCAATGTAATTTAATTGAACTTCATTTTTGAACCGTGCGACAGAATTAGCAGTGATTTTATTTCACGCTTTGCCTGTTTAAAGTTCTGTTTATATGCGGTATAAAATTCTAATATAAAATGGCAAAACAAGTTGTTTTACTATTTCGTTTAAAATGCATTGTGCGCAGATATTGTTGTTAACCCGTTAAAATATATAATGAAATCTAATAGAGAATCAGATTCTCTGTTCTGTATAAAGAGTCATGTATAAAGATATAAGTTAGAACTCTTTGCTGCGATGGTTCGGCAATCATTTATTTGGATGCTTTCATCACAATTCTAAAACCATAGACTTGTAATAGAAAATGCGAACAGTTATTAACATATGTATAGAAATTATGAAACATGAAACTGCATTTCGTGCATGTATGGTTGGTTATGTGTATGCTTTGAATTTTAACTATGCAACAGATAGTTATAAATCATCAAGTTTATTTCCATCGTTTGATTTTCAAGCAATATAAATCCTTATTCATTTTCTTACTTAAATATTATTTTTTTATATTTCTTATTCAATAACATGCGTAGAAAGAATTATTATCTTTTGTATAGGTCTGGAATTTCAACAATTGTTAGCATTTCCTCACAGTCACATATATCAATTACATTTCGTTGATTATGAAAAGTACATATATCAGTTGAGGAGACACTTCTAGCCAAGATGAAATAATCTTGGAAGCTGGTTTGTTCTATTACACTTATGTGAGATGACACATCTCATTGAAGATCTCGTTAGTAAGATAATGGCTTCAGAAGGTTGTATATGCCTGTCAAGTAGGTATTTTCAATATGAAGCCTTTGTTAAGTGTGACGTGTTTCTTAGAAGGATGAACCACGAAAACGTAGCTTTTGTATATAGTTATAAAAGTATGAAATTTGCTACCTTTGGGTTTTTTCACATATCTGTTTCATATTCTTTAATCCTGCTTAGAATAAGTGTTATTTTCTTAACTCACTCGGGATTTGAAGATGTGAGAAGTTTAGTCATGTTGCACTTTTGGTTGGAATAGTTTGCTAAAACCTGTATGTAATTTTAAAGAGAACAGCAGCAGAATCTGTTGTGCAGTCAAGATTGATCGCTGCTTACTTTTGGGTTTTTTAGTAAGAGACTATATGTGAATGATTTATGAGCTTGGGTTGTTTGTTTTTATTTCATTTTTTAAGTCTGTATATACTTTGTAACCAATAGGAAAACCATTAAAGAAAATGAGTCCATATTAAAAGTACATATTATGTCGCAATATTTTAAAGTGTGATGTCAATTTTTAATCGGCATAGAAACCATCTTTGTCCGTTACAATAGTTTGAAAGCACTGCTAAAATTGTGCGTTATCTTTAAATTCATATGTATCTCAAAGTGCAAACCCTATTGCAAAATGTGAAGATAAAAGTTCAGAGTATTTCCTTGTTAATACGTTATTGTTCATTTGTTTATTCTATTAATGTTGTAGCAAGGTTAGAATGATTGTTGTTTAATGGTCGATGTTTGTACTTAACTAATGTCCGTTTTATACCTCCAACGGTTAATGAAAATACATCTCATAGCCATCTAAACCAAGTACATGTATTTTAGACATCTAATCTCTGCTAATCCGCAAAGTGAAATGAAAATTGAATGAATAAGACGACATGGTGACAAAGTCAAAGAAATATTGATGAGAACCAACACGGAGCGGTCCTAGATTCACCATGTATGTCACGCATTAGGCTTGTCATAGCTGCCCTAAGGACGACGACGATCAATTTCGGCGCGGTGGACATGGCATCTGCATACAACCAAAAAACCAAGGTCTCGGAAAAACAAGAAAATAACACAACGAAGCGGAAATGTATACATTTTATAAAAGAATTCAATATTCCGAAAAGTGCATTTGTATTGTGTTAGGAATGTAATACGGATGATATTTGAAAGAAGCGACTGGTTTACATGACTGTCAAATATGTTTTAATTTAAAAATTATTAAGGGATATCTTTTCGAAATTAGTTTGGCGTTTATGGGAATTTATAAACCTAATTTGTTGAAATAATCTTGTGAGAACCCAGATATAATACGTCTGTCACATACACATAAGCTTCACACTGCAAGTTAAAATCTAAATTTACCTACAGGACATTAGTCACTTATATAACTTATTTCCCAAATTAACAGGTCATCTTCCCTGACTTTTAAACCTGAAGCAAAATGTCACAAAGCTTGATTGTCGACCAAATGGGGTTAGATATTGAGTGTGGGAGCCTACACATATGCCATTTTAGGATTTGAGCATTCAGGATCAATTGTTGTTTAATGCACTATAGCGTACACAACAGTACCGCTGGGAATGGTGTTTGAATGCAGTAATCAAATAAACTCTCCCCTTTGCTCTTTAATATTAATTGTTTTGAAGAGATTATGCTCATTAGGAAACACTATGTCATAATTTCAGAATGAAATGTGATGAAAATGTGTAAATGCAAACATTCATAGTATTATTTATAAGGCATCATAAAGCGAATGTTTATTGAAAAGTGTTAAGTCTCTTTAAAATTCACTATTTAAACTGTTTCATGCATAACATATTTTAAAAGCTTCCCATCTACTTGCACGTTCATCAGCAGACAGGTTGTTTATTCACTTCTAGTCAACATCGGTTGAGGGTGTGGGCGATGTTAAAATTTTATTTCAATACGTGCGGTATGTTAAAACTAACTTATAGTTTTTAATGCATTGAAATCAAATGTTAATTTTATATTTCGTTTTAATATCATATAACCACATAAATGTTCGATTGTCGAGGAACACAAAATATGACTTTATGTGTAAGAGTTGATTAATGAAAACATTGCTTCAAAGTCATAATTCGATAGTGTTTGCAACAATCCACCTAAATTCACCAGCCAATCACTTATTTCTAAACATAAACATTTGATAAGAATATATGACAAAGTCCAATGAGCATTGATAAATCCAGCATCCTTGCCTTTTTATCCAAAAACAACCAATCTTTTTCCTAGATTGTTTAAATAAAGGTCGTCGTTTTAATTGACGAAGAAACTGTGTCAACTAATTACAATGAAATGCCATTACACCCAAATACAATTAACATCTTTCTCCAGATTCTTTCAAGTCACATGCTATGTCAATATTTAACCGCCTACGATTGCTTTAACTTCAACATACAAATGTCACAGGAGTATGTCACATGTACGACATAGTCGTGACTTGAAATTTTCTGTACTAGTCCTTTACCGTTTATTACAAATGAGACAGCACGGTATATGTCAATGTTATTGATTCTTTCAAGTTTCATCTTTCCACTAAAATATTTCAATAGTTATTACATCAAAGTATAGGTTTGAAACATTATGACACAAATACCGCGTGGAATCATTCTGGGTAAACAGAATGTGAAAATTAAAACTCCAGTTATTTGTTACTGAAAAAAAAAAACACTTCAATCATGACGTTCGCCTGCTTGCTCCATTCAAGGACATGCATTAACCATATTTATGCTAAAACATTTTGAAATATTATTATTAATTTGAAGAAATGTCAAATGAAAAAATATTGTGTTGAACTGAATTAAACAAGCTACATGTATTCAGTTCACCTTAGTCTATTATTATTTAGTTTGATATCAAAATTCAACAGTTTTGTTAGTGGTATGCTACTTTAACGATAAAATTACTTCGAAGAAAATCGTTATTGTTTATTGTATACATATGTGTGTATCAATGTATTGTTGCACATTTTATACATATGTGTATCAATGTATTGTTGCACATTTTATACATATGTGTGTATCAATGTATTGTTGCACATTTTATACATATGTGTGTATCAATGTATTGTTGCACCTTTTTATACATATGTGTGTATCAATGTATTGTTGCACATTTTATACATATGTGTATCAATGTATTGCTGCACATTTTATACATATGTGTATCAATGTATTGCTGCACATTTTATACATATGTGTGTATCAATGTATTGTTGCACATTTTATAATTTTATACATATGTGTGTATCAATGTATTGTTGCACATTTTATACATATGTGTGTATCAATGTATTGCTGCACATTTTATACATATGTGTATCAATGTATTGCTGCACATTTTATACATATGTGTGTATCAATGTATTGTTGCACATTTTATACATATGTGTATCAATGTATTGCTGCACATTTTATACATATGTGTGTATCAATGTATTGCTGCACATTTTATACATATGTGTATCAATGTATGGTTGCACATTTTATACATATGTGTATCAATGTATTGTTGCACATTTTATACATATGTGTATCAATGTATTGTTGCACATTTTATACATATGTGTGTATCAATGTATTGTGGCATCTTTGTAAAAGATTTTTTTATAAAATGTACAGTTTGTATATATCGCATATTTTCTTACAATAACTAAAGCAAATTAGCTAAGACATTTTGATAATGTGTTAGACATCCGAATTAACTCGAAGATACAGAAAACGTCACGAAGAGAACGGTTTTAACACACCTTTTGCTTTTGATTTTGAAAAATATTATTACACTGCCCTTGATGAGCAGTTAATGCTATCCAAAACACTGTTTTACTAAAGCTGCAAAACTGAGTTCGAGTATCATGTATAAATATATTCTGTGTGGCAGTATAATTGTTGTTATTAAATTTTTAGCGGACTAAGCAGTCTAAACAATATCTCTCTTTTGAGCAGAGCTAGCACATCCATGACAATAACCTTTCCGGAAATCATCGGGGCACGTTATCAATGTCATGTGGAAACGTTATAAATTTAATGTGGAATAGAGAACCATTTGTTTTATCTAATAATGAGATAAACCGATGCAGTTAGGATAAATGTACCCACATGGGGTATACTGTACTTCTTTCAGAATACTAACTCATGAACTAAATAACTATGTATTTTTTACAGCCACAAGTGTCTGATTTCTGTATTTATCCTTCTCTACTTATAAACACACTGTGGAATAAATACATAACAAGATAAAATCACCAGAGTAAAAGTAACAACTATTTTTATAACGTAAAAGTGCAAACATTACGTAGGTGGAATATGTTATGGATTATGCCGCTGTTTCTTTGACAATCCCGCTGGAAAGGCTACTGATCTTATACCACATAAACTCAAATTCATCAAATTGTCTCATGCTGTCTTGTTTTATTGGACATTATATGGCTATCGATCGAATTGGGAAACATGCAAATGAGTAAAACTAAGGACGGATTGATCTATAGGAACATGTTTTTGTTAAACCTGGTAAAATCTGTTAATTTAGATCATGAAAATAAGACATATAGTGAAGAAGTGTATTGCAAAAGCGCCTATACAAACCAATTTAGAATCTGGTTATGGAGTACATGCTTCCCTCCTTTGACATGGATCTTACTCATACGACCAATTGCTAACCTTCATCATATCTCCTGGTTTATTGCCTATCATTAATGACACTTAGAGTATTACATAAAGTTTTCACCTCGCGGGAGAATATATGCGTGCCGGTAATTTAAAAAAGTATTTCCTGGTAATATTTCATTTAAGTAATGATCAGATGAGATAGCATTTTATCTATTCTCGAATAATGTTCTTTAATCAATTATCTATAATTGAGATAAAATTCAAAACGTAGAAGTTTAAGCACCTGTGAACTTATTATTAAATTATTTCAGACAGTCCCTTTGAAATGGTCATCATAATGGCTTTGAGATGTCTTTTGAGTAAAACGTTTAGGACAATACATAAGCATATAGATCAGTGTTTTAGCTTCAAATAATCGTCTTAAAAATATAAAGTTTAAACAATATTCAATGTTCTTCCCATTCGTCGGTCCAATGAATCGTTCGTTACTTGTACGGTGAACTTACTGTTTCCTGAATTTATTATTGATAGGTATCTTTAAACAAATTAATACTTTTATACATAAATAGAAAGGTTAACTTAAAATGTGACCAGGTAAACTTTGACTGGTTTTGACATTATGTCTACCTTAAATGTTATCAATAGACTAAAAGAGAACAAAATATGATGTAAAAGTGATGTTAATGTTTGGACAATCAGCAGAATATTGATCTTTTCTAGAGTCCACGTGCATCTGTCATGTAAGTCACGCACTTGTTCCAACACAGGCTCCCCTGGTACATCAGGAATTAGAATGTCATTTGCATACTCTCGCCAAAAAAAGGCTTCTCTTCAAATAACTGCTTACAACAGACCCATTTATGTAGAAAATATGTAAACAGTAAACATTTGTTTTCTTGTTTGAATAAAACCCACAGATTTGAATATTTGTGGATAATAATTTCTAACAATACTGCACTGGGGTATGTACATGTATTGTCAGTCCAAATTATTTATCACGAGTACAAAGAGCAAACATATACGGCATGTCGTCCTGTTGTTTTGTGACCGACTCATAGTGTCATACTGTATGTAAACCTATGTAACTGCATGCGTGGCTAAATGTTTGAAAAATGTAATAAACTTTGAACAGTCTACGAGCTTTTGAATTAGGACATCACACATATTTGAGTTTAAAGTTAATTCCTACTTATTATTCATTAATAATTGTTTGTTTGTTTGTTTTTATACAAAATAAGTGTAATCTAGATTCCAAAAGTCTTTGCTCGAAAAGTTCACAAAGTGCAAAGCTAAACTCGCTGTGTATTTTTTTAATTTTATATAATTAACATTATTGATTAATGATTAACTTTGTCAAATCCAATAATAGTTAGGGCTAGGTTCATGTTTCATTATTTACATTTCGATTGATTTTTGCTGCAATGAACAAAAAATTACTACAGTGTGACGTAGTCAGCGCTCGCATTCCCGATTTTTGATTGGCATGGGGCGGAGTTTATTTTACTAAGGACTGTTTTTATGAATGACTGTAAACATGACGTCAAAATTACGTTATAAAGCAGACGTGTTTTTTCAAACTCATTGCATATAATTCTGGTTTCAAACACATTATCTTTTTTAATTCTGTAATAATGGCTTTTAACGAACTCTAAATGGGGAACTTCTTTCTTATTGTTTTGTTTCTTGACATTGTAAGCGTTAACGTTAAATACGAATATTTTTATCACGCGTTTAATAAGCTATTCCTTTAATCTAACTTCTTTTAAGAAGACACAGGGTTTGTTTTATAAAGAGGTTGTACTTATCTATCTTTTAAATAAAGTTATTCTTCTAATATCTAATTGTAATGTAAAGTTCAGTAATGAATGTTTGATTTTTGACGTCCATCGAATGATGAACCGTGCTGGGCCGTTTAAAGTATATCGAGTGATCCTTCATCCTAACACTGTACATCATCCGATGAACGTCAAAAATCAACGATTCATTTCTTAATGTACATGCCCTCACAAGATATTGTACTGAACTTCTGCGATCACAAGGTTAAAACAATTATATTTATATTTCCAATCAATATTTGTGAAGGAACAGATTATAAATCACAGATATTAATTAAATGTTATATTTTTTATATTTATCAATTATCTAGACGATGACTTTTTCACACACCAACTCACCACTTGGTTTCGATATTGCATGAAATTTAAGAACCGAAAACTTACTTACTTTAAGGATCTGGCTAGTGAAATTTAAACTACAGTTTACATTAATATTTGACAGGAAATATGAGTGAAAGGTTTAACTGTAAACCAGTAACCCAGAGTTGGTGTATTCTGATCTAGCAAACAAGAATTTAAATATACAGGATTGATAATGCTGCTTTTATGTTAAATGTAAAAAATGAATTTCTAATCTTATCTATCTTCTGGTTATTAAACATGGGTTCCCCGTAATCAATGCAGTGTAATTAAATTTGAATGGTTTAACAACGTTGTCGATTATAATCCTGTGTATTTCCTTAATTAGTCATTCTTCATTCATAGCTTCGATGAACCAACTTGTTTTCAAAACCTGTTTTGCTGTCTGGTTGTTCTGGCCATGTTGAACTTTTGTGGTGTATAACTAACTGTCTGCGCTTGTACAAAGACAGAATAAAATATTCCATATATTACACTTGTCGCGCTCCCAACACAGCAGAATTTACCTTTTGTTTGTCGTCACCTGAATGTCTGGGGACATAACGCCGACAATGAAACTATTATTTCAGTAGTCATAGCTTTAACATAAATGGTTCATTCATGAAACGTGTACGGTATTAATAGTTTGAAGTTCAGTATGACGTGATGGGTTTCTATTAAAACGAACCAACCGAAGCATGGAATGCATTTTTTACATGTTAAATGTAAATACATTCATTTGCTTTAACAAGCACAGTGTTTAAATCTTGCTGGAAACTCAAATCAAAACGATAAAGTGACAATACTGTAGTATATTCTGTTAAACTACTTGAGACTCTTTTATTGTTATATCAACTGTTATAGTAGATACACCATCCTGATATATGAGTATGCCCACAATAATTGTTAATTGAAGCTATGGCATTAAAAATAATTTGTAAAAAAAAATCACGTTGTTCGAAAGAGGCTTTCATAAAATTGCATTTATTCATTTTTATAATGAACTGCATATCTGGAATGAAAATGAACATGGCGGTTTATATATATCACGCTTTATTGAACATTTATTAAGTGTCTGTCATCTTGGTATTTGTGTCAGTCTAAACTTGTGTCATACTATTGTCAATAAAGCAAACTGCTGCTGCCTTGCTGAATACAGCCTTTTCCTTTTGTATAGATGTTTGTACATTCACCGACAGTGTTCATTCGTAATCATAGCTTATAAAGTGTGGTAATATTTATCTAGTTTTAATCTGAAGACCTTCAAATGACTAAAACTAAATTTACTTCATGGTTAAAACTAGTTCAGTGTATTTAGAAGCGTCGCATGAAATAATATGCAATTTTCTTTTTTCCTCATGTTTTGATTTGCATCTGATATCTGTATTCTGACATTTTAACAGTTGCTTTGATATATTTAAATTTGTTTAAACGTTTATAGAATAATTTGCCATAACCTTGCAATTTGGGTATTGTGTTAGATGTTTCGGCTGTGTGCCCTGAGACATATATAACAGACAAAATGCAATTAACGCTAAGGAGGAGGCAATGTAGCATACATATAGTGCTATGCTGCCAGCAACGGTAATAATTAACTTGTCATTTGCCTATTTTATATACAATACCGTGGTTTCGGAAAACAAGTAAATACAAAAACTTGACATGAAAATATATGTCATTGTATTATTTTAAGCATTTATTTATTATTGATTTGTTAATCCATTACTAATTTATGATTGAAGATCTAAAAAAGATGGCGCCGTCTGAAATCATGTCAATATTAAGTGACAATTTTTACAACATGAAGTACATATGTTGCAGCTATAAGTCCGCGTTTCATTACAGAGTTTATAAAACTCTCCTTCTTGAAATCTTGTACAGGAATGTCTTCTTATAGACAGTTGCATGTCGAAGACAAGCAATGAACTTAGAAAATTTATCGGCATTACACTTAATTCAAAGTAATTTGCGGCATACTAGTTTAATATTTAAACACTTTTCATAACATATTATGCTTTAGTAATGGGAAGTTTATGTTGTTGCCATATTGTACAATCTGTTTATTGAACTGATGAAATACCTTATTATTTAAATATATTTTTCAGCTTCATTTGAAACACATTGTTGTCAGTGGGATTTATCTAAAGAATAAAAAACATGGAGTTACGTTATATAATGTAGGTGGTGGGGTTTTAACCCCAAAAAACAAGTCATAAGAAGTTTACTTTGGTTTTAACAACTACTGCTTTTTAAAATTTCGTTTTTTATGAAAGTCAAGGAATGTTGTTTCGAGTATTATTGACAAAATTGTGTGTGTGTGTGTGTGTTTCAGAGTAACAACGTTATAAAGTCTTTAGCAGAAGATACTATAACAAAAAATTCAGTAGACATGTAAAGAAAGACTAGATCTCAAAAGTTCCGTCATACTTTCGTCTGAAAATGATAAGTATCTTTTTTACCTAAATCGCCCATCTAGCAGATATGTCCAAATGTTTAATGAACATTTACAGAGATATAAGCGATGTCGATCACGACATGTGAATAGATTTTAATGCTTTCTGTTCGACTTGAAAAACGCACAAGGACAACGTCCAATTTCCATTATTTAGAAATGATCTAATCTTACACGTCCATCTTCCAACAAATCCGTATGGCACAGTAAACATTTTAAAATATCATTTCAATGGGATATGTTAGACACAGGCTTAATCACAAGCACGTCATAAGACGTAGATATCTTGATAACAAGATTTGCCAAAACAAGGGTCAAATCAAGATCTGGCATCCATCTGTAGTGAAAACATAACAAAATAGTTTTGACTTGTTATTATTGAATTCTACGATAATTTCGCGTTATGTTATTGAGCAAACGACGTGGATTGGTATTTGCTTTCAAAGAGGTGCTCACATATATCTTGTCAATGTTTTTTTTGGTAGATATTGACAAAAGTCGGTCAGTTGTATTTATCTACTATGGACATCGTGATAGCCATGAAAATGGATTCATTGCAAACAACATGGTAATATCCGAAATTAATTTAAAAAGCAACTTGTATTGTATTTTTTATTTAATTAAGGTTGTTTTAATGGTATTTGAAATGAAATAATACTTGGTGGTGGAAATATGCAAATATATGCCTGCCTTAAAACCTGTTTCTCGGTATTCTATCAAATTTGTACTTAGTAACATAATAAAAGAGAACGCCTTCTTGTCAGAAAATATTTCTTTCATTTCCAATTTTACATTTAAGATGCTCCCGATCGCTTAATTTTTCTGTACGATCCTAGTCAAATTGATATCATGTCTGTTAGGTTAAAATACGGTTAGCTTGTTGCAATTAAAAGTTAAACTTCTGCATTTTCCAGGAGTTAGTATCCATGTCATGTTGCACGCTTACAACATTTAGTCACTCTGTCGTATCTAAGTATCTCTATTAAAGACACATTTGTTAAACGGCGTATATACCTAACATTAATCAATCATTATATTTTTCTTCTGTAAAATAAAACACACGGCTTTATTGTATGTGGTAACTTAATTATACGTATAATGAATGGAACGCAACTGTTTAGTTGTGAGAATTTACATGCGGTATATTTTATTTAAAATGTCAACGAGCCATAAGGTTCATGTATAAGCAACGGGTGTGAGATGAGTTAAACAACCATACAGGTGAGGTTTCCTTGTTGTTGCATATCAATTCACAGTCTAATTGACGAAAGAAACGCTTATATATTTAGGGTGTTACAAAACCTGTGTTGTCTGATTTAAAACAGTTTAACTTTGCAAACAGCCTTTATCTGTATGTGAATGTGTCCAATGCGAAATATTACAGAAGAGTGTAGAAAGAGAATAGATATAGTTCAATTTACAGAGAAAATGTTTTACAAACAGGCAGCCCATGAAAGACTTAAGAAAAGCGTCTTCCTTTGACGTCCTAGTATTCTTCTGACATAATAAGTCGCTTCATATTAGCATATAATCTTATATACATGAACACGAAATAGTTAAACGCTTGATACCTGCAATATGACAGGTGATGGAATAAACAATTCAAAATCGAATCAGTGTACGATTCATTCAAAGAATTTAGATTAAAATATAAGCATAATCCTGAGGGGTGCGGTGTTTCATATTAACAAGCCTATTGTGCGGATATGAATAATTTTGTCAATATGAAAAACTCAATGAGAATATTAGGTTTAATAAAACTTTCGCAAGAGGTAATCAAAAACGTGTATTTACCTTCTTTAAATTACGAATAACGTGTAGAGTGATTTACTATTTGTGCAATTGCTTAAAGTAGACAAAGACAAACATTAAAACATTGAAGTGTTCATTCTTAGACTGTTACTTATACCGTAAGTTCAATAACCTTCCATTTAATTTAAAGCGTACATAGCACACAGTCATCAATTAACTAAATCGTTTTGTCATGAGGGCACAATTGGTGAGAAATAGTCACACATTCATCATAATGCATCTTTCTTCCCGCATTATCTGCATCAACTATATATAAATCAATGGCATTTACTGTTGTATATTTTATTTTGCACTAATTCAGATTAAGCTCCGACAATTGTTACAAGATAAATTAACAAACCATGAAAGATACTTTATAGCTTTATAATGACTGTTGCAAGTAATATTGAAAAAATGTATACTCCACACAGATTTTCGAAATTAGTTTTTTACTTGAACGAATAATAATCCATGTCTTTATTTCTTTGCTATTTATATCAATATATAACTCAAACCTGAAATATTTCGAAATTTACCAACTCCTAGGTACATCGACATAATATGCGTGATGATATTTCAATGATCCGTAAAGATTTTTTTTCTTCAAGCCCACATTCATCAACAGATAGTTGCTCATGCAGAAATTCATTTCTAATACGCATTCTGTCTGGAACAATTTTACATAGCCGACAGCAGATACTAAACACTTTGACAGATCGGGTGGCAAGATATATTAAACAGTACAATGTAAAGAAGGACTAGATCTCAAAAGTTCCGACATACTTTCATCTGAGAATGATTAGTATCTTTTTACCCAAATCGCCCATCTAGCGGAAATGTCCAAATGTTTAATGAACACTTACCGAGATATAAGCAATGTCGATCACGACGTGTGAATAGATTTTAATGTTTTCTGTTCGACTTGAAAAACGCACAATGAAAACGTCCAATTTCCACCTACTGTTATCTAGAAATAACCTACTCTTAAACTTTAATCTTCCAACATATCCGTATGGCACATTAAACATTTGAAAATACCATTTCAATGGGATAAAATGACCTAAGTTGAATATATAAATATATAAACCTTTATAAATATTTAATTAAGATATGTTAGACAAACGCTTAATCATAGGCATGTCATAAGACGTAGATCTCTTGACCAGCATTTGCCAAAACAAGGGTCAAGACAAAATAGATTTGACTTGTTATTGTTGAATTCTACGATAATTTCGCGTCATGTTATTGAGCAAACGACGTGGAATGATATTTGCTTTCAAAGAGATGCACATATATATCTTGTCAATGTATGTTTTGGTAGATATTGACAAAAAACCGGTCAGTTGTATTTATCTACTATGAAAGCCATGAAAAACGTTACTGTTTATGAAAGATTTGGATTTGTTTCAAACTTTGAACGATTTGGAGAGAAAAAGACATCCCTCTTGTTGCCCTAACTCCACTAAATCTACGACGAATGATGTACATAGTTTTTAGTTATTATTGTATGCTATGTAAAATGGAAATTAACGTAAACAAATCAGAAATAGTTGTATTTTCACGTAAACAGGAAGACCCATCGTTCCACTTTTATACGGCAATCAATTAAATGGACAGATGGATTACGTAACGCATTTCGGCATACGTCATGACTAAAACATGAAATGCAAAAAACGTATTGAAGAATGAAATCAGAAAGCAGTAAAAAAAAACGCTTTCGTTGCCATCGCTGCACGAGGTTTGCATCCATACGGATTTAAACAACTTATATCTTGTCAGTTATACATATAAGTGAGGCCGGAGGAAGCTATACTCTTCAATAGCGATTAAAAAAACAATTGTTTTACTCTAAATTCTGAGTCTAGACACAAATGTCGTCACTAAAATTATATTGTTTGCAGATACTTTCAATTCATTAATGAAAGAGATGTAAACCTCGGGTTTATCCCCAATTTGGTCTTCGCTGTTTTGCGTATTAGATCGCTTCATCAACGACTCTCTACTGAACCCTGGGTCCATGCCATCCCGGACCCAATGAAAGCGAACAATAAAACAGCTTGTAAATACGCGTAAATCTTAAGCAGGAACACAGGGAGTACTTTCAGACCAAGACTTAAAATATTTTAGAATTATTGAATCTATTAAATGCAATTCAATTGTTTGTAAAGTCAACATACGCTACAACAGATACAAGTAATTATCGCCAGGTTTTGTTGTTAAATATCCCGCCAACAGTGTTAGAATATGTCATGATTACAGAATGCAGAAAGTTTATTTCTCGTATAGAGGCCTCCGGCCCAAAATACAAATAAACATGTAAAAATTATGATTATGTCAATAATATAGACATTCACTAAACGTACGACTCTAGTGCATTCGGCGATTGGTTAATGTGACAGCTAATATGTTAGCTGAAACCTATTTTACTCAATTGCTTGGAATTCACTTCAAGCAAAGACTTCCATCCAAGTCTAATTTCTAAAACTCATATACATTTGCCTACACTAAAATTTAAGCACTAGTAAACTGTAAAGGACAAATAGCCAGTAACATTAATGTCGCAATTCTATATGTGTACATAAATTAAATCGCGTTCTGTTATGATGTAAATGTGTTAAATATCACCATATCTGGTGGAAATACAAAATTTGTATTGTATTTCATTGCATTATATAGTATTGTTTTGTATTGTATTGTAGTGACTGTCTGACATCCGTTGTATATGATCTCTTTTATAATATGTTTATGCCATTGTTTTAATGTGTGCGGCAATGTGCACTCGACTACTTTTATAATGTTATGTCATAGTTGTGTTTTACAATTGTAAAATGCTGCCCAATAACTATTATTTATTTACCATGACGTATATTAAAGCTTCAAGCTTCAACCAACTTTTTTTAGAAAATGTTACTACTGAGCCCTTCAACTACATTCAATATGTATTCTTTTGATTTTCTGATTACTACTACGGATTTTCTTTCGTAATAAATACGATATCCCCGTTCAGCATAGCAATGCTATGTTATGTCAGAATGCAGAAGTACTAGCGAGAAATATTGTGTATTGGCGTTATTTATGTCCATTAGTATTCCCGACAGATTTCCATTTTCATTTATCAAGGCCCCACAAGCCTACAGGCATGAGTGGTCCTCTCGTCGATTCTGAGAAGTATTCTTGAAAGTGTCACTGGAATATACAGCCACAAGTGTCTCCTAAAACTAAATTCTTTCTTAGTTTCGCATGTAGCATTATTTTATATAGGAAGCCAAAATTGTTAAATGGTAAGAAATCAAGGTTGGAAATATATGAAATACTTTATTTGTTATAAACATTAAGTTAAATATATACATATACGAGCGTGTATATAGTATATGGGTAAACTGCTGAACATCTCACTTTTTATTCTTCAATTCTTTCTGGTATGTTTACATATGTGAATTTTTTTATAAACCTCTAATGGAAATTCAGAATAACTCCGAATGTATTTATTTGTTGTCATAACTGAGTATTCATAAGTGGATTTAATATTTAAAATTGCCCTCTAACTTGGGTCCTTTAGTATGCGTTTTACACGAATTTCAACTTGGGTATTGATGTGATTTAGTTAAAACGACCACACATGTATAATTCTGAATGAAAGTTTCGTTTTCTTCAAAACTGTTATCTGTGAAAAGAAGATTGTTGAATTTACCGGCTCACTAATATTATCGAAGTAATTTGGTGAAGGTTTCCATTTAAACAGATAGAGAGCTGTTTTCACTGTGTATAGAATGCCGTGAACACTGGGCATGATACCAAAGCCACCCAGTTACATTATCCCGACATTATCGTCGTTCAATGATCCTTATATTTTTAGCACATAATATTACCTTTCCTTACGCCTTTTGTATGTCTCGGCCGGGCATTGATCCCGAGGCTTGTTAACCCGGGTGCCGAAAAGCTAAATAGAAGAAAGGACAGTTTTGGAGTATATAAGCGTTACAAAGAGTAAATATAAACGGTATGCTTATGTTTGTATGAAGATGTTTCTAACATAGTCTACTTGTATTAACCTTATACGATCACAATCTGATTTTGATTGAAATTTATATTTCGTATACGTGTGTTGGGAAAAATGAGATATAATAGAAATGAATTTCTTAATAAATGTAAAATCATCGTTAATAAAGAAGTTGAAATGTATTCAGAAGAGCAGTTAACCATTTATATCCGTCGTTAATACATGCAATATTACACTTATTTGTACATTGAGATTGTGACGAGACTTAATTTAGAGCTCTGTAAAACCGGTTTAAGCACCCCAGTCGGCCAATATTGCCGACTGACCGTTCCAATGCGGTATTTTCAACAAAAAAAAATATATTTAATTGAATTTAATTGAACTGAAGACTTCCCAGCTTTGAAAGCATTGTCTTGAAATTTTAATGTTTTAAAAACGCAACTTTTATGAATCGCTTTTAACTTTAAGTTGTCATTCTTCAAGCAATGTACCAACCTTTATTAAAAAAATGATATCTTGTATGATTGTTTATTCTAACAATGTTGCACTTTTAGGTGGATTATTGCGTCTGTTGGTACAAAATGAAATATCTCAACCTTTACACTTGTCGTGCTCCTAGAATAATTAAGCAGAATTTGCCTTCAATGTGTCTACGGCCCGATGTCTGAGAACATACCGCCGACATCGGGAACTATTTTTACGAGCCAGTTATCTTTTCTGGCATGTGTTTTGCGCGCAATGGTGTTTATCTTTTACTGTGCCAGACGTTTCAACAGCCAAAATTAGGTTTAACCACATGGGATTTTAAATGATTTAAGAATGTTTTATTTTAAACGAACATATATGTACTTTCGATTGTCTTCAGTGCATAATGAAACATGAATATACGAAAAAATGTAAATAGGAGGGTATAATTCAAAGTAGTTTATTTTGAACATTGCCAAATAAGTCCAAGAAGTAAGTCTCACAGATTAACATACAAACTGTATCCATTCAAAGTGTAATCAATTCAATTGTATGCTTCATCTATTCTTAGGTTACAGTTTTATAGCAACGAACTAACTATAACATAAAAATGTTATAACGATGTATTATTACTTTGTTGACAAACCATTCTACTATCACATTTTTAACAATTCAATGATTATCTACAAATGAAAAGTCGTTATTATTAGGGCTATTATAAGGGATGTAAATAGAACACTAAAACGATATACGAATATTCGTTTAGTGTATGCGAATTATATTCGAATATTCGGAACGAATTTATATCAGGGTAGTACATAATAAGATAATTTGTCATTACGTTTCGTGTGTTATTTCATTGTAAAATGTTGTATTTCTGCAATGAATGACATAACTAGCTTTACTTTATGCAGAAGCGGAGCTAGATTTATGGTTTTAGCATAGCATTAGACTTTAAAACGATTTCTTCTTTTGAAATATCACCGGCAATATTATCAATTCGTCATTATTTTTATAGTGACAGACCAGAAGTGGAGTTTGTTTATTCGTTCAACAGTAATTTGCAAGAGACTATGGTTAATGAAGAATGCTAGTAAATATGAGATCCATATCATTGTTTCTGAACAGTTAGTATTATTATGAACATTTAAACTCTTATGACAAAACTATGCAATAATTAATCAACTCTAAGAAGATTGTGATATATGTCGTACAATCATATTTACAGTTTAAAGACTTCTCGATTAAGTAAGACCATATATTACTTTTGTTAGCTATAATTGTAAACCAAATACAGATATATAAATATAGCTCACATAATTTAATATTTTACTCTACTAAACGTAAACAGTGTACAACCACAAACATTCAGTTAGCTATGAACTAATCTTATAAATTGCATTAATATGTAAAGGAGGCATTTACAAAAGGACAAGATGCCGGTGATACTGGGCCGTCTGTTAGACGATTAGGCAAAAACAGGCAGGTTGTATTTAGGGAAATCGCTCAAGTATACAGCCAATTAACGGTCTTCAATGATTGGTGATCGGATTGATGTTGAAGTGTGATTGGCTGATTGCTTTGACATTAATCCGAAGCCATAACATGTCAGTTAGGGACATTTAGTAACCGGTACACAAGTGACCATTACGAACTGTGACTGGCTACTGTCAGGATTACATGATTGTTGATAATCTGATGAAATACTAACCAATATATATATATATATTAAGATTGTTGAAAAATTGTAAGCTCGTGGCGTTTAAGCGTGTTAAGTAAACTTGTAATAAACAATTCAAAAGTCTGAAGCTTTACATTTTTGTTATTCGGGGAGAACGTAGCAAAAATACAGAGCAGAAAATCGCTGTGAAAGACAGCGACACGGTATGTATAGAAATAAAATAACAATACTGAAGCAAAATGACAGAAACAGAAAGTAATTATAATTAAGGTTTGCTTGACTGTGATCTGGTACTGTTTTTTTTTAAAATAAAGTTCTGATTGTTTTAAAAAGTATAGCCTCATATAACGTATTGCATTCATTTTACACGATACCGACCGAAATTGAGTAGAGTCAGTCGTTCGTAATTAGGGTAGCTTATTGTCCTAGCATTGAATTGACGTGTGTTTATTGTATGCTGGTAATTGTTTCCACAGCCGTATGAGTGATGTGACTGAGTTTAGGTTGGAGACAGGGTCAGAGAAAAGGGTTGTGCGCCAAGAAAGGATTGCATACTGTAAACCAGATGCCAATTTGTTACCAGGTGACATGATCCCAACACATCCATACTAGAGCGAGCGCTATCACATATCACATAGTGTCTTAAGTCGTTCGGAGACAATACGATCAATTAAAGAAATATCCTTCCAGTGTGATTTTCAATTTTAACAAATGTGAATAAATATGATTAAATATTCCGAGATCTCTTTTCGAATCGTTGAGATCATTTACCATTATAATAAAGCGAAATAACATGAAGCGAGTCTATTGTACTATAAACTGCTCTAGAGTAAGAACTTTCCTCGGAAATATTTTTACTAAACTAAAATTGAATCAATCGCACTATTAAATTGTTTTATAATGATAAAACCCTTATGTCATTTAATAGCGGGATCCAGAAAACAGCTTCCGATCTTCATCTTTTAAGTCCGGTCTGAGGATTACTTTTACATCAATTATGTTTTGATCATCTTAACATATGTAATACTGTCGATGCCAAAGGCGACAAGTTCAAATACAGGTTTTCAAAAAATAACAGTTTCAGAAAAAAAATAAACGAAACATATGCCAATGTATTTTTATTGATTGTTGATTGTTGATTTAAATCATCATTGATCGTTGAAGACGTTTTGGTACAGATTTGTTTAACCAATGTTTAAACTTGAATCATATTTGACGATGACGCTTTGGTGTCAAAAGGGGTTATCGACAAGCATTGTTAAGTCTTCGACAGCAAAGGCTTCATGCAAACATTTAATGTCAAAGACACGCGATCAGCTTCAGATTTAACTTATCTGTATAAATTTAAGTAACCCAAATCGATTTGCGGCACAGAAGTGTTATGTATATACCCTTTTTCTAATATTAAAGGTCTAAACACTGGGAGGTGTTTGTTATCGCCAATTAGCACCTTCTATTAATTAAACTGATTATTTATTTAACCATTTTGTTTTATTTTCCAGCTTCATTTTAAAATACAATTATGTCAGAATAATGCATGCAAACTTCTGATCAAAACAATGTTATTAAATAATAACATAACGTGAACATTTACAATATTTTTCAACATTTAATACCTGCCATATTACCTTAAAAGATAATAAAATATAACATTGCAATTACAGATGTAATCAGTGTATAACAATTCAGAATCAATTAAAGAAATTAAGCTTAAATAGTCTTGATTTCTATTTTTCTATGGTTGTTTGACGTTTGTACTAAAAGACAATTATATCATGTCTAACGTTTATGGAATTGCCAAATGGAAAATATTATATCCGGTGAAACTATCTCAAAGCATATAGACTTTGAACTTAGTAAAAAGCAAATAACATATGGATTTTCATACTGGCTGCATATTTTTAATAAATAAAAGGTAGCAATCTGCAGTTTACATAATCATCATTGGATTAAAAAGATGGAATTAAGATATGTGTACACATTTAGTTAATAAGGAAAACGAGTCAAAACAAACATGTACAAAATAACCATCATGGAAATGCAATTATAGTATTTCTTTTTTTTTTTTTTTTTTTTTTTGATTTGAAAGTGCAACTAAATACTGATAGTAGTGCTTTTGTTTAAATAAAATTAGACTTCACTAAACTTTTATTGAATATATAATGTATTTTCACAGCTGGTTGTCATCCTTAAACATTATCATAAGAGTAAGTTTAAAATGATAAATAACATGATAATAATAACGTAAAATGATAGCCAACAATTAATCATAATGCGCCTTCCTTCGCGCAAATCTTCATCAACAATGTGTCCATGACATTAACGATTGTATTTTTAATTTTGCATATAAATTAGATTCAGCTTTGATCGATTGTTATATAAGACACTCAAAACGCGTTAAGGATATTGATACTCGACAAGTATTATGCTGTTATGGAATGACTGTTCGTACCCCAATATGCTTTAATGGTGTCTCATGCAGCCCTATCGCTATTATTTTATTTACTTCGATGTGTTTTATTTGTTTTACTCAGATCTTGGCGATAAAAACTAAATGGTTTTATGATACGTTGTCTCTTTGTCTGTCTCTTTTTTGTCTGTCTCTTTCTGTTTGTCTGTCTCTTCCTATTTATATGTCTCATTACTTACACGATTCTTTTTATTTATATTGTTTATTTTCTAAATGTATCGCTAAATCTGTGATATTTAACGATTTGGTATGTTAACAGACTGCGTATCAAGTTCTGTTATCTTGCCTGCCTTTATGCCAGGGCTACTTTTTCCAATATTACCTTCATTATTATTATCTAAATGTAAAAAAGCCAATATTGTTTAACTGAATATAGGTAGTTTTCTGATAAATTATATCTGGTGACTTGGACACTCTTCATCAACTATTTCTTATTTTTATGAATGAAGTTTCGATTGTGTTGGCTGATGTTTTCTTATAATAATACAATACCCCAGCTGAGCTAAGCAATGCCATGCCATGGCAAAAGTGTTAGCGAGAAATAGCGTGTATCTGAATTATTTATGTTCATTTGTATTCCTCACAGATTTCCGTGTCCATTTATCCAGTCTCCACACGCCCATGGGCAAGAGTGATCTTCTGGTCGATTATGAGATGGTTATTTGAAGGTTTTACGACAATATATTGCCACAATTATATTCTAGAGCTGATATATTTTCCTGATTTGCATCGTATACAGGTGGTTCTGACACGTGATGTGTAATATGGTAGCCTATAAAAGGAAATATATAATTTACGTTATACGTTCTGTTAGAATGTAAAAGTCCAACATAGTGTCTTTTTGTACATACGA
The DNA here is from genome assembly GCA_007844125.1 of Sinonovacula constricta. Lineage (NCBI taxonomy): Eukaryota > Metazoa > Mollusca > Bivalvia > Cardiida > Solecurtidae > Sinonovacula > Sinonovacula constricta. The sequence goes on from CM017555.1 coordinate 31,455,692, forward strand.
CCTTACCGTTGAAGTGTGATACAATCATAATAGCTGTAGGCTAGAAATGTCAAGAAAATATCAGGAAATAACACAAACGTGGAATCGTTGCATGTATAGCCTATTTAGGAAAACTGCTGTATACGACATATTTAATTATAAAATTGTTTCTTGATTCTACTGAGAAAGTTACCTAATAAGTGGTGTGTTCACTTGTTTAGGTCATCTGAGCGCATGATGGTTAAAAAATATTTCAAGTGCACTTCGAAAATATCGTTGTACAGGTACATCAACATAGTAATCATTCACTAAATTATCTTTATATTTATATTTTGGTGGACCTATTCAATTCAGATATTCCCTCATATGAAACTGAAATGTAGACATTAAGTTTTTTTATAACACAAAAAACAATGGTGTTTTTCGTTTTTTATCAACTAAAAGCTTTTCTTAGGCTTAAACTCCAATCTTTAAATGCCAACTGTTAAGAGATCTTTCACATGTCTGCAATCGGTGCTATTAGCAAATATGCATACTGTTAATGCATAACATTTAATGTTGTAGCAGTATTGACGTTAAATGGCAGATGTTCGCGATGATGTGTAATTTGTAACAATAAACATGTATATAGGCATTTTCAATCAACCAAGAATAACCTCATCCTGTGTTGTGGTTACTGAAACAAGAAATTTTAAGAATTAATATTGGCTCACAAATTTTACGATTTTTTAACAGTCGGAGTCTTCTAATCTTTATGTTTGATGATGCAGAGTACTCAATTAATGACAGAAAATGATTAATAACGTAATTTAACGTCTACCATAAGTCTTCATAATACAATGCAACATCAATATTTGCCACAAATGTCAATAACTGGATACTTCCGTTATTTTGTGCCAAAACACTGATACCAGGCCACACGTCTTCTAATTAAGGTATTGTAATGTCCCTTTCTGGAAAGCCTGATCAAGGTTTCGATTAATGCCACTTATTCTATCTCAGACATTATAACTTGTTGATACTTAAACGTTTGAATGTCATTTCCTAGTTGATGCAAACAGCTAACAGTTTTTGTTAAACAATGAACGTGCAATCACTGAGTAATAGCAAAATAAACGCAATAAATGTACCATATTAGGATACCTAGAAATAAAATAATGTTTAAGTTTCTAACTGATTTGCCATTTTTTCAGTTATAAGACGACTATTGGTTCAAATTAAAGGATCAGTGACAATGGCACATAATGACTTCAAAATGCGCACATACATAAACTAATGCTAAATATAAATATATCAGAATACTATTATACAAAAACGAATTGCAAAAGGACATTTTGTAAACATGCAAAGTAACAATGAAAAAATCGATTGCCAGTTTAAGTAAAACAAAATACATTTTGTTGTCGATGTTGTTGTTAATGTTGTTGTTGATGTTGTTGATGTTGTCGATGCTTTTACCGAGGTTGTATTTGTAGTTCATACACAGGTATTAAATGCCGTTTAAGAAGCAATGTAGACCCTATTCCTTTAAAGAATATTGTTATAATATAGATACCATTATTGTATTCACAGAGACAATTATTTAGGATACAAAGGTAAGTTTCAATATACCAATTCATACAAAGTAAAAATGGAGATTTCTATATAATCATTCTTAGGCTAATTTAGGCTATTTTTCTTAAATAAGATGTAATTAATAAATTCATTTCGTTAACTTTGAACGAGACTCATTTCATAATTACTGGTTATTCACACAAAATAGTGCATCATCCTTACAATTAATAAGGTAAAATATTTTCCTTTGTACAAAGCAGACAAAATAACTACTATATGGTCATAAATTACATAAAAAGAAGTTATTAACGTTAAGTATAATTGCTTATGTACATTGCATGAAAAGAAACATAAGCTCCTCATCTTAATCACCCTCAGAGACCCTTTTATAAGCCCTTCCTAGTAATTTAACAACCACTCACATAGAGCAGATGTAGTAGCTTAAGTCTTCCTGAATTGCTATTCCCTTTATAATATTTAACATTAATTGTTTACTTAGTTTGATATATTTTGCTGATGAACTGATAAACGAACACATGTTATCAATCCGTTTACACAAAGGGAAGATGTAAAAATCGACGAAGAAGATATACTGATGTCAGTTGTGTTCATATTTGTTAATGAACATGATTTTGTTGTAAGTAAAGTTAAGTGCGTTTGCAGATATGTTAAAGAAATGTATTTTGCCCAGGGGGGGAAATACTCTGAAGTAGCCAAAGGTGTCGAGAACCGTCCATAGCGTTACGTTAATTACGTATGAAATATATGGCCACACTCCAGTGGTGGTAATGTTTCGTGTGTGTGTGTTTTCTGGCTTACTGCTCCACATGATTATACTAGAGTCTTGTCATTTGTCCATGTCTACTAAAAATAACAAAATGTTGTTTTAACGGTCTTTTATTTCTTTTGATGAAACATACTCGTGCACATATTTTCACATATGGACCTTGTTGATAAATAAAACGGGAACATTGCCTATATGGCACTGGTTTATTATACAGGTAATGTAATCTCATTGTATCAGTTTATTACTATTCATGCTCGGTTTATTGCAAATACATTTTCCAGAACCACATTTACATGCAGTAAATTTGGTTATAAAATTAAATTTATTTCTATTCTTTATTTATCTATAACATAACGTTAGGTAAGATTAAGCCAGACATGTTTAGCTTTGAAGGTGATATTTATCACAAACTGTTATGTTTTTTTTCAGCATTCAGTCGGCAATGTGTCGGTGAAGGGAATGTTGTGGTGCTCTTTGGCATTGTACGGATAAATATAATATTCTTAAAGGATACTCCTTGCTAGAAAGGAATACTAAATGGCAAAGATTATCCTTAAGTCATTTTCGAAAACATATTTTATTCAACCCTACTAAAGATTAAATTATAAAAGGCCGTGGGTAGATTATATTTAGATTATAAAAGCATGAGTATATTGTACACGGTTAATTTAAGAATTTGTTTTAAAGTTTTCCTTTTCAAGTTTTTTCTTTCAATTGTTTTGTCCTAAACCTTATCAAAATTAGAAAGTTGTTGATGATGTGTGTTTTTTTCAGACGCTCGGTATTTATGTTACAAAAATGCTAAAAAAGAAGATTTACGTCATTTGAAGCATTTGTCTCTAATCAAAAACTAAAAATGTATTTCTCAAACGTATCATATATTTGATGCATTGATCCTGTTTGGAGACACAGTTAAGGTGTACGTGTCACATTGCAAGACATATATTCGAGTGATTTTTCCACACACACACACACACACACACACACACACACACACACACACACACAAATGTATCTTTCTAGGGCAATGTGAGCTGTTTTAAGCTAGTAATTAGATTCCGGGATTTGCCTTAATATAGACATGTTCTTGTATGTATTTATCTTAATACAAAAAATACGTTTCTGGCAAATGACCGCCTATATATTATTTATTTGTACTATGAATTCTTAGAAACTTGCGACAAACAACAAAAACAACAACAATACATCTTGAATGGTCTTATTTATAGAACACTAGAGAATATTTGGTAGTTTTTAATGCTGTTTAAAAGGAAAAAAGAAATTCAAAACAATTTAGATTTGATATGTAAACATCTCTCAGACGTCACTTATAGAATAAAACTATAAATAGATGTTGTTGTTTTTTTAAAGAAATGTAACACAGTTATACAGTCTCGATATAATCCCGTCCGATAAACCGATTGACGATTTTCGTATTTTTGAGGCAGAGGTTACTGGGATCTGAGAAGCACGTGACATTTGCAAGGAGATTGGTATTTAAAACATTTTTGAACCCATTAAGGCTGTAAATATATTTAAACATACAGATGATTTATACTATATAAAAGTTCATTAACCGTTCTTAAGACATAATACTGATAAAAGTACGTCGTTTCAGGAAGGTTAAGTTCAATAACAAATGGATTAATTTCACTGACATATCCGGTGTCTTTTGGGATTAATGTATCACCAGTTAAATACTTGACTATTATGAAAACAAAGAAAACCCAATAATATGTTACGGGAAAAGGGCCATCAGAGGATTTTCTTTCAACAATAATTATCTTGTAGCAGATCAATAGCAGATGCCTTAATGATTCTTCCAAAGATTTTTTGTGAATGTTTAACTTTGTCTCACCTTTAATTTATTTCTGATAATAAAATTCCAATGAATATAAACAGAATTGATAGCAATAAGTTAAAGAGTTTACTAAATAAGTGTCCGAATTGTTGCCTTCTTGAAATTGACCATGGTATTTTTGAAATGGTAAATCAGACGCAAGAAATCTGTATTCTGAACGTTATTGTGAAAGAGAAAACACCTATAAAGTTTCCCTCTTTACGTGAAAGAGTGATATTTTAAAAATGAATTATCTCAAAAGCAAATCGTTTTTATCAACGGAACAGTATTTTCACATACCCAGGACAGCTAGGACTGTTTTATTTCAAGCTGAAACTTTTTGCGATCTTGTGTAAATATTGTCAATACTTTTATGCTTAATTGACATTATTGGTTTGATGTTTATAACTACAAATTTTTGTCTAATTAAACACTGTCGATACTTATGATGCCTGTACTTTGATAGAACATATCTTTTTCTGCTGTAAGTCTTCGAATAATAACCTTTAGTACACAAATGCACAAATGGATAGTTCTTGTACCAGCCTTAACTATAAGGATACGTGCTTATGCCAACCGGCTATTCTAATGTGGTTTACTCTATGTTTCATGTCTCGTCTCAGGTTTTGTCACTTTTCTATTTACGTGTTTGCGTGTTCTGTCTGAAAGTAAATTGAATTTCAAATTATACTGATATGACCTTTTAATATTCTAATATTCCTCTTTAACATTACTATCGGGTTTCTTGAAACTTTGTTTACATACATGTATAACAAATCGCTTAAAGTGCTAGTAAATCATTACAATGGACGGGAACTTTAACGTAAAAGCACATTTTATTTGATAGAAGCATTAACTGTCTAATCAACAGAAAGCAAAAACTACATTGTATAATTGTATTCAGTAGCTTAAAAAATAATCAACTAAGAACCAGTTTGCTACATTCAAAATGTTGAATGCTTAAAAACCCTTCTTTTCTAAGGTTAGATACTCTAATATGTTCTTACTATAACATTTTACTAATGATTTTGTTTCCTTTATTATGCCTTTGTTTATGCAGTACATCGAGCACAGAATACAAGGTGAGCGGCTGTCCTTGTCAGTAACACATGACTGAAATGGAAGGAGACAAGTAAATTATCTCTAAATCTCGCGATACATACTCCCCCGCTGGCTCTGTAGCCGGATATATAATGGGAGAAACAATAGAATTACACCTACACTCGGTGACAGACCGATGTCCTATTGATTATTGGAAACTGTTTGATTGGCTGTTATAGTCCGTTAAGTCATTTCGATTTTATGTTATTCACAATGTTGTTCAATAATAATTTCCACATATTTACAAATTTACAATATAACGCCCTAGGTCAACATGCCTATGTTATAAGGTACGGATTTCTCATAATAAAAATATTACTGCATTGGAATTGGAAACTAGTGATGGGAATTAAGCAATGATTCACAGTCGACATAATAACACACAATACAATTCGATATCTCTTAAAATATCAATATCACCATATTTTACATTTTCTGCAGATAATCAGTGACATCTTGGATTATAACAGCAGAAAATAATAAATAGCTCTAGCGAATATATCGTAATTGTAAAATAAAACGTCTAAAGTAAGCAGATAAAAAAATAAACAAACAGAAGTAAATTTTAAATTACGTAAATATTAACGACACACATCTATGTACTGCATTTGACTCGTTTTAAATTATGTGCCACTGTCCATGTGAATAAAAGCGAACGTCCTTATAAAAATCGTGAATAGTTTTGTTATTGACTGTTTTCATGATAACGTTTGTTTAATAGTATGGAAATGACCTGTCCAGTCTCCTTATAATATTTCCGCACTCCCAGGGTGCCTAGGGATAGTCCAGTACGACGTGACTAACATAGTAAATCTATAGCGTCTGTTCATTAGTTTGGCTTCACAGTGCTATGTGCTATTTCACCTTTAAATATCATTAAGGAAACAGTCTATAAATAAACAAATGTAATAAAGTCCGTAAAAGGTTAAAAAGATAAAGGGACAAACAATGGAGTATGTGTTATAAGCAAGGAATAAAATAATAACAAATAAAATTATATTGAAACCAGCTTATAATGTAAAGTATAAACAGAATATCATAAACCAGACCCAGCTTTAGAGTTTTTTTTCTGAAAGACTTACAACATAACGTGAACTCTTTTGAGTGTATGTTGTTATTTTTTTTGCGGAAAATCAGTATTGTCTTTTCAAATATATCTATTGCAAATGCTTTAAATACTCGAGTTTGTAATACTTTGTTCTGCTGAACTTATATTAAACTTGATTCTATTTGCTGCAATGATGCTTGACAAATATGCACAAACGAGATCAAAAATATTGTTGATACAACTTATGATAAAATTGTAGAAGTAACCAAAATAGAAACAGTCATTGTAGGAAATGTTATGTTAGTTACTTTTGGTATTTTTCTAATACAAAATGTCAGCATTATGTTTCCTGTATTTAAAAAGAGACACTAGAAGTGCTCAAGTTTAGTTATTTTAGTCTGTTTTGGCATGAAAGACGTTATATTTGTCGTCATGATTGCGACTTTATTATATCTTTCGCGGCGCAAAAATATATAAACTTGACGTATGTATTTACCACATCTTGGGCACATTCCCAGTAGCCAATGCGTTTATACGTTATTCGTGGGGGAACCATACGGCTATGGAACGGGGGTTAATGTTTCTATCTGACACTTCTGTTACTATGGAAACGGTGTTGACGTTTACTATTACTAGACTAGACTCCCGTATCACCAGGACGAGCTTAGCATTAATTTTCGATAACGGAAGAGCCTTTTAGTTAATGAATACAATGACATTATAATTTAATCTATTGATAAGACAAGTGATCTGATTTTGGTTCACTATATTAAATCCATATTTACATAGTAAACAACACGCGGAAAAGACTTCACTTATTTCTAAAGTTTGGACAATAAACCAGCCTAAAAGTACTTTATATTGCCAGACAGTAAAATATTTAACAGCATGACAATGCATGTAACCGATTACGGTTAAGATAAGATTATCTAATAAATTATTAAATAAATAAATAACGTTTTAAATCGTTTTAAGTCAGTCATTTCATTTTACGTTTTCATAAATGCCATCGAAATAATATCATTGCCAATGACAAATATTTCTGAAATTTATTTAATTATTAGTATACTTTGTTGACACGATTCCATTTAAAGTGACTATGAGTCTAAATGATTTACTTTAATGTCAAAATGCTATGGCATAATAGCGCAGCATTACAGCGCTTTTACAGATCAATAACCATCTCTATTGTTGTTGTTGTTTTATTTTATGGAAACACATCCTCGTAAACACACATTTTAAAATGCAAATGAAATCTGCAGGAGAAAGGACGTTTATTTTCTGAAATATATCGCAGCGGAGTTATAGTCAATACAGCGAATACATGCTTATAATTGAAGAAAATCTTATACACATGTCTGGACACACTACTCACACCAGTTTCCTTAACGGCGTTACAGTAATCATTGCTGATTTTAATAGTAGATTATTTTATAGATACAAAAAGGTTGTGTAAATAAAAACGTATTTTTGTGCAAAAATGTTTCTATTGCTTTAAACGTTGCTTAAAATTTAAACAACTAAAGTTTATTTTACCCTTTAACGTTATCCAGTAATGCATGTTTAGATAGGAATTATATATGAATTATAATTGAATATCATAAATATAATAAATCACCATCATTTTTCGTTCTACTGTTATTGAGACGATTTTCGTATGTGGTAATAGGTACTAAAACAACGAGGATGTCGACGGGCAGATAGCTGTCTTAGCAAACCCACCGATGCATCATCTGTCAGCTTAAAGGCTTCCCCAGCAAAAGATATTGCCCCGACTGAGATTTAAACCAACGCGCGGTGAGTGATATTGAATTCAGACCAATAGGCGACACTCGGCATAGGCGTCCGTAAGAAAATAAAACAACTTCCAAAGGGTTTTACCGAAACAGAGTGGCGGGAACACTATTTCTTCTTGATAATTGTTCTGCTGTGAGTGTTAGCCCAGGCACGACGCACATCTGTTCCGCCCATTTCGTGTCAGCTGTCATGGTATGTTATTTCTTCATTTGTATTTTGTTTTTTTTTAACTGATTGTAAGCGATTATCTTAATATATAGTCAATCATTTTACGTTTATTTTCCTGCTGAACAGATAGCTAATATGGAAATCAACATGTAGACCGATGGCAGGTGTCAGAAAATCTTTTTCTACTTTCGGTTTCCGTTGTGATAAATAGTAACTGTTCATTCTAACCCTCTGGATTAGATTATTCTGAAACTTTTATACTTATATATATATATATATTCTTACTATTAAAATTAAAATTAATTTGAAACAATTGAGTTACTAAAAGTAAACTGCTTACTGTCACATCTTAGGAGCAATCTTTTAACTTTGAGCACTTTCTTTCTGGAGAAGATGTGTAAGACACAAATAGAGCAATTCTTTCCTCAACTCACTCAACAACACATTCCGTTTGACGTTTTCATAGTAGAATATGTACCTCATTTATGTAATGTTTGACAAAATATGCCATGTATTTACAATTCTTACGCAATTAATTTCTTCCTTACTTATACGCATCGTCAGAAGTTGCCACGCATTTTAGCTCGTTTAGAACAACTGAAACAGGCCAGGGAAGATATTCTTGTCCACTCAGCTCAATACAGGAATGTGGTAAAATGCAATTTTGACAAATCTATATCTTTAACAATTTACATGCTTAAAATTTATTTTGAGACAGCTTATCTGGTGTGTGTTTTTCTGAACCCCCCTTGCATATGTTTTGTTTTGTTGTTTGTTTTAGTTACATCGCACCAACACAATTATGGTCATCCTGGCGACATCCAGCTTATTATTTGTGGAGGAAGATCCTAGATTTATGTGGGGCCAGAACTAACGGCTCATCGCAGGTTAGCAGGAACTTGAACTCATGCATTGAGGGGCTAAGGAGTTGCAAGTCATTTTTGGTTTACTTAAAACATATATATTTTATGTCATGTGCTGTGTTTCTAACGCTTTTGTCATATTAATATCTGACACTTTATATAAGGATTATTTTTCAATCTGGACACGTAAAAAATAAATTATGAAAGGTTAATGTTATTATTGCGTATCTGTTCTTTTACAATAGTTGTCGAATTCACACTCTTCTGTCTCATTCCTCTATTTTCTGCGCAGAACTTTCGCCAAGATCGATTGAAAGAGCATTTCGGTCCACATAGAGGCAGTTTGTGTCGAAAGATTAGACATAATACCAAAGAGGTTCAGGTAATGCAATAAATGTAAACGTCTGATAAAATTAAAATCAACACCTCTATTAGGAATTTCATTAAGATTAACAGATGTCATTTATTAAGAAGATGTATATACTGTCAAATTTTTTACAGTTATACTTGCATTCAAAGTATAGTCAGTAGTTAGTAGGATTTTATACCACTTTGCTTATTCAATAGCACCTAGTAACATTTTTTTCAAATGAACTTTTGAGAAACTTTCTGCTATATATTTATAATATATATACAATTTATTATAAATATATAGCAAAAAGTTTATATATCAGATGTATATACATTAAATACATTAAAGGTGGTATCCGACAGTTTGCCTAAACCAGATACATGTAGTATCACATCCCACTCGTGTTTTGACCGAATTTCGGCATCATTTGCGTAAACCTCCAAATGAGGACAATTTTGAACACTACTTTAATTATTAGTAAATACAGTCTCTCAGATAGGAATTGCATGTTTGTACTTACAAATATGGTGTTGTGGTTCACTTTCACGTAGCTGGGGGATATCTGTAACCAGCATTTGCTGGATGTTTTTAGGTTACAATAATTTATTTCATTGTTTGAGAAAAAAAATGGTATGACTTTAGATTTTAATATTATTGTTCTAATTTGTATGTTTTCCTTTATATTATTAATGCCGAATGAATGTATTTGTCCAGACAAGGCCCGGAACCAAAGAGGTTAGTTAGGTTACTGCAACTTTTCATATAAAGCCGAAACCTTTAAAACATACTTATATTTTTTTCAGATACCATGACATCAACTATTTCTTCAGACACAGTTGACCTTAACATATAACGCCATGGAGCTGCAATCAGAAGCACAAGTGTCAGGAAGGCTGAGAGCAAATAAAAGTTCTTTGAATTCCTTTGAAAAAGATTAAATATTAATATTATCTGTTTCAGCAGTGCTTTCTTTTTGGTATGCCATTTCTTAACTTTTACATTTCATAAAACTGTTTTAAAACATCACAAGGCAGGATTGTTTTCTTTCCAATTTTAATTCAATATTATGTTCATCTCCGTGCAGTTTGTGCAACGATAAAATGTTAATCACACAGTGTTAGCAATGGAGGTATTTATGGACATGGGGAATCCACTATAAGGCCTATCTGGGACTGTGAATCATTCAGAATTGGGGCTCTTTGTTTCACAAGCGTTTACGTTATGGTTACTTCGGTTTCATGGAAAAATAAAAGCAGGCAATGAATACACATAAAGAAGATATTTACATTTAATGCATTTGTAAGTTGATTCCTTTTTCTTACCGTTTTTCTTGAAATGTCTTTTTATCTGTCCGATTTATGTTATTGTTTTGCAAGGCAAACCCCAACCGGAAGTTATGCTTTGACTACCAGTAAGTGCGCCAAGACATTGGAAGATGTTGGCACACCTTGCGGAGTTAGTGGTCACGGTACTATATGTATATAGTAAAAACATAATGTGAATATTGTATTCGATATAGATGCGGTGTCTGGCATTTCGGTACTTTGCATTACGCCTTCATCTGAAATTAACGACAACTGTCATCGCCCAGTGGCACAGCTGTCATTTACAGGTTAAGTTTTGTTTTGTTCAGCTTCCTCGAGTGATCGTGTTACATCACGTTAATAGTACCGAAACGAAAGAACGTGGGCATTAAGTCCAGACGATCCAACATATTTTTGCTTATTCTGATATTGACGATTTCTGGACAAGTCCTTGATGCGTAATTCGCAAGTTTCCAAACTACCATGAAACAATGAATATATAATGTCAAATCGTCGAGAAATAATAATTACCATCCATATAAAATATTTGACTAATTAGTATATATTCATTAGAATGCATGAGAAAAAATTCAATTTTACAGTAAACAGAAAGCTAAGTAAAAGAATGTCTTCAGAAACACATTGTTAATATTGTTTGTTTTCCGTTTTCGTTTTCTTTTAGAATAATATTCTAGGAAATCCAAGCAGTAAGTTTGTAACTTTTAGTTCGAATTCCCAATCGTTCGAAATATCCGGATTGTTATAATATTGTCTTATAAATGGTTTTTATTGCTTGTTTTAAGGATTGTCTGTGCATATTGTTTATTTTCTGACGACCTAGATAATTCTGGTATAGCTGAACAAGCAGTTAGAAAGGATGATTGTTCAAATAAGTATTATCAAGTATTAGTCGGTATTAGACGAGAGAGCATGGTTTGCGTGCACGGTTTGAACTTTGATATTGGAAAATATACGTTCAAAGGAGGATAAATAGTAACCGTGGTAAATATATTGTGTTTTTATTTAAACTCGAAAGGCCCTAATGAAGCTACATTTGTAAGTTTGTTAAATATGGATTAAAATCGTTCATTGAGTTTTGCATGTGACTTAATGTGTCAAGCGAACTTACGGTTTTAGGATATAAAGTAAATTAATATTTGTATGACCGCAATATGATTTGTTTGCACATATTTTGTTCATAAGTGAAATAATATTTTCGAAATCATTCAGGTGGTTTCAAGAAAGTCACTTGTTATAATGTATATTGTTACAGTCAACGTTATTTTCGTAAGAAACGTTTTGAGAATAATTCCTGGAATTGTCCATATAGATATCCTACATATAAACTAAATAAATCTTTTGTGTTCAGTTCAAGTTCATTACAAAAACATTGCCGACTACAACTTAAGTTAAAATTTGAAAGTAAGATGAAATTGCCAGTAACTGCTTTAGAACGCTTTTCTGGGTCTTTTCAACATTAGCATGTTTAGAATTTTTTTAAACTAGGCGCAATTCAATTGCAAGTCTAAATAAATGAAATTAAACTGTTTTGCACGGCGCAACCATGCAGTTAAAACTGATCATGATGCAGTGTTTGTAAATGAACTTTCTGTTGTTACCTTACTTAATTTCTGAAATTTCTGAAAATCTATGGCAGATATTCATCTTGCACTTTATCACATAAATAAACTTATATGGCACAGCCACAACCTGAAACTTAAGGCGGTGGAAACGATGTATGATTTTAATTGTCTATCTTGTTTTTCGGTGGGTAATCAACTGCAAATGTCGTTTCACAAGATTATATTTATGAAAGGAAATGACATCCTGCCATAAGAAATACTTTAATGACAAATATTATGAGTTACGACAAAAGCAACTGAAAAGAAGTTAATCGTTAATTATTCCCTTACACATGTGGTATTAGAGCAAGACAGGTTTATAAACCGGAGTCCTTGCACGATTGTACAAACACCTTGAGCAAATTTACAATATGATGACACCAAGTAATTACATTTAGACATTGCATCAGACTGCCTTAATTACACCAATATATTTAGAAACCTTTTACGATTTAACGATTTAACCGCAGACAATATCAAGATGGAACGTAACCTTTTGAAACGAAATGTGAAAAAAACAACATACAAGCAAGAAAGTAAGAAACAAAAAAGTGAGTATAAGTTTAAATATCTTTATACATATGCTTTCTTTGTTGTTTCTTATTTTCTTGCTTTTATGTTGTAGTTTTACATTTCGTTTCAACACAGCGCTGGTTAACTATACTATCTATTATAGATAGATGGATGGATGGATGGATGGATGGATGGATGGATGGATGTATAGATAGATAGATAGATTAGATAGATAGATAGATAGATAGATAGATAGATAGATAGATAGATAGATAGATAGATAGATAGATAGATAGATAGATAGAAAGATAGATTAGATAGATAGATAGATAGATAGATAGATAGATAGATAGATAGATAGATAGATAGATAGATAGATAGATAGATAGATAGATGGATGGATGGATGGATGGATGGATGGATGGATGGATGGATGGATGGATGGATGGATGGATGGATGGATAGGATAGGTTAGGATAGGATATGACAGGATATGACAGGATAGAATAGAATAGAATAGGATAGATAGATAGATAGATAGATAGATAGATAGATAGATAGATAGATAGATAGATAGATAGATAGATAGATAGATAGATAGATAGATAGATAGATGGTGTGAAGAGTTTTATACAAGATATTTAAAGGTCTAACAGCAAACCTGCGTGCCCCATGCTTCCACAAAGAGATTTGTGTGCAGTTCTGCGCCATTAATTTATGTATGTCGATATATCTAAAAAATAAATCGTGCCGCCACGATGTCAGTAAAAAATGAAATCAAAGAAAACATGGAGAAAAAACTCCGGTGCAGTGATATAGCGAAAGTCTTCGTTTTATGGATGGACAGGTAGTTAAGAGTCCATAAAAACGATGAGGTTAATCCATAAAATGGAGAGTTGTTGTTTGCCCAATATAAATGATGCAATTCGGCTTGTCAGCACTGCCCTTAACCTGATACCGTACAATAAACATTATTCTATGATTTTACATGTAACTAATTTCATTTGTTTCTGTCAACTTCAGGGCATCACCGGCAAATATTCTTATTTTAAATCGTTAAAAGCTTGAAACGCTAAAATGTTTCTGTGTTTCTGTTGTTGTTGTTGTTGTTTTTGTGGTTGTTGTTATAATTGTTTATGTTTATTGTTGTTTTTGTTGGGTTTTCTTGTGCGTTGTTGATGGGTTTTTTTGTTATTGTTATTTTGATTTTCTTTGTTTTATCAGCATTTAATAATTTCTATCGTATTGGACCAGATATGATTATGTTAATTAATTAATGTTTCATATTGATTGATACGCATTACCTTACTTTGCCAATGACTGGAAATATTTGCATGTGAAACATTTTCTACAAATCCTGTATCCATAGACCAGACTGCATTTTGTATTGAATAAACTATACTATAAACGATACTATACTTTTTATATACTTTTCTATTCTTTGCTGTGCTATGCTATGCTACATGTATGAAATGCCATGCCATGCCTTCCTTTTCCACACCACACCATACTATACCTAAGAGAGTATTACCATACGTTAAAAACATAACTACACAGATAATATTAATCTCCAAATCTTTAAATATCGGACCTTATATGTGGAGAACCTGTAATTATGTTCCTGCGTTTGTTAAAATGAGATTAATTATCAGCACTTTCCCACTGGATGGCTTAGCATTTAAAAGTGCTTTCCTTCCTTCCAAATGTCGTGGGTGGTTTAAATACAATTTGAACTACAAATCTAAGCATGGATATTATCATCACCAATTATTTTCTGTTTTCTTGTCAGTTTCAAATACCATTTCAATAAATCATATGAATTTTGAGTGGGAACATTAAAATAAAACACGATTGCATTGTTCTTTAATTTTATCGGATACAACGCCGAGGCATTAATTTTAGCTTTGCTCTGGTGTTTTGTGTTACATCGCAACAACACCAGTTTAGTCCTATTGGCAAATTCCCGTTTATATTGTTGGATCACAAGACCCCAGACAAAGGATAAGCTGAAATTCTCTCTCTATAAAGGTTCTTACCCTTGTCGGATCTCGAACCGACTCGGTAAGGGGCTGAAGAATAAGTGATTCTAACCACTCGGCAACGAGCATCCCGCTGCTTCAAGTCAAAACTGATACATGTGCGAGTCATTGTATGTGTCATAAAATACTTGTCTCTGTTGTAAATAAACATTATAATTAAGCTGTATAAAGAAAGAAAGAAAACATACAATGTTACCTGCTGTATGGAAATTAATATCGATTATTTTATGAGATATTAATATATAATTAGACGAATTTTCGTAGCTGTTTCTCTTGGGAATGCAGACTGTAACAAAACGTGCATATGGATCGACGAAATACGTATATGTTAATCTAGCAGTGGGAGAATGAAAACTTAAGTAAAATTAAGTAAAACTGTATTTCAAATAAATGTTAAATCATATAATTAAGACATTTATTTAAAATCATTCCCATGATAGAAGATATTGCATTAAGAAGACATAGTTTTATAAGCTAAATTTATTATACCGTTTGAACAAAATAGGTAGTGTGGATAAGCGAGGGCAATGAACATCGCTTTGGTCCTAAAATTGGTATAGTTTAAACCATTTTGTCCTTTCTCAAGCATCCAAACAATTAACTGTCACATCAAAAAGACCTCAGGAAAAGTTGTTGATGTTCTATGTCAAGTAAAATGGGAAACGCAACGCTACACTGGTCATTACAAAACAAGTTTTTTCTATCTGAACCATGCTGCACACTATTATTAAACTAAGACATCGTGACCACTTACTACTGAGATCATATCATATCATCATCAGGGTAATTCGCTGTGACATCACTATCTATTTTAGCAGACTTATTTATTTATCGTGCTTATTTAGGAATGTGGAAAGAATGGACGTTAAGGGCAATGATGTGTACTAACATACAATTGAGGTAGTGTTTAAAATCGTGATCACTAAAATATGAGTATGCAGAAATAATGTCTTAAATCCCAACACAGGGGTATGATATTTGTACATGTATTTGATATAGGCAAACGGTCGTATACCACCTTTGAACGACACATATTGGCGCAATTTGATTAATTTATGCAGATAGGCCAGTCAAAATATATACATAAAATACAAAATATTACTTACAGTAGGAAAGGTGACCTTACTGCCCTATAACTCTATACTTGGCCAATGCATATGGCTCCATACCCCACAAGGTAGTGATGAACACTTTGAAGAGATACGATATACCAGAGAAGTTTTGCAGCTGCAGCCCTACTCCAACAGCTCCAAGATGAAATTTTCAAACCCAACCTTTACAACAGACAGGAAGAAACTTGCAGTTGAAATCTTCACAGGTTGCACCATTTCAGTAGCAGTGTTTGCAATGAACCTTATGGTCAGCAGAAAAGACATCCAGAGGAGCCAGGATTACAACCGGTGTTATACAATAACCTACACGTGCCTTCATGAACGACATGGCAATCACAGCCAATACGTACGTGGAGGGCAGATGGCTGTTGCAGGACTTGATGGAATCAACAAATGGACAAGGATGAAAGTAATTAAAGCCTACCCAGTCCAGAGTCATGGCAATTCGTAACGGGAAGATGTGTGAGAGTGCCAGGTTCAGGATCGATGGAAGCCTCATACGAACACCAGTGAAGTGTCAAGGGGTTTAGAACGTCAATGAACAACAGAGAGAGCATAGCATAAATGATGACTGGATGAATCAAGCAAATACAAGTGGACTTCACGGAAAACTCAAAGCCTGCTATTACTAGCATGGCAGTTATTTGGCCCGTGCTAGTCTACGGCATTCCAGTAACGAAAGTTGAGCAGCTCGAGAAAAATTCAACAGATATCTCCACCGATTGCTGAATGTTCCACTAAGATTTTGGCTCTATAGGCCTCTACAGCCAGAACAGTAGTAAACTGCCTATGCCCATCAAGTCTGTCAAGGAAGGGTACAAGGTCACAAAGGCTAGCCATGTGATGATGCTCAGGACAAGAGTCAAATAAAAACTTGCTTCTGGCAAAGAGCGCAGCGGAGATCAGGCAGATAGCGGAAAAAAGCAGAAAGACAAGAGCCGTAGCAAACAATGTAAATGGATGCAGTGGGACGGAATCTAGCAGCGTAAAATAAATTGGTCAAACATCTGGACAATGGAAAACCAGAGAATAAACTTTCTTCTAAGATTTGTGTACGATGTCCTTCCATCGAAACCAAATCTGCACAACCGGGGCCTAGCACAAGACACATCGTATCAACAATGCGAAAAATCTGCCAACCTGGAGCATTTGTTATCATCATGCAAAACAGCACTGACAGAAGGAAGGTATCGATGGCAAGGTGCTTGCAGATATAACCTAAAGGTCCCTAAAGAGAGATGTGGGGAAGGGCCCGTGTACGACGACTTCACCAGAACCAGAGAAAGCACAGCTGTGGAAACAAATCAGGGCGGTCTTCTCTCAACAGCCTCAATGGTCAAGTAGATCTGCGCAAGCAGCTGAAATGCACAATATCACAGTTACTACAAAGAGGTCAAATAATGTGATGTGCTCATCGGACTCTTTGTGCCATGGATAAGATAGCTATGGAGACTTTTGACTGGAAACTGCCCGGATATCAGCCTTTGATGAATGTGTGCAAGAAGAATCCGTGGGGTTTCCCAGTTGAGATTCGATGTCGCGGCTTACCTTCACAGTCTCTGTAGCGAGCATTCAAGATAATTTAAGAAAAGGACGGAATCTGAAGAAAGCCATAGCAGATGTCTCAAAAGAAGCCGAAGTAGTCTCACAGTGGATTTGGAGGAACAGGAAAGAGAAGCGGCAGAAGAAACATTATGCCACATACAAGGGTGATGACACCTTGACACTGCCTGCTGGCATCGGGCATTGCTACAGCTGTTCCAGGCTAGGACCAGATCACCGCAGTCGGAGCACCTCTGGAGGACAATGTGGGTAGTGCCGAAACGTCAGATGAATGAATTACCGATTCGATGATGTAACAAGCAGCAGACCTATTATCTATTATTGACCGAGCCAGGATTCGCCCCTGGCCAATTGTTTAAAGTCGCCAATTTGCAATTCCTTGAGACGTCTAGCCACGTGATCTTTACTTAGCAAGATGGACATGGCTTTATGTTCAATGTATCGATTTGTGTATTTTTAAGTAGAATACAATGAAATATGTTAAGTATGTTCATTGGCATCGGCAATTAAGAAGAAAGTGGAAAGAAACGTCATATAAAAGAAATGTAATGTTTTCTTGTGATAAAAAAGACAACAGAAACAGATCGAAATTAATTAAACACATTTTTGTATTGTGAAGCATGAATAAGTATTAAGATTCTAAAGTTATAATATATTTGACACTGGACATGTGGCTAAAAAAAGGACAAAGTTCTAAGATGGATATATTAAAATATGATACGGCGCACGAAAGAGGTATTCGAAAGTCATTCGAATGTAAAAGTAACAACAAATATGTGACGGAACATTATACAAAATAGAGCAAACTTTCACCGTAAAGGAAAGGTCAGTCGGCAAAGCGGTCGACTGGAGTGCTTAAACCGGGTTGAAGACCTCCAACCTGGCACTTTCTTAGGGATTTCCAAAATACAAACAGTAAAAGAAAATGGTAAAATAAGAAAAGTCAGGCAAAATAATAATCTCGAAGTTGTATCTACTTATGTTATCTATGTTAACGGCCATTGTTTAAAAGAGTCACTGTTTCCACATGGTTTCAACTAGATTTGCGCCTTATTTGTACATGTACCTCCCTGGGGAAAAGTGTCACTTATGATACCTATGTTTGTATTTACACACTTTTATGTATATAAGTATTTAGGTGTTGAAGTTGTTGTTGTTTTTTCAATATTTCTATATTTCAAAATTTTTACTTTGCCTATTAAAATTGAATGACAAAGTTTAGCATTCCTAAAAGACACTTATAACATGATCAATCTAAGGCCAATCCCAATCGGCTCAGTGTAATAGTAATACATTTATTTACCCTACTTCTTCTTATATTTGAGTTTATTTATTTCTTATAGAGTATATTGACAAATCATGATTTTCTATTAGCTCTAAGTAAATATGTGCTTATTGTGTTTATTTCTAAAAATAGCATAGTTTAGTTATATAGAAGTTTAAATTAACAGTTGATCGTTTTCATAATAAAAGTACTTGATAAAGGTTTTGGCGTTTGTAATTTCTAATGAAATTTTCTTTCGGATCCTTATGGAGAAAGTGAAAGTATTCACTCAAAGATGCCAACGTTTTTCAAATCTAATATAAGGTCATCATTCGGAACACCTCGGCTACTTTACTTTCGGAAATAGGCCTCGGAGGTATTATGGAGGGAAAAGTAGTCCCGGTAGTCTAACCCAAATGACTTGACGCACAGACTGCTGACTCAAAACATTCTAAATTGCTCATATATAGCAAGAGAGTGAGGAAGCAATATGTTTATATTAATTTTGGGGCATTTCATTGTTTCTCCGTGATTGTTTGCTTGCTTTTGTCAAGGGTAAAATAGAGGAAGGTAAATAAACATGGCTGAAATAAAAATAAATGTGTCAGAAATTGTGTGTATTCTAACGATATACATGTAAACGCATCAATGGTATAGGAGATGACCCTCTAAGACGAAATATTTTCCCTACATTTTAATATCCCACCAACTGTTTTTCCTTAAACTTGGACTTGCAAATAAATGAAAACCTGTGTGGTTATGTTATGATGCATTAAAATAACAAGCAAGCAGAAAGAAAAAATTGCAAAAGAAAACTATTTCTTGGTGGGCGGGGGACTCTATGACCATCTATGCCAAATCGACGGGAATTTGTTTCTTCCAGGGGGGGGGGGTGATTTGTACTAAAAAAATTTACAACATTTTACCTCATGATAAACGCAATCTACCTAAAAAAGAAACTACACTTGAAAGACGTGTACACCAGTGTATACATGAAGTCTAAAATTTAATCACGTAATTTATGTTTTAGCAGACCTAGCAGTGCTGGTGCGCGATTTATTCTCATGATTTGAAAATTTAAGTTGCGTTTAACTGTAGAGTCTAATGTGCATAATAAAATCATTTTTCAAAATAAACCAATTAATTATTTAATTGCGTTATTTCTATGTGAAAACCTAACTGTCTGCAAGTATGCAGAAGCTACTCAACGGTGTAGGAAGACCGCAGAACGTACCGATAATCTCAGAGTATTCACACTATTACCTTCGAGGGTTTATTTCCAAAAGGGTCGAAGATGATACAATGGCCATGAGCAGTGTGTTCACTAGTCGGTCCATATCAGAATGTAATTATCAACATTTCAATAAATACGCACATAATTTTTAAAATCTCCATGCAAGATAACAAAAGGTTTTATTGATCTTAGTAAAGATAAGCTGAACCACTAGCTCCGCGGTTAGTTAGGTGGAGTTTAATTTAAGCACAGTAACACGCACATTCCCTCTTTCAGAATTGTGTGGGTGAGGTTTAAAGAATATCAACGTTAAGATATAAGTAACCAAACTGATTTCCCAGAAATTTGTAAAAACAAATCAGTACATGAAGGTTTTGCTTTCATAACCTCTTTTGCACATAAAATGATGTAAAATGCACAAATATTTTTATAAATAAATTACAATACCATTCCTGTGCTCAAAATTTGTTTTGGTATGTTTTATTAATAGTATAACACCAATTTAGTGTTCAGTAATATTGTGGCACATTCCATAACTCTATAAGATAGCCTGCCAAAATATTAACAGCATGGTCGTGTGAACCTTAGTATGAAAGATACAAAATATAGAACAGCTGTAAGACAGTTTATTTATCTTATACATTAGTTTCGAATATGTGAATATTTTTTTTTTGAATTTCAGTATTCCTTTGCAAGAAAAGGAGACACGTTCTAAAGTTATTGGATTACCTTTTATTAACCTATTATGTATAAGGATGATCTATTGTTTGGGCATTTATAAATATACTTTGAACAATATAACGACTCACAAGGGACATTACGTGAATTTATGGTCAGATTAGTATGTTTACTGTCAATAAAACAACGTCGTTAATGGACTGACTATTAAACACACATAGGCAGTGATACTCCTAAAATCCAACAACAAACAAACGATAATAGCATCATTTAAATAATTCGGTTAGTCTACTTTCCATGGCCCTTAGAATTGCATTGCATACTTGTTATAACGACAGCTTTGAAATCGAGCCTGTTAAGTTAACTTCTTGTAGCTTTTACATTTAACTGGCATGTGAATGCTCGTTTGTTATGCCTTTTCCAAATTTATATATGTTGCAATACGCATAGGATCTTGATTGTTTTAAACTAAATAAAATACTGTTTTATCTTTATTTTAGCATCTAAATTTTTTTATTATCTTAGAATTCAGATTCAGATTAGATTCAGATATTTTATATGCGGTAATGTGAAGTTTACGGTTTTAGTTAATGTCCTTATTTCATGTTCCCCGAAAAAATTGTCTACAGTTATGGACTTTTATTGGTTAAGATTCTTATTGCTTTTAGAATACGAATATAACTTTTTAAACTTCCAGGTATTTGAATTTTGTTTTGTTACCTTGCATCGAGACCAGTATATTCATGTATCTGTTTTAACTCCCGATGCAGGTGCTCACTGTTAGTTGTTTTACTTTGACGGGATGTTGTTATTTACACTGTTTGTTTGCTAGAAAAACCTTCAAGAAGTGCGACGTTGGAGCGCTCCACAAACCAGGTTTAAGCACCCCAGTCGGCCTTTTTGCCGATTGACCGTTCCAAGGCGGTAACTGATGGTTTTTCTCTATGTGTGTTATATCTCGTCTCTGTGTTTTTGTCACATTTACCTTGTTTGCCTTTGTCTACTGGTAGATCAAATTTAAATATCTGTGAAAATTTTGATAGGACCTTTTCTTATTTACCTTGGCAATGTACAACTGGTTATTGGTAGAGGAAGGCCCAAAACATGTCTGGGTAGAACTTCACAAGACACGTATATCCGTTAATAATTTTCTTAATCTCAAAGAAAATATTACAACATAACGAAAGAAAGAAGTTAAAAAAGAAATGTGTATTTCTAATGAAATAGTGTTTGGAAAACTTTGCATTTACCTCTCTATATTTTTTGCTGGCAGAGGTAAATGTGATCTGAAAGGCACGTGATCTCTGATGTGGAGATTATTCCATGGGAGGAGTACAAATACCATTAGCGATACATCATTTACCTAGGCCACGTGTACGTCTGACCTTCTGACCGTTAAGAATAAGTTTTGACTTTCTAGCGATTTACCTACTCCCCATTATTGGAAATAAGCAGCGGATTAAATTTGTGCTTAGTCTCCTTTATGTTAAAACAGTTGTATGTTAAATTGCATGGGAAGATCTTTTGAAGCAGAAACACACAAAATCAAATTATTGTGTTGTTTTCTTTTAAGGTGTATATATATCAGAACCATGTTTCATTAAAACGAAGAAATGTGTACCATTAAAATAAACAAAAAAGTTATCATTGAATTGTTAAATAAATGTAACTATGAACTTGATAGATATGGCAAAAATATATTTTTGAACAAATATGTAGTTCTGAGCATACTGAACTCTCAACACAAACCACCTCTACATAAATACATTTACTAGCAAGATATGCTGCCTAAAGTACATTCAACATAATATTCTGGTATCCAAATTAAAAATTAGCCGTGTTAGAATAAGCAGTTCTTTCTTGAAGGACAGTTATAGCTTATTGACCAAATTATCACAGTTCTACATCGGCATACGGCATGAAAACATTTTTCGATCCACACCCACACTGTTGTAACACTCAAAAAAATAAAACTACAAGGTTAGCAACAAAATATACTTTATGATTGACGCTGCATCAGTCAGTATATAATATTTCTAAAAACTAGGTTAAAGCTTATCATTTACTTGGACAATCGTCTTTTCAGAGTCACTGTGATAGTAACAGTCTATAGATGGTGATACTACAAGATCCAAGACAAGTCCATCGCATACGCAAAAATCAATATCAAGACGTGTGTAATAGCCAGTACTGCGTGACTCAATGATATAAGCACTAGCAAAGTGGTTTAATTCGTTCCTTATTTTCAGTCAGCCAACCCATAATGATGTTTTGAACTATGCCTCTAAACTTGAAATCGATTAGTTTTACTTATCAGTGAGTTGTGGTAAAGGGAATGGCATAAACTTTGTTATCAGTGCGTAGCAAACACAGTAATAACAAGAAATGTCGGCTTTGAAAGTTAACAATTAAGTTTTTTCGTTATACAAAATCATAGGTTGCCTTATTAAAAGATATGCAATAAGACGTGACAAATATCAAAAATAGTGTTTTGTTGTTTTTTTTTTAATTTTTTATGAACACCATTCTTATACAGGTTCTTAGTTTAAACGTAAAAGATATCATGAAAGCTTGCAGCCTACTAACATTGATGTAGGTTTATGCTTGTATTTTAAGGATATTTGTCTCAGCTTTGACTTGTATTCCTTATGTCAATTAACTTTATTATTTACAGAAATAGTCTCAGTGGATATAAAGAAGATTATGGGTACAAAATGCTAAGTAGAATTGAAGTAAAATACGTTCATGTGAGAACTATGTGCAGTTCATATAATAACTATAGCTTTACAATTGTACGTCTCAGACATGTTTGTAAATAAAAAATATAAGCACGCGATGCATTATCATAAAAGAGGATAGATTGATATAACGTTTAATATTCAAACTTGTGACAATGAAATAGATATTTTATATTCTTTAAAAATTAAACCATCCCTACAATTCGTGCAGTCGCATACTCGACAATCCTAGCTTATAAAACCTCCACCAATTAAATTTTACATTGCCCAATTCCTCATCTAATTTAATACCTTTTAGAATAGGGTTTATATGTTTTACAATTTGCATATGGACGTATATTGCATGATGCTTTTGTCGAGATACGTTTGATCAAAGATCAGTTGAAAACATAAAAGTACACATATTGCAAACATCAAGATCTTTCTTATAGAGAATTACTGTGCATTGCCTTTCCTTTCTACAATCTAAAGAGTGTAAGCACAACTCTTAATTTTAAATGTTGTTGATATAACGTTTGATTTAATTTAAACTAACATTTGGTATATCTGTCATCAACGTTACATCTACAAACATAGAAATATGGATTCGATGTTCAGATGGCTTAACACGCGTACTGGAATAAAAGAAAACGGGGCATTTAAAGTTTGATGTATGCACAATGTATCAAGGATTTCTCTATTACCAAAGGAAATTGAGAGAGAAACGCAAATAAATAACAATAAACCATATTATCAATATTCAAACAAAATAAACACTATTTAAATGGCTTCTGTTTCCGCCTTCCCAAAAATGGTTAAATTATCATAAAGATAAGAAAATATTAATTGATATTTCCAAGAAATTCCAAAATTCTTTGGAAATAAATTGCATCGCAACAAAATGTGTTTGTTGGCGGGGTGTTTCCAATTTGTGTTAAAATTACTGTGTATGCATTATAAATACAATCAATTTAATGCTGATTTTAATTCGTGGAAAGTAAAAAAATATATTTTCTTGCCTGACTTAATCCGTTTCGCGTAGGTTCAATCTAAACTGTTTAATTGCACAAACTGCAATAATAATTGTTAAGTAAAAGAATCCTTCTTAATTTTGCATGCAGCTAAACTTATTGCGTAAACAGTACAAACGCAACATAAAATCAATCCGATTTCTCCTTGAATGCATATTTACGTCAAAACAGCGGTTCGGTATTTTATAAGTATTATTTTATTAAAAAGCACCTTCGCTTTATAGTCTTACATCAAATTTATTTATGTCCACAAGCACATTGTAATCGTTTTCCGCACGTAATATAGATTCATAACAAAGAAAAAAATGGGTTGAAGTTGCTGAAAGGTTTAAACTAAACATGTCTATCATTACCGACAGCAAAAGAGCAATTTATATCATTTTCCAAATTTAAATTTCGAAATACATTAAATGCAATTGAGATAAGTGGTTTTTGACGAAAGAAAGCGACTTGATGACATTTACAAATGCTGACATACTATGCCAAGAAGATGTATTATGCGACTGAACCAATCATAAACGTTATTATCCAACCAATGATGTGTCATAGAAATGCATCTCTAAAATATGTTGTTAACGTTTTTTTTCCTCTGGATATCTAAAAACCCTCAGTATCATACAGAAACTTAAGCCCGTTTTCAGAAAATTTTACATTTCTCATAAAACGATTTCAAAAAGACCACTCCTGCAATGCTGAAATAATTAATGCTTTTGAGAAAAATAAAAAAGATGAGGTGAGAGTTTTAATAGTTCAATAAATTATTCTTTGGCGATTTTTTCTTCTCCTATACATAAAGAAAGAAGAAGTAAAAAGACAAAAGGAGATGAAGGGAAAGGAAGATGCGGGACGACTTGATGAGGAACTGTGAGTAACTAAAAGACAATTGGAGTGTATGCCTCTATTTCAAAATTTCAAACCAACCACGTAAAACAACTTTTTAAAAATATTACATAAACCATAATAAACTCATGCTGAAAAGGTGGAATTAAACTCAACCATAAGTCAGTACCAGATGACATCTGGACCTTTGTGTTTTACTGTCCGCGGTCTGAAGCACCAATGTTCCAATTCTTGTTAATTGTGGGATACTGGTTATTCATTAGAAAGAAGTAAGTAACTTTATCATGAAACTGTAAACTCAATCCGTTCAAAATATACGGTGTATATATTCGGTAGTATTTAGTACCGAAAGCCTCTTAAATCCCAAGAAACGAAATTTATGAAGACAGAATACGCTTAAATAAGTCTATTGTTAACAGTATTGTATATAAAGTAAAATAAGGCAAATGCTTTATTTATTGAAAAACAGCTCGACATTGTTTTGTTTAAAATAATTTAAAATATTTCTTCATGTTTAAAAGTTAATTACGTTTCTTTCAAGAGTTCGCATTTAAATTTGTTTCTAATAATCTTATGAATATATTTAATGTTTATATGGAATATAACTGTCACCTTGACATATTAATAAAAATATTTAAAATGATAAACGATATGATTTTATTATTATGTTATGTACAACAGTACACCAGCGTTTAAGGTTACGCTAGTCAGGTTAAGGGTTGTTTACCGTTGTGGTTTAGATGACGTAGCATTCGCGTAACTGCTAGAAGAAAATGATCATGCTAGAAAGTTAAATTGTTTATTTTTAACTGGGTTACGAAAATGTTCTGGGTTCGTGAATGTTCTGGAAATTATTTCGGTATTATTATGGAAATTATTATATTATTATTATTGGAAATTATGAGGGCGTGTTTGTCGATATAAAGAAGTTTGGAAGTTGGAAAAAAAGTTTGCTTTAGAGATTGGACATATAGTTTGGAAATACTTGCAGCTTCTATCTTAAATCTTTCTGTGTTGGAACTTACGTGGACTTACTATATTCTACAGTGATATAAATATAAAAGTGTTGAATTTGGAATTATATCATTTGCATTCGTGTTTTGTTCTACCTTTGGATTATTTCAACTGTGCTTATCTACAAGGACATTCTACAAATAACTCTTCAGGATTATTCGACGTTGGATTATCAATTGAACTGTTAAAGGGACACATCCTAAAGGGACAAACTGTAAGCTAACATTTATTTTGCCTTCTGAAATTTTGTTTCATTTATTTGTTATTGTTTTATTACACCATAGATTTAATTGTTTATTAAAATAAAACATTATTGTACTAGTTTGTTGCTGGCTTGTTCTTTCTGTTACACCATTTCGTCGTTTAGCAAACGTGCCATTTTATAAATAAACTTATATAGCGACACCGGTCGTAACAATTAAAGATTAACATGCTTAATGTTTCTAACACTTATGCTAGATGTAGAAGTATTTTCTATATTTGTAATTTTAAATCACAAATCTACCTAAAGAAAAGAATATTTGTTTTTTTTATAATTATGACACATAGTGTATCAAGTGATGTGCAAAGATCTTTGTAAAGAAATGGGAGCTTCGGTGAGTAAAATGTAACATCTGATGTAAAATGTATGACAATGACTAAGAATAGTGTTACTTTTGAGTAGTGAGAACATAATTAAAATTAAATTTCTTTGCCTTCTTCAATTGGTAGAGTTTTGGCCAGTTTTTTAACCTATATATTTTCCTCATGTCGATATATTTTTTAAATATTTTAAATGCTTAAAATCTCTCTAACCACATTCAGATTAAAGCCAGTGTCGAAATATGAATGAAGATGTTATTTGATGCGAGTTTCACCTTTATTTGCAAATTTGGAACAAAAGCGACACATCTGAAACGTTAACCCTTCTTCAACAATAATATTGTTCATGTACACACGCACTGCTTGATGGGTTGTCACCGCTCCCCATGACCGGTTTAGCCGATAATACACAAAGAGTCAGTACAGATGATTTTATGTGTTTCAATGTTTCAGAACAATATTAAAACAATATTTTGTAGATTGTGATTTTTGTAAATAGAAAATAGTATCAAAAGCACACTAGGTCTATAACTATGAAATATAGACATAATTCATGGTGCCTTACTTGAGTAAACTATTGATTGCAGTCTAGTAATTTCACTATCATTTTTGTAGAGGACCTTTTAAATACAATAATCCGGATATTGCTCTTAATCTCATATAAAATGCATATTTTACATTTACAAATGATGGAAAAGTATTATTGTGGAGTATGAAGAATGTTGAAATTACAAATACGCACGTCCAATTCCACTGACACTTAACGTTCATTATTTTCGCATTATATAATACATTCATAATATTCTTTATCTTGCTATGGGAAGTTTTAAACTTGCATTTCAAATATCAGAACAATGCGGAAACGTCCGTAGATGACAAATTCTGCTTTTGGTTGCGTTGCTAAAACACTTAAGCTAAAAGACATAAAACATTGGAAGGTAAAAACATCTTTTACATTTTTCTGTAACACGACTTCTGTACTCCTACGAAATCTTGCTAATTTGTTTACATGGACACGATTATCAATAATAATTTAACCACCCAATGTTGAAATGTACGTTATTTTCATTGTTACGTGTACTATTGGTTCATGAGTGGACATACATAAAATAAATTTGAACTTTAATATTTTTACTATAATTGTAAATTGTTTATACGAAATGAGTATGCTCTTTTCCTTTTTGCAGGTGTCTTAGTTAATTAGATGTCTATTGACATACATTTACAAAGATAAAATAAAATATAATTCTTTAAAATAAAAGCCCTTACTATTTTACCCAGGTCAATGTTTGTGCAGTTAATGTATTATTTTAATTATCCACATATATACAAGTATTCATTTGGTCACTTTTTAAACGTTCATTCAATATCAACCAATTAATAGTATTTGTAATGGTAAGAACAAAGACGAAGCTAAGGCTATACACAGTCATAATATACAACTTATAAAGAAGATATTAACAAGATTTAAATGTTTTAAATAAGTTGTGTTGGTAAATTATTAAGAATCTTTTGAGAACATGTAGTATTTCATGATATTGTACTAGGTCGAAAGATTTGTGATGGACGCAATTTAACATGTCAATTTGACAATATATATATATATATATATATATATATATATATATATATATATATATATATATATATATATATATATATATATATATATATATATATATATATATATATAACAAGGAAATCGATATATGCATGCGCCTTACATTACGTATCGTTTATAGAAAGAGAGAGAATACGATTCAAGAGGCTCGAGGCTCGAATATTAGAAGCGTAAGTCGGTGTTCTATTATAAACGAAAGCAAGCGTCTGTCAGAATGCTGCCAGAGGATAAGAAGATATAAATGGATTCAGAATAAACTTATTTGATATACGTCTCTGTATTTAATAAATCCAAATAAGGTTTTAAAAATCTGTCCTGTTTATATATCCAAAGTAGTAATAAACGAAGTATCATTAAATTTGTAATATTAAGATCATAACAGGAAAAATGGATATAGAATAAAAAGGTAATTTTACTCTGAAATGTCCAATACGGAAAAAATATAAGTTACCTATAATAACTAGCAATATACGAAGCTTAAACAACTTACAACGTAATATTCCGATAACTACATCAAACATAAACCATACTAAAATCTAATTACGAGTCTCTGTAACCCAATGTTAACTCTGTTTGTTGTTGTAATTTCATTCCTTAGTCATTACGTAACATCATTACAGAAATAAAATGGACACAAATTAGTAGAACTAAACCCTGGTAAAACACGTGATGATATGCAAAGATATGGTTCAAGATTGTGTAACCTGTTTATTTCATAATTCAAACCTTTAAATTTATTAATGGTGTACTATATACAGTTATTAGTTTGCTGCAAACGCTAATTCGTTTGTTTGTTCGTTTGTTTGTTCGTTTGTTGTTGTTGTTGTTGTTTGTTTGTTTTTGGGTTAATGTATTCTATTATCACTTGTTCAGTGTTGACTTGAACAAATTATAGTAGCGCCTTTGCTGTGTATAGCATGATGACATGCTACAACTACCATTAAACCACAGTCAGTAACATTATCCTGACACCAGACCGACCAGTCTTCTAACTACCTTTATGTTTGCATATGTGTTAACAAGGCGGCGATATTATTACCATTTTAGCATTTTATTATGTCGCTCCCTGGATCATACCCGTGTCCTCACATAAGCTGACGCTCTACTAACTGTTCTTAAACTTCGCAAAAAAATAACTGTCACTAAAGAATAAGCCTTTTCCTTTCTAAAAAAGTTTTAGCATGACATGCATTGTATTATTTAAAAATGTTTTCCTTTAGGCTGATAAAGTATTTCCCAATAAATTGCTCTGGAAAGTTCAAATGATTAATGTGCACAGTAATAGCACTTCTTCAAAAATGTCAAGCAGTACTTATCCCAGATGGCGTCTCATGTTTTTGTTTTTGCTTTAACTGTAATAAATCATTAGACAGTGATTCCACTACATAAGTATAAATAATTATAAAAGTATATATAATCAATTATTAACGTATTGGTTAGTATGTACTTGGCTTAACATTGTTGCCTTTCTGATCGTCTGCAACGAGGCAAGTATTAATCTTTTTTCCAATTTCAATTCCGAAAGTTCATTGAATGGTTCTGTCCTGATTCAGTTCAGCTCTATATGATACACAAATATTAACAATAAAACATGAGTAAATGCTAATAAAGCGTGACTTATGATATTGCTTTCTAGTAGCACTAGCAAAGTAGTCTGTATGTTCAAAAAGGCATCTCATTATTATGTATTTTTAGACTATTATCTTCTTTTACATTTATAAAATATGCTTTCAAACCGGCAGTAGATTATGTTTACAGTGACTTGTGGTAATATGGGAATGGCATTAATGTTGTTATCAGAGCGTAGTTAACCAGAAATGTCGACTTAAAAGTTATTTAGAATACAAAGTCATCGGTTGACTAAGTGAAATGCAATGAAATGCAATGAACAAGCGACGAAAATTTAAGTAGACTAGGTTTTCAATCGTACATGTACACAATTCCCATAAAGGCAGATATTGTAAAAGTTAAAGATGTCATGAATAATTTAAAAAAAAAAACAGTACAACTGACATAGGTTGTACGTTTGCATTTATAAATATATTTGCCTCATCTTAGATGTCGATTATTCATGCTAATCGTACGTTTATTGATGAAATATTTTTACAAATTCACAACAGGTAGTGAGTAAAGCATGTTAAAAGAAATCAGGTAGAAAACTTTCATAGTAGAACTAAATATGTTCCAGGTTTAAAAATTATATACAACTTCTGTTATTTGAACTTCTAAAACAGGTTTGTCAATGAAAAAGTACGTTCAAACCAAGCTATATAGCAACAACGTGTACATAACAATGAAACAGGTGCTTTAAATTCATTCAGACTTCAACATCATACAACGTTCTGTTTAGTCACATACCCAACAAACCTGTTTTGTTTTTCTTTTTTGTTGTTTGCTTTTGTGTGTGTGTGTGTTGTTGTTGTTTTTTGTTGTTGTTGTTGTTGTTGTTGTTGGGGGTTGTGGATGGGTAACTGAAAACAATTACCTTTCACGTAACCTGATTCTTAAAAAAATTGTGTACTTGTTTATTTATGATTTATTAAAGAAATGTGGATTAACATTGACTGTAAATTGCATGATGCTTTTGTCAAGACAAGTTTAAGATACAGTTGTAAATGAAAGCTTACACTTTGCAAATGCACCCGTCAAATAAAAAATACACGAATATCAAAACAAAAGCAGCATGGTCTGTCTTATATAGAGCCACTATTGGTGATTGTTTTGTTTCTTTCTGTACTGTCTCCTAAAAACGTATTATTATGAATTATAACATAGCTTAACATTAATACTAGGATTAGAGGAACATGAGCTTCATTTCATATCTGGTACATGCATTGTATTAGTTGAGACCTGATTCATCTATTACAGTCCTGGCACCGTACCAGTTGTCCAAAACATCGTATATCGTGCGTATTTCTATCGTAAACGTATCGTATGGTAACGTAACGTATCGTGTAACGTAATAGGCCTATCGTGAAGTAACGTAACGAGCCATATCGTAAATGGTACATCGTATCGTATCGGAACGTAACGCTTATGACAAGACCGTGGTATCGTAACGGAACGTATAGTATGGTAACGTAACACAAGGAGAATTGCACTGTGTCTTATCATAATTCTTTAATACAACTGTCCATATATTGTGACATTTTTCTAATGACATTATCATGCTCATACAAAAGTTCACAGGAAATTTAAATGTCATAATAAATGCTTCACAAATACAAAAAGAAGTTTATGGTTCTAAACAGAAACTAAACTATATATTACATTTCCGGTACATGCATACTATCGATGAGCAAATTAATATTGCACACCTTCGAACTTATTACTTGAATGACAATATGCGTAGATTGAATATGAACGGACGTTTAGGGAAATATTCGTGAAAACTTGAATTCTGGTTATTTGCCCACGCTTTTATGGAAAATAAAGAGCAGTAAGACGTAATTAGAATAAACATACAGCTGGAAAAAAAACTAGCTATAACATAATCTAGCTCTATGTCAGGTTATGGAAAAGAGGTTTGTCTCAAATATGGGATTCAAATGATACGGCTCATATACAATGAACATTGTTAATAAATGATTGGACCGTGTGGAATCATCTCTAATATTCCTACAAGTTAGTTTATTGTAAAGCTAGCTTACCTATGTCATCGCTGGGCACAATCAACACTGATATAGTCTCTTCGCCATTTATTTTAAACGCGTAAATTTTATACACATTTATGCGAATTTAAATAAATAAAGCAATTCATTGCTCGACGAAAATTCAATAAAAGTACGTTCACAAGTGAAGCAAACAAATTAATATAACTATTCTTCTGCCAGTGATGTGATCAAACGTTTAAGGTGTGAATGTGTTTGTCAAAACAATGTGCTAGTATCATAATCATAAATAACAGTAAACATCTGTCATCATGCCTTCTTAATTTCGCCTTCTTAATTTCCGTACATTTTCCCTCCCTGCCAATCACGTGCACGTGTGTTAATTCCAATTAATTGGTGACACTTTTATGACACCACTAATCTTAAAGGAAGTAGGATTTTCAGCCGTTCGTTATGTTAATTGGTTTGATCCTTTACGTGTTGACCGGAGTGTTAATTGGTCTGTTCTTAAATCGCTTTCCTCTTATAACGAAATGGTGCTTTGTAAGTCTTTTTAGGATGATGAAGCCATTTACATTCTCTCCTAAAATAACTAGCGCACATCGGCATGTACCTTGACGTCAGTATGGATACTGAAAAGAATACCGTTGGGGTAACAATAGAAAATGATATAATATCTAATCATTGCAAAATCAAGCAAGTCAGCAGACAAATATAGTCTTTACAGTCTCCTGTCAAAAAACCTCAATGCCTTTATAAAACTAGGGTGGATACCAAGCCATGGAGAAAGAGCTATAATTAATAAAATAAATATAATAAATAACGCACAAATTCAGATATTCGGATATGTTGGTAGTTCAATATTTACTGCCACAATATCGTTAGTTTAGAATAGTTTTTTTAATTAAAACTAGGATAAAGCTACCCTGGTAAAGAATGCAATTTCACCAAAAGGAACTGTCCTTACTGTGACATAGAGAAATATTTTAACCCCGTGCTGTTTTGGTTAAGGCAGCACACAATAGCAAGAGATTAGCTACACAGACCCATATTATTCACACGTGTCTTTGCCTATTGTACCAGCGGAAAAAGGCAGATTTAATAAAGATGCAACACTTTAATACCTAGAAGATATTAAATACATTAAATACATTTAATTCTCTACTAAAATATATATTATATACGATATACTAAACTAACTGAATTACCAAACCAATCTTAACTACCCACACACTTTTCCCGTACTTTTTTCACTTTAAAACATCCTTGTAAATAGTGTGTAACTTAATGTGTTATTTGTTCATAATCATCCGATTTCATGTTCACTTTTAGTTCAAAATTTCAATGGTGAAAATTTCTTAGAGGTGTAATGCCTTTAAACAAAGAGCAGTCGTAATCTTCCGCCAAATTGTGGTCCAGCCAATAAGAGAATGGGTTTATTAGGAATGTTAAGATTTTAAAGAGATTTCACACCATCACGTGTCTTGTGGGTTTTGAAACTTTAGTTATTGTTTGATTTGGATATGATATCGGTTAGACATTGTAATAATTCAGTTTATGTAGGTGTTATCCTATATTATTAATTAAATATTTAATGAAATGCATTAATTCTAAAAAAGATTAAGAGCGCGTATTATTAGTTCTGCTTTGTCGGGGGGGGGGATTTACTTTCTTCACCTAGGTAGCTGGATCCGAGTCTGAGTCTAGTAATATTTAATCATAGGCTATATTATGATGGTGAGTTTAAATCTCCAAATTCATATTAGAGATTTTGCTTAACATTTGTATTTTAGTATTTTAATCTATATATTTCTTTGATTAGTTCTTGTCTATTCTTTCCATAAATTGTCTGAAATGCTTGTAAATAACTAAGAGAGCCGGGGTAAATATTTATTGTTGATCGGCAATTTTGTTCTATTTGAACACAGTTTATGGGTTATAATTAACAGTTCGCATCTTAATATAGAATGTCTAGAGTTTAGTTTTATTTTGGCCTTGTTTATTTAATCTGTTGATTTTCAATCATAATAACCCATGCTCCTATAGCATTTTTGTTTGTATCCTTTCTACCGTCGGTGTAGATGTGGATGTGGGTAGCGATATCTCAGTACTCAGTATTTGAGTTGAGTTTAACTAAGGGAATAATCTTATAAATTACGTCGATTACGTCTTCTAAATTTGTTTTAATGTTAATGGATTTGATCCCTACCTGGAAAGGATTAAGTGGAGGTGTTAATTTGTCGGTTGTTAGTCCAATTTTGTCTCATAATAATATAATTATTATTTAATAGCTCTGTTTCTATCTTTTTAGTTTGTTAAGTTTTTTTCCCGATTGACTCATATTCTACTATTCCTTACCGAATTTTTTATTTAAATAGTGCTTGAAAAAGGGTTGAGTATGAGACAATGGTATGTTTCTGATGTTATTTATTTTCTAGCAGCTAGTCCATTTATGTAGGTTATTCGGTACATGTACCTACAATTCACGCGAGTGATTATAAGCCCCCATACAGATTGCAACTTTTATGACACAGCGTTTCTATTCAAATTAGACGGGCAGTGGTCATTTAGCTGTAGTGCACAACACCTGCATCCGGTCTGAAGACATGTCATACATGTATGAAGATTCCAGCACACATAATCTGGCTGTGAAATTTCACTTCAGTGAAACGCTGATACGGATGCGGGGAATAGGGGTAGAAAAATGAAATATACGTGTATAGAAGAGTGGTGTAAGAATGTTAGGAAATTACAGATTTAAATTAATTTGTCTTAACATGGTACATTTTTACACACGTGTTCAATGTTTAAGCAGGCTATCATATTAGCGTCACTTACTTATCATTTGCCTACACATTTTACCATTTAGACGGATATATTTGTATTGTCTCATTTGAAAGGTGTGAAAACATTACCGCCTATATGCGCTGGAAGTGGGCCGATTGGGGCAGAACGAATTGGACTAAACCGAGTTGGTACAGTATAAATAGGCTGATTGAACCTTTACTTTAAAGGCATCTCGAAAGGAATGTGGTATCCCACTGAGCCAGGCCCCCACATGCTATGACCAGACCTGCTAATTGCTGGTCATCACTGCAGGGAGTCTTTAGCCAACATAGTACTAATCTGTCACAGTAATACCTCTGATGGGTTAATGCAAAACTAAATTACCTGCTAGTATGGATGTGAGACAGTAGGCTAGTTTTACACAAAGCCACAAACATTATTGTTAGTGATAATGTGGGTTGTTTACTATATGATCCCTTACAAATTCTTAATTGCATTAATTACTAGGTGTCAATTTTGTAACTGCAAGATTATGTATTTATTTCATAGCTAAATATTTAATTTTGAAAATACATGAGAGATACAAGTTTTAGTATTCAAAATGACTCTGAAGGACATTATTCTGACAATGAATGACTTTTGTGTGTGTATATATATATGTGTGTGTGTATATATATATATATATATATATATATATATATATATATATATATATATATATATATATATATATATATATATATATATATATATATATATATATATATATATTGGATTGCGTAATTGGTATATTCACAACTGTTTCCTTTACAAACTGTGAATGACTATGTTCAACCCCCAGATATAGCATACATACACTTGGATCTTGAACAATACCTGTGTGACAGACACATCGTTACAGACTGTAGCAGCCTGGCTTATCAGAAAACAGATGCCCTCACATGCTGGGTGGGGCAATAAATGGGGGGGGGTCACTTATATAAGGCTCTTGAGATGCCTTTAACAACATGCCGCATTTGCCATGGTATTTCGTGTAACGTGACGTAAACGGAAACAGTACAGTATGTTGTATCGAAGCGTACACCGTATCGCATCGTAACGTGTAGATTTTCTATCGTAATGCATATCGTGTATGGTATCGAACCGTAACGTGTATGGTATCGTGTAAAAACCGCACATGGTATCGTACATCAAACGTAATCGCACCGTACGTACATCGTATCGTGTGACAACTGTTACGGTTCCAGAACTGTACCATAGGAGAGAGTGAAAATGTGAAAATTGATAAATATTAACCAGAGTATCAATTGATATACAAAAAGTTAACTTTGGTAGGTTGTTGACTACTTCACAAATATGACAATTTTTATAATCTTTATGTAAACACTCTCTCTTTGTATTTTTTGGTGGGGTGGGCTTTAGTTCTAAACACAAACAGTAAAGCTGATTGCAACATTTGCATATAAAGAGAACCAAGTAAATTAATTACCTTATAATGGTTTTCCTTTTTTAATTTCAAGTTATCGTGAAACTAACATCAGTTAGTAATAATATATATAAATTGATCGCTGGTTTATCCAAAAAATGTAAAATTCTCTGCCACTTAATTGCATCGCATTTAATTGTGACTTTCAACAGGGTGTTTCAATTTTGTGTTGAATTGAACTTTGTATGCTTGGAATTTTGTATACCTGAATAAGAAAATTCATAATACGTGGATCTTTGTATATTGAAAGTATAAGTGTTGTTTTATTGCCTGACTCAATAAGTTAAACGTGGTTCTAATCCAAGCTGTTTAATTGCACACTGTTCAATGATATGAATTGGTGAGTATAGAACTGATTAATTTTACAGGTAACCGTTATTGCATTCTAAAGAACAATAGCAAAGTAAATGAGATATCAAAATGCCCATGAACACAAACGAATATTTAAGATTAAACATATAATAATCCAAAACAAAAATGCTAACGCGATAGGTATATATTAACCAATTGAAGTAATTGGGGACTGGAACTGCCGTCATCAAAGTAGTCAGATTTCAGTGTGTACGTATACTTATGTAATAAAAGCAATTGATTATATTTATTGCATAATAGCAGTACAGATGTCTACATTTTCTTCCTTTCCTTAGGTTTGGTTGTTTCTTGCTGTGCACAAGCTCTATTTGTATAATTTCTTGCACATAATATAAACCGTTATAACAAAGAAGAATTGGTTGGTATTGCTTAAAAAGATGTTACTAAACATATCCATCAGTATCAACTGAAAGAGAGGAATTTGTATCATTTTCCAAATTTCGTAGTACGTTATACAATTAAGACAAATGGTTTCTGATCAAGACGGAAAAAAGACATGTTATTACATTTACAAATGCTGACATAGTATGCCAGCGGGATTATGTTGCAAATGAATCAATCATAAATGTTTAAGTCCAAGCAATGATCTGTCATAGAAACGCTCTACTGAATTTCTGTTGACGAGGTTTTTATGGATATCTAACAATTTCAATATCCTCTAGAAACACACTGCCAATCCCACAAGTCCTTTAAATTTCTCATCAAATAATTTGAAAAACGACCACTCCTGTAATGTTAAACATGAATTAATGAACACAAAATGCTTTGAGAAAAACATAAAGATTTATTATTGTCTTTGTAGTTTGTAGAATACACGCAAAATTATTCTTTGGTATTTTTGTAAATACATTTTTAATTTCGGCATTTCAACGATTTTGTGGGAGCAGAATTAAATTAACGTGCACATTATATAATAGACACAAAATATGGATTAATTTCCATTGTTTATTTTCTTATGTCATGCAACGAGAATGCTGATTTTAAAAGTAAAATAAAGATGTTCCTTTTTTTCAAATTGAACTTCAGTAAATGTGTCCTTTTAAAGGTAACAACAAAAATGACATATTTTCTATCTTGGCGTAAAATATGTATTTTTGAAAACGATTAAAAATGGATTTTAAAAACTAAAACTCAAGATATGGTACAACTACTCTGCTGTACGGTTTGTTTCAACATACACAATTAATACAGGAAATGAAAGGCATTACTAAATTTTAATTCTTCGATTTTTTCAACTTACTTTGATATATGCGTTACAAACCAGTACCGATCTGTTACTTCACATATAAAAAACAATAAATAAAATCAATATACAGAGATTTGCGGACGTGCCTTTGGGTACGCCTGCTTAAAGGCCGCATTATTATCACCATACTCTACAGGTAATGATGTCCGTTTAATACGTCAAGGTGGGTTATACACAATTCAATATATGCATTATTGTTTTTATGTCAAACTCAGTGTAATATTTAACTTGACGCAGTCTAGAACATTTTGATGTTAATTTCTAATAAAAAATCACTTTAATCTTTCACTTTTACTTGCAAACGCTACTACGATAATATGATGCAAAAATATAACGAAAATTAGAAAATAATTACTATAGAAATTTTCACTTGCAATCAACTGTGCGGATGTAGGATGACAACTCGATATATTAAAGTGAAATTTAATCTTCTGCTTAAAACGAAATGCTCACGGAAATTAAAAGCATAAATGCAGATTAGTTGTTTAAGCTCATAACTAGTTATACGACTTTAAATACAAATTTAAACAGCCGCATCAAACATATATTTTTATTTTTTCTTATTTTCATTAAATAGTCATTTTTATGACATCCAGCATTTTCGATGGAGAAAGACACAAGACAGGTGTGTGTTTAGAACCACTGGCTCACTATGTTAGCTAAAAGACTATCTCACATTAATGTTTTGCCCCCGACCGGAACTCGAAAGAACGCTATGAAAGCCTAAGCATTTAGAAAATTACATGTCGAAGACAATACTTTTTCAGTAATTATTAAA
The DNA here is from genome assembly GCA_007844125.1 of Sinonovacula constricta. Classification (NCBI taxonomy): domain Eukaryota; kingdom Metazoa; phylum Mollusca; class Bivalvia; order Cardiida; family Solecurtidae; genus Sinonovacula; species Sinonovacula constricta. The sequence goes on from CM017555.1 coordinate 31,494,595, forward strand.
CTGTACATCCATATTTTTCTTTTTACTTTGAAAATAATATTTTCAATAATTAAATATACCATTTCAAAGACTTCATTTGGTTGGATGGGTTTAAACATTTCAGTTCAATTAATTAAAACCGTAAAACTGGGAATATATGATAATATAATATAAAATTATTTATGTTATGTCAGTCAGCATAATTCTGGTGCAAATGATATGTACCTGAATTCTAAACAATTTTTGGTAATTATACTTTCAGAGGGAGCAAAATAAATCAGTACTTGGTCAATCTAAGGCCAATCGCAAACGGTACATTTTTTTTTAAATTATCCTTTCAAGCTGATAAAAAGTATATTAGTCTCATTTTAAGATATTCCGAAACAATAGCTTTATTTCGCTGTTAGTTTAATGGAGCTAAACTTAATTACTGTAACAAGCACTTTCTCTTTTACCGGACCTGGTAGCGCAATCGGTAGAGCGTCGGCTCCAGGTACGGGAGGCCCCGGGTTCGATCCCGGGCCGCGACATACCAAAGTCGTTAAAAATGGTAGTAATATAGCTCCCTTGCTAACGCTCAAGCAAATATAAGGGTACTTTTACGACTGGTTGGCCCGGTGTCAGGATAATGTGACTGGGTGTGGTATCATGCCAGGTGTTCACGGCATGCTATACACAGTGAAGGAAGCACTATATCTGCTTCAAGTGGACACCGTCTCCAGATAACTAAAATACTGTTGGTGGGACGATAAACCCAATAAACAAACAAACAAACAAACTTTCTCTCTTTTCTGAACTGTGCATGTGGCGAGGCTTAAAGAATCACAACGTTAAGAAAAAAATGTCAAACTTATTTCTAAGAACGTAGTACAAAGAGATCAGTGGCTCATAATGTGAATGCCTTCCTTGTTGGCACAGTAAATGGTGCAAAAAGGCTTTTGTGAGTTAAAATAACATTCTGCTGGGCTCAATATGTGTTTGTTGATACGCTTCTTTAAAAAATATAATACCTAATTGGCATTCAGTAACACCTTGACACATCCTATTACTTCATGTGATGCCAGTTTAAGTGATGATAGCATGGTCGTGTGACCCTTAGTATAAAAGATACAAAACATAGAACAGCTGTCAGATAGCTTATTTATTTCATAGTCCGATATGAATACTTGTAAAAATATGAAACGTTAAGAGTGGGTCTAAAAAGATAACTCCCTGCAAGGAATGGCAGATAATTTTATTATTTTTTTTCACTGTACAGTGATTATATAAATTGCTTGACTTAACATTTATTTCATCATGACAGGATTAGCGAATACAAAATTGTAGTAATTTATTTTAAATTCCGAACCGCATATGGTGACAAGGTGCTGTTATGTTTGTGTATTTAATAATATACCTTTGACAATTTACCGGGACCAAAGATACCATTGTAGATTGCATGGCCAGGTTATTTTATGTCCATTGTCAATAAAATAGCGTCAATACTGCATTACCAATTCCACATAGGCAGTGATACTCCAACAAACAAACAATAACTGATATGGCCACCTTGAAAAGAAATTTTAAACGTTTTGCATAATAGTTGTATGCTGTTTATAATATGAGATAATGATAGATGAAAAGATAGAGATTCGTCCAAATAATTGTTACCAATTTTAGGTCTATATCTGCAAAATAACTATGGTGTCTGCACCCTTGGACGAGCGGTAAGAATTCAAAACATATATAATGAGTGAGAGATATGTTGTAAAATTAAAATAAAAACACCAAGAAGTACAATCAAATCTAAATGAGTTTAAGAGGTTTTTTGCATATAATTTGATTTAATTACGTATTGAGTCTAAAATCAATTCCATTTTCTTGAATGATTATATGAAAGCCTAAGACAATTAAAACAGGATGTAACATTTCCTATTCTTGTTTGACATTGAAATGTTAAAAAATCAAATTCGTTTGCTCGAAGACTGTCCAGACATTGTTATTGATGTTTATACTTATAGTTTTAAGTTTCAACATAAACATAATTGGCCTTATGGAATTAATTGTCAGCAAGTTTTGTACGAGCATACTTGGACGCAAGACGTTGTTATGGCAGTGCATATTCTTCTTGTTTCATCTTGAATTTATATTGCAAAATCCATATTTTATCGTCACAATTTCATATTCAAATGAAAAAAAAACTACAAAATACTGTCGTTATCCATTTAGGATGTTTACTCAACGGTGCTCTGTACTTTTTAATTTTATTTAATTTAAGAGCTAATACTTTTATATGCAGTATGTTGTATATTGAGGAGGTTTATGTGTTGTTGTTTTTATAAATGTCCTTGTTTCGTGTTCATCGAAGACCTTTATTTTGTTTACAGTCTTGACCTTTGTTGATGATAATTCTTACAGCTTTTAAGATACAAATTTAAAAAATTGGCAACTTTCAGACATGTTTTGCTTTTGTTATCTTCATCGCTACAAGTATGGTCGAGATGGTGATGTATAACAGATTATTAGTAAAGGAAGACAAAATTCCGGGGTAGAACCACCGGCGAACCACGTGACACTTATTTCTGTCTTTTATTTGACAGTAAGTAATAAGACTCAATTATCGAAATTAGGGTATATCACCATTCTTTAGCCATTGGCCATTACTTCAGATTTTAACCCGAATAAGTGTAACTTATTACAACGAAAAAAGGTACAAAGGAAAACACATACAAAACTATAAAAAATCTAAATAATTACCAATATAAAATTATGCCGAGGTCTCAAGACAAACCACCTCTTTATAAATAGCATCATTGGCAACATATAAAACTAGAAGAAATATCAACATAATAGTCTTGTAATCAAATCTGGAAATAGCCATGGAAAATTAGTACTTCTTTGTAATAGAACTATAAAAGCTAATTGTTCATGTTTTTACATCGAAATATGACATATTATAAGAGATGCTTAAAAGTTTAATGTTCTTATGAAAATCCATTTTCTTGATTAACGTTCGAGCACTTTCATAAGAATGTTTAAGTTGCCGCATCAATGCCGACCAAATCAGTTAGTGTTTACGACTGACATTATGTAAATAATGTAAATGATCACCGCATTGTTACTTCTCTATATGCTTAGCCTCTCACTGAGCGGATTCGAGTACAGTTAGGGGCGAAGGTTTTTCATCTCACGTGCGGTGCGCCGATGGTTCTACCCAGACTTAACCTCCTCCAAAAAAGATGGACATATATGTAATGAGCACTACTGGTCGTTGCGATGCATTTTAAAAACAAAAATAAAATAGTACGCTAAATGTCCTTAAAACAGTAAAAATATTTGGAAATTGACGCAATGCTAAGCCCAAAGATTACACTGCCTTGAGGGATAGCATGATGATATATAATTTAGTGATCGATGTAATTCACCAGTTCCTTTGGTTCACTACGGATTTGCCCTTGTGAAAAAAGAAAAAAATAACAAAAAAATGCAATCAGTTTTAAAAGGTTACCTTGATGGTAGAAAAAACTTGTTTTCATGAATACACGCCGTGGTGCTACCCGCCTGTTGTTGCAATTACATTACTTAATAAGTTTATGTTCTGAGAAGTTCATATAATTAATGTGCACATAAACAGCAATTCTCCAAAAACGTCAGCTGAAGATTTGCATTTGTAACTGTTTACTTTATCTGTAATAATTCACTAGACTCCTGTAAACATCCTCTACATAAGTATAGATTAAAAAGTATCAGTATACTATGTAATTTGCTGAGCATTGTCACATTTCTGATCGTCTGCGACAAGGCAGGTATCTGTATTAATCTATCCAGTTTATCCTGGTAAAATAATATATTCATCTGCTTTAAGTCAACTCTATTTCATACGCTAAGATCGATATTAAGACATTTGTAAATGCTAATATAGCGTGACTGTATGATGTAGCTTTCTACTAGCGCTAGCAAAATGGTCGAATCTGATCCTTATTTTCAGGCTGTCATCTTGTTACAAAAAAAACCCATAAAATATGCTTTTAAATTCGCAGTAGATAATGTTATGAGTGCGTAGTTAACAAAGTAACAATCAGAAATGTTGACATTAACAATATACGTTGTTTGTGTTGTTTTAGCTTGTATTTGTTATTGTTGTTGGTTTGTTTTGTTTTTGTTGTTATGTTGCTGGTGGTGGTTGTTCATGAAACAAAACCATGAACTTTCTAGTTTAAAGAAAAAACAATGAACAAGAGACGGAAACATAATATATTATATATACGAGATTATATTTACTCTAGTAAAGGTACACCAGTCTTAAACAAGCGGATAGTCCAAAAGTTTAAGAGGGTAAGAATACTTGTAACCAACTTAAATTGGCGTAGGCTGTATGTTTGTAAGTTGAATATATTTCTAAAACTTTATTATTTAAATTATTAATTAAATTTATAATGTTGTCAAACATATTCCTAACGCAAGTGCTGCAAAAAGTTGAGATAAGAAACGTTTTTTGAGAGTTGTCTGAAACAGCTTTTTAAATTTAAAAAAGATCAAGCCATTTTATATAATAACAGGTCTTTTATATTTATGCAGACATTAATTGCACAACGTTGCGTTTAGTTACACACTCAGCAAACCTAGCTATTTAAATTTAGCAGCAATCATCTTTTACATGGCCTGATTCCTAAAACGGTTGTCCCCTTGTTGACATATGATTATATGATACACATTCAATAAATCTGCATCTACATCGGACGAATATTGCATGGTGCCTTTGTCAAACACGTTTGACCTACATCATTTAAAACGGAAGCAGCGTTCTGCCGTAAAATTAAAAACAACAAAAATAGTATAATTTGTCGTTAACAAAGGCTCCGTTTTCAATGTCTTTTACAGCCTTATTTTTATGAATTCAACCATAACGTGGCTTAACATTAATACTGGTATTAAAGAAAAAATGCAATCATTTGACGTCAGGTACATGTATAAAGTATATGTACTAACAATGTGTCATTGTGTTAGCAAAAATCAGATTTCATTAGTGCCAAAAATAAAAAAGGGAAACAGAGAATAGTTAGAAAACATTTGTTATGTTGTTTATAATGATTCCTTGTTTCACTGTCCCAAGTATTGTGAAACTAACATAACAGAAGTCATCGATGGGCGGTATTTAATAAGAAAACGCAAAATTCTCTGTCAAATAATTGCATGTGATGCAATTGTGGCTTTCAACAAGGTGTTCAAATTTTGTGTTGAAATGATGTTTGATGCTTGTTAATTTAATTATTAAAATGGTGATCTTCGTATATTGAAAGTACACGTATCGTGTTCTTGCCTGATTTAATCAGCAAGACGATGGCTCCATTCTAAAATCTTTAATTGCACACTCTTCAAGAATATTAAATTGTAAGATTTAATCCCAATTGATTTTGCGTGCATTTGCTAATGCAAAAGTACAAGAGCAACAAAGAATAAGAAACAATTAATAGAACAAACAAAATGGTCAATATAACATACTAAAAATTATTTGTATTGACACCGAAAATCTATTTACAGAATGCATCTTTGTTCAAACTCATATATGTTCAATCGAATATTTAATCATTTACAACGCCTATGTATTGTTCATGCAATAGGTATATCAAAGCAATATGATTTCCGGGTGAAGGTATATTTACGTAATAATAGCAGTTCGGTATATTAATTGGATAGAAAACGTATTACTTTTTTCACTTTTCCTTGTTTTGATTATCTCTAAATGTGATCAAGCTCTATCTGTATAAATGTTTTCCACACGAAGTATAGACAATCATATCATAGAAATATTGGTTAGTGTTGCTTACATGTTTAAACTAAATATATCCATCAATACCGACTTCAAGAGAGCAACTGATATCATTTTCAAATTTAAATTTTGTAATACATTCTAATTAGGACAAGTATTTTCTGATACAAACGGAAAGGGGACAATTTTATGAAATGGAAAAAATGTTGATATGGTATGTTAACAAATTATTTTCCTGCGAGAGAATCAATCATAAATGTTGAAATCAAAGCAATGATCTGTCATAGAAATGCTGTCCCTGAAGTATGCTGTTAACGCTGTTCCCATGGATATCTAAAACTCTCAACATCCTCCAGAAAGACACGGTCAATCCCTAAAAGCCTTTGAATTTCTCATAAAAAAAATGAAAAAAATCACTCCTGTAATGCTGAACATGAGTTAATGGACACACAATTCTTTGAGAAAAATTAATGGATTTTGGTTAATACTTTCATAGTGCTATACACGCAAAATTATGCTAGAACGACTTTTGTTCTCCGACTAGAAGTAAGTGTGAAAGAAAAGAATGAAAAAGAGCAATAGAAAGATTGAGAGTTAAGTGGAATATTTTGACTTGAGCTGCAAGTAACCTAAGGACAGTCGAGTGGGCGCTTTTTCATAATCTGAAAAAGACGAAGTAAGATTGTCCTTCTGAAAGAAAATTGAAAATGGTGTCAAGGCAACGTACCTATGAAAAAGATAGCCCTCACATCATTTAAGAATCGATATGTAGATATATATATATATATATATATATATATATAGAGAGAGAGAGAGAGAGAGAGAGAGAGAGAGAGAGAGAGACAGAGACAGAGACAGAGGAGAGACACAGAGAGAGACACAGAGAGAGACAGTGAGAGAGAGACAGACAGAGAGACAGAGAGAGACAGACAGACAGACAGAGACAGACCCCTGTCGTGAATTTTCCTTAGGAAGAAATTCTTCCCGCAAATTTTTCAAAGCGGACAAAATACACACACACACGGACTTCCCTCAGGAAATTTAGCTTTGTATTGCAACATTTTTGGGCTTACAACTACATTTGATCTCTTACTTTATTATTTCTTGATAAACAACGTGCTTTAAACTAGTTATCAATCCACGCCATACTTTATTAATGATCCTGAATGTATTGCTAAAAAGCGGTGATCTACGTGGTCATGTCATGTGGTCATTTGTCCAAAATGCCAAAGTGACCGGAATGGATTTCGTCTGAGATGGATTTTGTACAGCTCCACATTTTATAATAATTATAAAATGAATATTAAGAATAGAACTTAGCCATAAGTCGGCACAAGATGACATTTGGACCCTAGTGATTCGTTGCCTCTGTGTTGTCAGGATGAAGTAACTTTAGCACGCAAATTTTAACAAAATCAGACCAAAACATATAAACATACGCAGTGTGCCATGTCGGAGCGTTTTGAATTCTGTAAAAGAAATCATTCTGGCAGTATATGTACAAATATATAGCATATTAAGGCAATTACATAACTGTATACCTTGGGCACTTCCTTGATTTAGTGAACAAGAAAAGACCAAGTTGTTTTGTTTTAAATAATAGCTCAAAACTATTGCTTCAAACTTATAAAATATATTACGATTATTTGAGTTTGCAATTCAATTGGTTTGTAATATACTTATCAGTATATCATTTATCTTTATGAAATGCTAATTATCACCTGAACTTTGGCATAATTTCATATTTTGATTATTTATAATGGCATTTATGAGTAACTTCAAGCTCTATTAAAAATTGACAAGCTGAACCTTTCTTACACATTTGCTTTGCAGACTTAGTTACCACCTAGTCTATCTTAAAAAGAAATTGAACATTAAGTAGCGCCAATAGTGAAATATTTACATATCACATCTACCAAAACCATCACGATTTTATAACAATGATGGCCAAACAAATATCTCAGAAATATATCATTTAAAAGGAACTTTATTAAGAAAGAAATCTGCTTCTTACGTGTGACTATGCATCGCATCAACAATATCCTTTTTGCCTAGCTTCTCATGTAGAAATGAGCGATGACTAATGCATATAAGTCTTTTAATTCAGCGGTTAAAATGAATTATAATGTCTACGAATGGTGATGGGCAGTTAGAATGTGATTTAGACTCATATACATTGTTAAATTCCATTGTTTTAACATCAATTGTCGTTAACATGTTTTGTATATGCTAATAATGTTCACAAATACAATCTAAAGCAAACAAACTGAGAGTACATGTTTTACCACAAGGAACATTTTATCAAGTTATATATCTCCATCATGTCCACATGTTATTTAACGTATAAAATGCTTAAACTCTTTAACACCAGGTTTGAGACATCATCAAAACATAAATGAAGATTATTATTATTGAACCTCGTCGTTCATTATTTCCGCATTATGATTTACATTCTAAGTATCCATTATTCTGCTATTGGAAGTTTATAACTGTTCGTGACGTTAAAGAATCAGAACAATGCAGAAAAGTAGAAAAAATAGAGCCAGTTGTGTCCTTGATTGCTAAAACTCTCAAATTAAATGACATAAAACTAAAACACTAAGCATATTTTGTAATATTCTATTCACCCACATCTGTAGGCTTCCACAATCGTGTTAATGTGTTTAAATTAACATGAACTTCAGTTACTATTTATCTCCCAATGTTTAAATATGTGTCCCTTTTCCAAGTCACATGTATAATCGGTCTATCAGTATATGTAAATAAAACCATTTTAAAATAAATGAACGCACTTTTACTATTACTTGAAAAAACATGAAAGGTCAAATTCAATTTATACAAACTTTCCCTCTGTGCAGGCGATATCTGTCGATTTGATGGTATTATACATGTAGTTACAAATATAAAATGTAAAACAATTAATCACATAATATAAATATATAGTCATTATTATATTGTCAAAGACAATTAATGTGCTATCTATGTGTTTAGATTGATGTTCATTAGTAAACCCATGATTCAGTGTATAGCTATCTTATTCGTGAATTGATTAACACCCAGTCAATACTCGGAATTACAAAAGCTGAGAAACCAAGAATGTACAAACACAGAATATATGATTAAACTACATTCAAAGAAGAGATTAAAATTTCCAAATTGTGCAATTATACGTACACGCTGACAAAATGTGTTTCTTGTTGTGATCGTGCATGTAACGAAGTTAAATGAACTAAAACATGCAAGGCGTGTTTTGGTCCTTTTCAAATCAAATATACAGTACTGAAAATCATGAAATTGACAAACGGAACGGAGTGGAAATGGAAATGAAACGTTTTTCGTTTCCTGTTGAAACGGAAACGGAACGGAGTGGAAATGGAAATGCAACGGAGCGCTACAGACGCTTGAAACGGTGTAAACGGTATAAACGCTATAACCGGAGCGCTTGGAACGCTAGAAACGGTAGAAACGCAAAAATCGGAATATATATTTTCATCTCGTGTTTAGTCCAAATATATTATTTCAATGGCTCGCCTATTATTTTATAGTTAATCGATACCTTAAATATAAATAGTTCCTTTATAAAAAAAAGTTTATGATCATTCGATGGACAAAAGAAGTTTGTTAGGACATTTATATAAGTAAAAGGATATGCGTTCTGAAACATTACTACATAGTACAGTCCCCCCTCCCTCCCCTCTCACTACTTTAGAACTTATCATTATGGCAGCTTGAAGACAATTATCGATCGATATCATGTTAAAAAGTATTGAGAGAAATAATGGGTCGGTCAATTTGAAACGATTTTTTTTCTTTTCGGCGACTTCAAATGGTTGTGACTGGCGATTGTTTCCCAGAATTTTCTTTGATGTTGCATTGTTGGCCAGAGAGCCCGCCGCGCCAAAAAGAAATAACACCGCATTTATTTTGTTACAACCTTGGATAAATTAAAATCACAGTGATTTAATTAGCGACTCCATGTTTTAAGTGCGTTAACAATGTATTGAATAGCCGTTAATAAGCGCTTATATGAGCAAACCGAAAGCAAAAATAATACACGCTTGTTTTCTTAGAAAGTTGTATTTTATTGGACTTTTTATGTGCCTGTTTTCGAAAAAACAGCATTTGTTCATGTTTATATGAGAAAATAATGTTAACGATGAAATGCGACTCTAGTGAGTAATACTTTTCTTAAATTCTTGGATATTACACGTAACTGTCAGCGAAACGTTAAAACTAAAGTCCGCCATGTAACAAATATGGTAGGGGGGGGGCAAACGTCCGCCTCTTCATTTTGGCAGTGGGGGTGGGGGGCAAACGTCCGGTCTGCACTTACAGGGGCGGGGGGTGCAAACGTCCGGGGGTGGGGGCAATTATCAAAGGGGCAAATGCCACAATTTGCCAAAATTGTGTGTGTCATCGTACAAATTCTAAGATCGTATCACCATTACGCTTTTTTGCGGATTAACACATCACAGAGAAGTTACTTTTTAGGATACTGGATGTGTGTGGACCACATTTGACAGTTTGTTTATTCCGGGATATGACGTCTGGCGAAGACAAGTAGGTCAGGTAAGGGCTATGGGTAAAGGTGTTAAAATACGTCATATTGACAAATTCGTCAAATTAACTTATATCCAATAAAATTAATCAACGCGAGATTTCTCGTTAAACAATTAAAACTTCGAAAAAGTCGTGCGAAATTGTTAAATTGCCACAATATTTATTTCGTTCTATGTTTGAATCAAAAAGTAATATTTCTTCTTAAACGGTTTAGAGGGCTGTAATTTTAATTTGTGTTTTAGTTGACTATCTTCGGTGATTCAGTGTTTGGACAACACAATTGTGACGGAGCTGCAATTGTGTTTGTGAACTATTTTCGTTTTTTAGCATCAGTGCTTGGATAAATATCGCGAAAATGAATGACAACAATACAAAGCGTGTTCAACGTTTTTGTTGGTCAGTCTAGATGGGAAATATATGCACTCACTGAATCTTTACCTGGTGTTTTATAATTGAAATTTGAGTTATTCTGCGTAAAACAGGTTAGTAGTGAAACGTTTTATCGTGATTAGCCTAATATTAACTAAAGCGCAGTTTCCTGTTGTTTCGGCTGATTCAGGAGGGTAGTTATGTGTCTGCAATTTTCCTCCGGGTGGCTGACACTGAATAGCCTCGTCGCAAACAATCTATTACCGATTCCTTTATATGTAATGGAAGACTTTTGCCTCTCCCCAGAATGTTTACTTCTTTCGTCATTTTGCAAACACACCGGAAGTACTTTACATTAAGAAATTTATTAAACGAATTTTTTTAATCAAAATCGCAACGGAGCGAAATGGAACGATTGAAACGATAGAAACGGAAGAAACGATAGAAACGCTGGAAGCGTTTGAAATGCAGCGCTGGAAACGAATAAAACGAAATGGAAACGCAACGGAAGCGGAATGGAAAAGGAGCGGCGAACGCTTCCAACTGAAACGGAAACGAAACGGAGTGAAAACGGAAAATTGTCAATTTCGTAATTTTCAGTACTGTACTGACAACATTCCATTCAAGTATTTGTCTCAAATACGACTACTGTGGTGTTATTTTACATAAAAAATAGATAAAGATAATGGTTAAATATGTTTCATATTTTGCAGTTAAATACATTGAACCTATATACACGTTATAATACTAACATTTTATGACAGTAAAGCAAACCTAAAACAAACATTATATGTATATAAAGAAGAGGTATGCAATTTTCAAACATCAAAACAAAAAGAACACATTCGCATCTTCAAATCCCGAATAAACAAATAAGTTTTATTATGACAAGAATGTATTCCCAAAACGATAAAAAGACATACTTTGATTGTTTACTCTAAACGGAAAATTTAAAAAGTTTTAGCAAGCAATTATTAGCAAACCTTTCGAAACCTTAACAGGTATAATTAATTGTTTACACTTTTAATGTCTATTTGAATATGTCATTGGACTAAATTGAGGGAAAATTGGTATAATAGAACACGACGCATTATCACACAAGTGTCTATTACAAGAACCTTGATCATAATCATTTGTTTCAAAGGTGCAATATTTCACAACAAAGTAATCGCTTACCATACACACTATCCATTTTTAGCAAATACCTTATTAGATAAAATAATACAATCGGACCGATTCAAAATGAATTCAATGACTTTTGTACGATATGATATGTTGATTGTTGCATGTTGTTAACGTATTTAAAGATTTTTTCTCAAAAGCCAAGAATCAGCTTGCGGAGTTTTTATAGTTCGCGAGACAAACATAAATGCAGGACTAGTTTTTTAAATCAACATAGCTAACTTTAGACTTAATTGTTACTTTTTCTATTTGTGTGCGTCATTCTAGCCCTGCCTTTATTACCATATAACGGCAATAGCATGCGGAAAACAATCAGGATTTAAAGTAATGATCGATATGGGAAGTTCTAATAATTTAATTGTCAAAACGCAATGTTTATTTTCAAAGGGAGGTTTATCGGGTTAATCTTTTGTTATTATACCGGAGTGACATTATTGGGTTGACATTGATCTCGTGTGTACATTAAATGGCAACGTTGTCTGCATAAACGCACTGCATATTAGATTAAATTTTGTGGCAGAAACGCGGATTTAGGCCGCTAACTTTCATATAAAGAAGTTTTAAAGCTGACCTGAGACGCGTCTAAAATTCTACCCAGATATTGAATTGGTTTTTCCTTTTCATTAGCAATAGATAAATGCAGTCTGATATTTATCAATAAATATTCAAACAATACCAATCGTGGCTTAAAGATTTACAAGAGGTGTAATTTTGTTCCTCGACTTCCTAATCGCGTGGGTGTCTCGATTACAGTTTTCACTTCTAACGGCGTTCACGATCATCACTAATTATTTCCTGCTTTCTCATTTTTCATTCTTGATTCCGATTACAATATCAATGAATGAAAGTATAGAAACGTTTTAGAGTATTCATTATTGCTGTACTTTTCTCCAAATTATAGTGGATAAAACGCACAAGTGAAATGTTAAGGCTGATATGTTTTCTTGCAGATGACATGAACACAAAGAATAAACATATTTGTATGTATAACAAATCGTATATAAACTATTTATTGTACTTTACAAAGTATGCACCGTCCTGTGTTGTTGTTTTTTGTGAATGCAATGCTGTTTTAACTGTTTTAAGGGGACACTAATGAAACTATGGACAAGGTTGTTTTTCTTCGGAATGAATAGTGTTGTTGTTGTGTTGTTGTTGTTGTTGTTGTTGTTGTTATTTTGGGTTTCACGGCACATCGACCCTTGATAAGTCATAGTCCAAAGGTCATACACCGATGTGTATTATTAATTATTATAAGGGTAAAAATTTAAATACGTGAGTAGAAATATCAAATATATAAGTTTAGAATACTGCGGAGGACGATTGAAAACAAGTTAAAAATATAATTACCAGTTCAAAGTTCTAAACTAAATTAGAATGCCAATCACGTGTAAGAAAGCAAACAAGTTTATTATCGGACACAGTCCGTTCATAGGAAACTATTAATGCAATGTAAAACCAAACGTGAAGGCGGCATATAGTTAGCGTTTGACTGCGTTTTATATCGTTATTTATTAATTAAATGACTATTTTGCCTCAAGATAAAATAGCCTTTAGACTTTAAAAGACTGCAATATCACGAGCGTGCTCTTAATGACAAGGCGGATAGGTTAGGTTTTTCTTATTACTATTACATCCACAGTAGACACAGAATGAAGCAACAATATGACTGTAAGTAGATGTATCAACGTGGCCATCAAGATGGAGCAACAACATATAGAACGGCTCTCAAACTATTCATTATTATTGTTATGTATTCGATACAAATAAATATAAATTATTGATAAAATGCTTTGTGCGATTCTAGAAATATTTTTCTGTCAGAAAGTGATAATTTTAGAAATTAAAATTATCTCATGTACTGCTTCGATGGAAACGGTAATATCAATATGACAGGCTAAAATAAAATAAAAATAATGTAGCAAATTATCTCGAAATCATTTAAAATTCACACTAACTTTGAAGAAATCAGAAAATTGCTACTCCTCCACATAGTGTAAGAGCAAAAAATATTTCCGGGCTTTGGAAAATTTATTATTGATACTATACTGACAGACCTTGGATCTTTGGGCTATGGTCTAGTAACGTTAAGCTGTTTATTGCAATAGAATAAAGCCGATACTAAATTTTTAATACCACCTACGACGCGATGCTACCAAAAGCAAACATTAAACAAAACAATAACAACCCTCTGAAACTATTTAGAATGTTACTTTGATTAAAGGGGCTACATTGCATTATCTTTGTTATGACAATTGTTATTTCATGAGCTAGGTATAAGGCCATGAATATCATAACAGACTCTCAATGAAACTCGTTAAAGACAATTACTTTTGTTTTTACATGTATCTTTAAAGAATTTCAGGAATCCTGCGTCGTTGGTCGAGTAAGATCGCCAAGACAAAACTCCTTGAAGCTGCTTCTACTTCCGACCGAGACGAACTCTTTATAAAAGTATATTTGTGGAGATCTGGCAACTTACCTGTTGCAAGGTGGTGACATTTGTGAGGCGTCCCTTCACATATGACAGTAATTATGTTATAAAAATAACGCAAGCAAGGTTTATTAACGATAAATAAAAAGAGAATATATTAATTTGAGTAACTTAATAATAAAGTTCGTTGTATTCTTTTAATTCTACCAGCTGTCTTTTAGGTTTAACATTTCTGTGTCATTTAAAAGCGATTTATTTTGAGACATTCAAGTTCGTATGTTCGGAGGCTGTCTAGACATTTTATGTTGGTGTTAATACTGATTAATTTGTTTACGAAGTGAAAGTGTCCCTATGGAATAAGGTGTCGCAAATAAATAAATCCAACACTTGAAGTAATGGCAGTTTGTAAGTTATATGCTCGTCCTTTTTAAATACGCCAAGTCGTACTAGATACGTAATAGAAATTGCTCGCTTTAAAAATTGCTAGATTATATCAGTTGATCGACGGTATCAAATTAACTTCGTTATGCAACCTCTTAAACAACGCGGCTATGTTTTATCTTTATTGTATGATATGTGTACAAACGTCTTTTAATCTAAAAGTCCGGCTTCTTTATATGCGGTACGAATGCAATTTCATGCAACCTTTAATATCAATTTTTTATTTCCTTTTTGTAATGGCCCCATTCAAGATTGAATTAAATAAATGCTATTTCTAAAATTATGCTACAAAATACATCTAAAATTAAACTTAAGCTCTCATTATTTGATATGCCACCTTAATGGAACTCCCAGTTCGTTCTGGGGGGCTTTAAATAAAAAATCCTCCAAAATTTATTACAGACACTAAACACCAGGTTATTTCGAGTCAAGTGTGTACTTTAAGCTTGTCTAGGTGCCATCTGTGGATGTGATGTCAATAGACATATGTACAAAGACAAAAGATAAAAAATACACTAAGTTAATATAAGTCTCACTATTTTATCCAAGACAATTATATCATTATATTAAATGTCGTTCAACAGATCGACCATGATTCAGTTTGACTCTATCTTAAACGTGAATATCACCAAATCACCATTATTCCTATCGATGAAAGCTGCGCTGAAGCCCAAGGCTTTGCACAATCAGAAAAACAAACATTTTAAAGAAGTCATAAAATATATTAACATTTACCTAATTGTATTTATTTATTATTTACAATCATTGTTAGAACTCGCAGTATTTAAATTTCTAATGTACAAAATGACGTAATATAACGAGAACAAATGTGTCCAAAGCCCTTAAAATGGTAAGTACGCGATACCAATAATTTGACAGACGGAGTTTTTATGTGATCGTGCATGTAATAAACCAAGATTTAGGTTAGTTTTTAAACCTGATACACTGACATAAAAACAGGGTAAAGTCTTAAGCTTACACACAATCCTGGGATTTACATTTTCAATATGCTTTGGGATTGATTATTACAAATAGTTTTGAATTTAATGTGGGTCATGTAGAAGTGTATATGTTATGTTGAGTTAAAGTAAAAATAAGTAAACAGTGAAGCAACACGAAAACTAACAGTATATAAAGCATCTGCATCTTTTTTTTATTTTCGAACATCAAACGCCAAGAAAAAATGAAACTGAATCTTCAATACGCGAAATACAAATAGGTTTTTAATTCGAAAACAACAGATTCAGAAAAGGATACATAATTTTGTTTTCTAGAGTGCATTCTTAATGGAAATTTCTGAATGTTGTAGCAATCAATTTTGTGAGAAAAACTTTTGGAAGCCTGGCAGCTAAAATAAATCTTCTTGGATTTTGGTTGAGATTCTACAGATAATAAATTGAAGTAAATGTAGGGGGAAATGTGTTCACATAAAAGAATACGATGCCTTTATAAGCCAGTGTATACATCTAAGATATTATAAGAACCTTGATCTTACGCTACCACGAAATCGATAATAAACGCAATTAGACTTTCAGCAAAATATTTACTAGATAAAAGTTGACAATTGTGCTATATGAAATAAGTAATTTATGTTTGTCATCGTTTCTTTAGGCACGATATGTTGATTGTTGCATGACGTTAATATCTTTAACAAGTTTTTCTGAAATATTGATTAGTACCTAACGGGTTAACCTTTATAAGAATGTAAGCATCATTAATATGACAACCAAACAAAAATCCATGATCGACCATTCAAATTAACAAAATACACTTTTGACAGAAGGGGTTATTTAATTTTACTCTATCCTTTTCACAGCAATTGCATTCATAAAACCGGGATTCAACGAAAAAAAACAATATTGAAAAGATTTATACTTTAAGTATCAAGTCCCAAACAATGTTTAACTTTAGCGCCAAATATGATTATGGTCTAACGTAAAAGTATTATTAAAGTATTTTATAATAAAAATAAACATACATGAATAGAAATATAATAATCTGCAAGGTTAAAAATATAGAACTCTTTAAGATTAAAAAAATGTGAAGGATAATTTGAAACAAGTTAGGATAATAAGCAGTTAAAAAGAAAAAAATATGAAGAATACCAAACTCGTTTAGAAAGCAAACACATTTATACACAGGTCTAAGCAATGTGTTTATGTCGTATTCATATAAAAATATAGAAACAGTGTAAAATTAAACGTGAATGTGACACGCGTTTGTCTGCGTTTTATATCGTTTTAATACCATGAACCAATATTTTGAACGCACTTTTTCATTTCACTATCATTGAAATAGACCCATGTCATTAAAATATTTATATTTGAGTTTCTTTCATATATTCTTAAAAAAATGGAATTACAATACCGATAATTAAAAACAATGCCGCTGAAAGTGTTAATAGTAAAAATATGATTTAGCTCCAAGATTAAAAATCTTTTAGAAATATATATTTAGATACATTAGCGTACTCTTAATAGGCAATGTTGTTTTTAATATTACTACCATACAAAAATCACCTCATCTTACACGAGATCACGCGTTCTTTGTTTTGAAACAGGTCAATAGCCAACTTCTTACTAAAAAATAATTTGCTAAAAAGTCAGTTTAATGAAAGACATTTAAGATCAAAGTTCTTGCTAAATCTTATGTACAATGTGCTGATTGTTGCATGGACTTAATGGTAAATATAGTTAACATCGTTCTCTGTTTACCTTTATATAAACATAACCATAGCAAATATCAGCAGGAACAAACTAAGGACAAGCTTTGCAAATTAACATAATACTCTTTGGACTATATTTTTCTTTTTGTGTTTGCGACATTCTAGCTGTGGTTTTAGTACTTTGGTTGCAGTTGCATCCAGAAAGCCCAGATTACAGAACATTATATTTTGTGACTAAACAAAGCTGTCTTAACACATTAATATTTTATAGTGAGGTTTATCTGGTTTATCTTTTGTAAAACATTATACCAGAGCTTTGTGGGCAGATGTAAACCTCAGATGTATTTTAATGTCAACATAGACATAGGCTTAAATTGTGGCAGGACAGGTGTAACATTAAATAATAAAAACGTCAACTCTCAGTCTGTAGCAAGGTTACAAATCATTGTCCACTTTAAAATCACAATCAGACTCAGATAGCGTTGATCCCGATAAGCGGGTTCAGGTCTCGATCGAAGCTCTAACTTTTGTAGGGGGAAGTCTTAAAACTGACCTGAGAAGCGTTTGAGATTCTCTACTCAGATATTCAAATAAGACGTTTAATGGCGACCTTTAAAAGTTGTACATCGTATGACATGTCCAAAAGTGTGCTGTTAGGTAATAAATAAAATATTAAGAGCTTAAAATTACAAAACATTTTTTGTTCCAAAATTTACTTAATGGAGGCTCTCATTCCTACTCACATGGGGGAGGGGGGTCATGATTAGTCTTCATTTCATTTCATTGCTCATTTTTCATTCTAATGACAATGTTCACGACTCAAATGAATAATGGACCTATATAGATTATTCCCGATTGTTGTACTGTTTGCAGATAAAACGCCTTAACTGAAAGTTCAATATGATACGTGTCCTTGCACTTGTCATGATCACTTGGACTAAACATACTTGTCTGTAAAACAATCCTATATAAAATATTTATTCGATTTTTCTGACAAAACTTGCATTGTCGTCTGCAGTTTTGTGAAGGCAGTATTGTTGTTGCCTTTGAAGGCCAATAATATAATTTAGGACAAGTTCATTAGTTTTTATTTCACTGTAAAGATTGATACAATGGAAATCTAAACGTGATTGTGGGATATCGTTTTTCTGCAATTAATATATATTTATTTCCAATCTTATGGACACTAAGTGTTTTGCACCTTCGACATGTCACTACCATTTAGGTAAACATTTATTTATTATACAGATAAATATAATTACAGTTTTGCCAAACGTATTACTTGTATGAATAGAACAATTAACCTCAATATAAAAATGCTTTTTAGAAAAGTTTCATATTTTTCTCCTAATATCCAAGGTTGGTACGTTGTTTGTATTATTACTACAATACATACAATGAGCCTATACTATGACTGTATGTAAATGTGTCAATACGAACAATATGATATTGTCCAGTCAGTAGTGCAACATATTTAAAAAGATACAAGACAAACCCATTCGCATCTCAATCAAATGTAACAAGAAGAAAACTGAGGGCAGGCATCATTGTGAAAGAGCAATCACAATCGTTACCACCTTGGAACAATCAGTTTGTAAAACAACCCAACTGTGGTGCTTAAACCGGATTTCAGAGATCAAAACTAATGCTTCATAAAGGGTTTCTCGGATTAAAACAATATTTATTAGAAAAGCTAAACATAATTAAAGGTTTTCAACAAAAGTTAATGTTTGAATCATGGCAAAAAGTAACCAGAGAAGAAGTGTAATTGATTGTAGCATCATTTTCATGTGTAGATGGAAATTAAAGTACTTATGTCCAATGGACGTCAAATAGAGATATGCGTTGCATTACTGATAGGATGAACTAAATAACGTTGAATTGCCATGCACAACGAGACTTTTATGACTGCCACACCGCCATATCAACATTCTTTAAAACAGGAATACGAATTTATATATATAATTTATTTATATATATAGGATATATTATATATATAACAGGGTCCTATACGTAGTGCAACATACAAAAATATCAAGGCGTATATCAATTGCTTTCTCATGTGGCCTCAAAGAACATATAGAATTTCTATTAAACCACACATTTATTAGTATATATTCGATACGAATACGTTTTAAATATTTATAAAATACTAAGTTTTAAATAAATTTCAGTCAGACAATAAAGGGCTCATTGAAAATTTCAGAATAATCAGTGCAGTCATGCATTGCTAAAATAAACTTATGACTTAATGACCCGGTGAGAGTTGTAAATAAATGTAATAATTATCTCAATATATCTGGAAATTCCTTTTCACTCCACCAGGCTACTAAGGAGCATATTTCGAAATAGAAATCGGAAGAGCGTTACTCCCCCGCATGTTAAAAGAGTAAAATACTGCCCGGGCATTGGAAAATTTATGATTATCGATATACTTGGGAGACAGGTAAAATTGATGAGGATTGTTGGGTTACAGTCCAGTACATGTAACGTTAAGGTGTTTATATAAATTGCATAACGGCACCACTGCGTAACTACTTTCACCTATGTAGCGGTGCTACTAAAAGCAAACATCAAACAAAACAATAATAACCCTCTTAAGCCACTGGGAACGTCACCTTGTTAAAATCTCAAAGCTACGTAGCATAAATATTGTTATATTTATCATATTTGCTTTCGTCTAGAGGTAGATTAAATTTAAATATATGTGGAAATTTTGATAGGACCTTTTCTTATTTATCTATTATCATAAATATTACTTTTTCCTGAGCTTAAGATACTATTAAAGAGACTTATAAACCTCATCGCTGACAATTACTTCCTTGTTCGAGACGTTAGTCTCGCCGAGTTTAAATTCCTTAAAGTTGATTTGACTGCCCATGGGTTTCTGCTCAAAAAAGACAAGGATTTTCTGATAGTGATATAACATGATCTCAAAATTAATTGCTCACTTTCTTAGTTTAAATAGATAACTGTGCAGCCTGCAGATAAGAAATATACATTTGTAATGATGAGTCCAGTATTAATATTTACTTTTTTGTATAGATGTAGGATATCTATAGACTGAAACTATGGAATATTTTCATGCAACAATAATTACTTGGCTATTTGATGAGATAAAATGGTCCAAACCGTCGATGCCACCTTCAAGGTTTCTAAACCCATTTTGATGTCATTCGAATTTCCTTTTGCGGCACAATTATTAACAGAGATTCAAATTTATTGTGTCGGAGGCTGTCTAGACATTTTATGTATAATTTAAATTTCCAACATAAGCGGAAGTCTTACTATGAAATACAGTATCAGAAAAAAATAAAACTAACACTTATGGCAAAAAGGTCACATTATAGAAATTGATTTTTGCAAGTGAATTTCTTTTTAGTAGTAGCTGTTTTTCGGATGCGTAATAAAATAGCGTTCTTTGAAAAGGCCAGTTAATTGCAGTTGATCGACAGCAAAAACACATAAATATATTTCTATCTCTGTTTTATGATATTGGTACTAACTTATTTAAAACTCAATGCCTGGCTTACTTGCATGCTGGATAAATGCAATTTCAAAATATTTTTATAAACATATTGTATTTCCGCTTGATAACAGCAACATAAAATATTAGATTAAATTATAACATATTCTAAAGTTTTGCTCAAACATACGTCTTATATGTGACTTTTTCATCATTTGCCAACTTCATTGACCTCCCATGCTTTTTGAGAGTATAACTGCAGAAATTCATTCGTCATGCCAGTTAAAGACAGATGTAGAGGAGAGAGTTCAAATAAAACAAGCCGTGTTACTTAAACGAATTGCATCTGAACAAACTATCTTTCATCATTAAATAAAAAAAAAGAATTAGCGTGTCTTTATAGGCAATGCTTATTATGTTTAATATACATATGTCTTACTGGCGTTCCGTGGTCACAATGTAAGGCGACTGCAATGTATATGACACTTTACCATTCTCCATGTCAACACGTTTTGAAGTGTGAAATAAATTTTAATGAAGAAGACTTCTTAAACTATAAATAAATAATTACTATGTATTCGATGCAATCAGGTCTAATTTAAAGATAAGATTGCAAATGTGATTATTTAACTAATAATTCATTTACAATTTTTAACATTTCAGTGCCAAAATGCATTTCCCGGATAAACCTTGTTTAATCAGCATGACGGGACGAGAGAAGAGAAAAGGTAAGCCTATAAAACTCTCTCTTTTGTGTGGAAGTGAGTTAAGATTAGACACTTCCATTGACTGACTACATGTTATACAGGACAAAGACCAACGGCACTACCTCAGTTGAAAATCCTTAAAAGCCTTGTCATAAAGACAAAAGGAGTCATAGCTACTAATAAGTTCAAATTGTGACCGTTCGTTGTCTTGTGGTTAAGACGTTGGACTCCGGAGCGGAGGGTCACGGGTTCGAACACCGAAACTGACCACGTGATGTTAGTCCTTGAGCAAGACTATTTACTGCACATTCATCCAGGAATTCAGTATCTGAGTACAGGTTCTACCAAGGAAATGGACAGTCGAGAGGGATTAACATAAGTTAAAAGAACTTGTTTCCCAATCGACTATAAATAAATAAGTTTAAACTAATAAGTTCAAGCCTTAAATTACTACATTACTCGGTTTGTTTTCCTCAAACTTATACGGCAGACTGTCTTCGTGATTAAATTTGTGTACATTTGAATTTATACACTATGCATTCTCAAGCGAGATCTCATGCAAAATTAAGTCTGTAATTAATGGAGCTTTGCAATAAAATTAAGTGACTTATTAATGATGGTTACTTGTCAAAAGCTGCGTATGTTTCGTATCTCATTAGTATTTTAGTAATCAAGTCGATGCAAATGCTAATAATAATTACATGACTGTAACGAATGTGTTTATATTAGTCTGAATTTTTGTAATTAGTTAAATTTACCATAAAACAAAAACCTCTGCATCAATTAACTTCATATTTTGCTGTTTAAAGTATTCTACAAATTCCCAGTACCAAAGAAATGCCTACCTTTCTGAAGGTTTAAAGTTATTAAATATGCACTTTAATCAAAATCTTAACGACACCATCTCTCCTAATTTAAGACGACGTTCTGTTGTGATATGAAACAGTGTTAAAAAATTTAAAAGGATTTCGTTCGTACTGTTCTTTCCATCTAGATTCAAGGAAAGTTGAGATTATAATTTGCTCAATGAAAAGAAACAGCTGAAATGATGTTGCACAGCAATCTCAATGAAATTTGAAATAAATTGTAGAGTGTCGTCATGTTATCTGTTGTTGTACATTGAGACATTTTTGACCCTCTGCAATTTGGAGTAATCTCTTTTCCCAATTTTAATTCCATAAGGAGTTTAAGGTAATTATCTGCATGAAGTCAGAACTAAAATCAATATTATGACAATAATAGCATGTCTGTAAGATGTGTTCACGAGTCACATTAGCATGCCTGTCCTAGTTGGAATTGGCATTTGAAAACACGCTATGTTTGTAGATCATGCGATTAAAGAAGCACCCCAAGTAGAGCTAAATTTGATTTCTTTCATGTATTTCCTTCCTAGTTAATTTATATTAAAATATAACTACTTAACTCCAAATTTGTGGGATAGCTTAATCCAAGCTGTTTAATTGCACACTGTTCAATGATATGAATTGGTGAGTATAGAATTGATTAATTTTACATGTAACCGTTATTGCATTCCAAAGAACAACAGCAAAGTAAATGAGATATCAAAATGCCCATGAACACAAACAAATATTTAAGATTAAACATAGACATATAATAATCCAAAACAAATATGTTCACGCAACAGCTATATATTAGCCAATTGAAGTATTTGGGGGCTGGAACTGCCGTCATCAACGTAGTCTGATTTCCGTGTGTACGTATACTTACGTAATTAAAGCAATTGATTATATTTATTGCATAATAGCAGTACACATGTCTACATTTTCTTCCTTTCCTTAGGTTTGGTTGTTTCTTGCTTCTTGCTGTGCACAAGCTCTATCTGTATAATTTCTTGCACATAATATAAACCGTTATAACAAAGAAGAATTGGTTAGTATTGCTTAAAAAGATGTTACTAAACATATCCATCAATATCGACTGCAAGAGAGGAATTTGTATCATTTTTCAAATTTCGAAATACGTTATGCAATTAAGACAAATGGTTTCTGATCTAGACGGAAAAAAGATATGTTATTACATTTACAAATGCTGACATAGTATGCCAGCGGGATTATGTTGCGAATGAATCAATCATAAATGTTTAAATCCAAGCAATGATCTGTCATAGAAACGCTCTACTGAATTTCTGTTGACGAGGTTTTAATGGATATCTAACAATTTCAATATCCTCTAGAAACACACTGCCAATCCCACATGTCCTTTAAATTTCTCATCAAATAATTTGAAAAAAGACCACTCCTGTAATGTTAAACATGAATTAATGAACACAAAATGCTTGAGAAAAACATAAAGATTTATTAATAGTCTTTGTAGTTTGTATAATACACGCAAAATTATTATTTGAATTTTTTGTAAATACATTTTTAATTTCGGCATTTCAACGATTTTATGGGAGCAAAATTAAATTAACGTGCACATTATATAATAGACACAAAATAGGGATTAATTTCCATTGTTTATTTTCTTATGTCATGCAACGAGAATGCTGATTTTAAAAGTGAAATAAAGATGTTCCTTTTTTTTCAAATTGAACTTCAGTAAGTGTGTCCTTTTAAAGGTAACGACAAAAATGACATATTTTCTATCTTGGCGTAATATATGTTTTTTTGAAAACGATTAAAAATGGATTTTCAAAACTAAAACTCAAGATATGGTACAACTACTCTGTTGTACGGTTTGTTTCAACATACACAATTTATACAGGAAATGAAAGGTATTACTAAATTTTAATTCTTCGATTTTTTTTAAACTTACATTGAAATATGCGATACAAACCAGTACAGATATGTAACTTCACATCTAAACAATAAATAAAAAATCAATATACAGAGATTTGCGAACGTGCCTTCGGGTACGTCTGCTGAAAGGCCGCATTATTATCCCCATAAGCTACAGGTAATGAGGTCCGTTTAATACATCAAGTTGAATTATACACAATTCAATGTATGCATCAACTGTGCGGATGTGATATGACATCTCGATATATATTAGCTCATTACTAGTTATACGACTTTAAATACAAATTTAAACAGCCGCATCAAACAGATATTTTTAATTGCTTTCATTAAATAGTCATATTTATGACATCCAGCCATTTCGATGGAGAAAGACACAAGACAAGTGTGTGTTTAGAGCCACTGGCTCACCATGTTGGCTAGAAGACCATCTCACATTAAAAGTTATGCCCCGACCGGAACTCGACAGAACGCGATCAAAGCCTAAGCATTCAGAAAATTACATGTAGAACATAATACGTTTTCAGTTATTATTAAACTTTACATCCAGGTTATTTCTTTTTTACTTTGAGAATAACATTTTCAATAATTAAAAATATCATTTTAAAGACATCATTTGGTGGTCTGGGTTCAAACATTTCAATTCAATTAATTAAAACCGTAAAGTTGGGAAAATATGATAATATAATATAAAATGATTTATGTAACATCAGTCAGCATAATTCTGGTGATATATACCTGAATCATAGAAACATTTTGGTAATTATGCTTTAAGTGGCAGCGAAATATATCATTACTTGGTCAATCTAAGGCCAATCCCAAACGGTACATTATTTTTATATTTCTTTCAAGCTGATAACAAAGTATATTAGTCTCAATTAAAGATATTCCGAACCAGTAGCTTTAATTCGCTGTTAGTTCAATGGAGCTGAACTTAATCACTGTAACATGCACTTTCTCACTTTTTCTGAATTGTGTGTGTGGCGAGGCTTAAAGAATGACAACGTTAAGAAAGAAATGTCAAACTTATTTCCAAGAATGTGTTACAAAGACATCGGTAGCTGATAATGTGAATGCCTTCCTTGTTGGAACAGTTAATGGTGCAAAAAGGCTTTTGTGAGTTAAAATAGCATTCTGCTGTGCTCAATATGTGTGTGTTGATACGCTTCTTTAATAAGATAACACCTAATTGGCATTCAGTAACATTTTTACACATCGTATTACTTCATGTGATGCCAGTTTAAGTGATGATAGCATGGTCGTGTGACCCTTAGTATAAAAGGTACAAAACATAGAACAGCTGTCAGATAGCTTATTTATGTCATAGTCCGATATGAATACTTGTAAAAAATATGAAACGTTAAGTGTGAGTCTAGAAAGATAATTCCCTGCAAGGAATGGCAGATAAAAAAATTTCACTGTACAGTGATTATATAAATTGCTTGACTAAACATTTATGTCATCATGACAGGATTAGCGAATACACAATTTTAGTAATTTATTTTAAATTCCCAACCGCATATGGTAACAAGTTGCTGTTATGTTTGTGTATTTAACAATGTACCTTTGACAATTTACCGGGACAAAATATACCATTTAGAATGCATGGCCAGGTTATTTTATGTCCATTGTCAATAAAATAGCGTCAATACTGCATTACCAATTCCATATAGGCAGTGATACTCCAACAAACAAACAATAACTGAAAATAATCAGATGGCCACCCTGAAAATACATTTGAACTGTTTTGCATAATAGTTGTATGCTGTTTATAATATGAGATAATGACAGATGAAAAGATAGAGATTCGTCCAAATAATTGTTACCAATTTTAGGTCTATATCTGCAAAATAACTATGGTGTCTGCACCCGTATACGAGCGGTAAGAATTGCCATACATATATAGAGAGTGAGAGATATGTTGTAAAATTTAAAAAAAAACACCAAGAAGTACAATCAAATCCATGGTTTCAAGAGGTCTTTTGCATATACTTTGATTTAATTACGTATTGAGTCTAAAATCAATTCCATTTTCTTGAATGATTATATGAAAGCCTAAGACAATTAAAACAGGATGTAACATTTCCTATTCTTGTTTGACATTGAAATGTTCAAAAATCAAATTCGTTTGCTCGAAGACTGTCCAGACATTGTTATTGATGTTTATACTTATAGTTTTAAGTTTCAACATAAACATAATTGTCCTTATGGAATTAATTGTCAGCAAGTTTTGTACGAGCATACTTGGGCGCAAGACGTTGTTATGGCAGTGCATATTCTTCTTGTTTCATATTGAATTTATATTGCAAAATCCATATTATGTCGTCACAATTCTATATTCAAATGAAAAAACTACAAAATTTTGTCGTTATCTTTTTAGGATGTTCATTCAACGGTGCTCTGTACATTTTTATTTTTTTATTTAAGAGCTAATACTTTTATATGCAGTATGTTGTATATTGAGAAGGCTTATGTGTTGTTGTTTTTTTTATAAATGTCCTTGTTTCATGTTCATCGAAGACCTTTCGTTTGTTTACAGTCTTGACTTTTGTTGGTGATTATACTTGCAGCTTGTAAGATACAAATTTAAAATATTGGCAACTTCCAGACATGTTTTGCTTTTGCTATTTTCAACGCTACAAGTATGGTCAAGATGTCGATATACAACAGATTATTAGGGAAGGAAGACAAAATTCCGGGGTAGAACCACCGGCGAACCACGTAAAGCTCTGTCTTTTATTTGACAGTAAGTAATAAGACTCAATTATCGAAATTAGGGTATATCACCATTCTTTAGCCATTGGCCATATATAACTGCAGATTTTAATCAGAATAAGTGAAACTTAGTATAACGAAAAAGTTACAAAGAAAAATACATACAAGGATATAAAAATTCTAAATAATTACTAATATAAAATTATGCCGAGTTCTCACGACAAACCACCTCTTTATAAATAGCATCATTGGCAAGATGTAAACTTGAAGAAATTTCAACATAATAGTCTTGTAATCAAATCTGGAAATAGCCATAGCAAAATTAGTATTTCTTTGTAAAAGAACTATAGAAGCTAATCGTTCATGTTTTTACCTCGGAATATGACATATTTAGAGATGCTTAAAAGACTAGTTTAATGTTCTTATGAAAATCCATTTTCTTGATTAACGTTCGAGCACTTTCATAAGAATGTTTAAGTTGCCACATCAGTGCCGACCAAATCAGTTAGTGTTTATGACTGACATTATGTAAATAATGTAAATGATCACCGCATTGTTTCTTCTCTATATGCTTAGCCTCCCACTGAGCGGATTCGAGTACAGTTAGGGGCGAAGGTTTTTCAGCTCACGTGCGGTGTGCCGATGGTTCTACCCAGACTTTACCTCCACCAAAAAAGATGGACATATATGTAATGAGCACTACTGGTCGTTGCGATGCATTTTAAAAACAAACAAAAATAGTACACTAAATGTCCTTAAAACAGTTAAAATATTTGGAAATTGGCGCAATGCTAAGCCCAAAGATTACACTGCCTTTGAGGGATAGCATGATGACATAGAATATAGTGATCGATGTAATTCACCAGTTCCTTTGGTTCACTACGGATTTGCCCTTGTGAAAAAAGAAAAAAATAACAAAAAAATGCAGTCAGTTCTAAAAGGTTACCTTGATGGTAGAAAAATACTTGTAGTTTTCATGAATACACGCCGTGGTGCTACCCACCTGTTGTTGCAATTACATTACTTAATAAGTTTATGTTCTGAGAAGTTCATATAATTAATGTGCACATAAACAGCAATTCTCCAAAAACGTCAGCTGAAGATTTGCATTTGTAACTGTTTACTTTATCTGTAATAATTCACTAGACTCCTGTAAACATCCACTACATAAGTATAGATTAAAAAGTATCAGTATATTATGTAATTTGCTGAGCATTGTCACATTTCTGAACGTCTGCGACAAGGCAGGTATCTGTATTAATCTATTCAGTTTATCCTGGTAAAATAATATATTCATCTTCTTTAAGTCAACTTTATTTCATACGCTAAGATCGATATTAAGACATTTGTAAATGCTAATATAGCGTGACTGTATGATGTAGCTTTCTACTAGCGCTAGCAAAATGGTCGAATCTGATCCGTATTTTCAGGCTGTCAACTTGTTACAAAAAAAAAACATAAAATATGCTTTTAAATTCGCAGTAGATTGAGTTTACTTTTAAACGAGTTGTGGTTTAATGGGAAGGATATAAGACGTGTTATGAGTGCGTAGTTAACAAAGTAACAATCAGAAATGTTGACATTAACAATATACGTTGTTTGTGTTGTTTTAGTTTGTATTTGTTATTGTTGTTGGTTTGTTTTGTATTTGTTGTTTTGTTGTTTTTGTTGTTATGTTGCTTGTGGTGGTTGTTCATGAAACAAAACCATGAACTTTCTAGTTTAAAGAAAAAACAATGAACAAGAGACGGAAACATAATATATTATATATACGAGATTATATTTACTCTAGTGAAGGTACACCCGTCTTAAACAAGCGGATAGTCCAAAAGTTTAAGAGGGTAAGAATACTTGTAACCAACTTACATTGGCGTAGGCTGTATGTTTGTAAGTTGAATATATTTCTAAAACTTTATTTTTAAAATTATTAATTAAATTTATAATGTTGTCAAACATATTCCTGACGCAAGTGCTGCAAAAAGTTGAGATAAGAAACGTTTTTTGAGAGTTGTCTGAAACAGCTTTTTAAATTTAACAAAGATCAAGTCATTTTATATAATAACAGGTCTTTTATATTTATGCAGACATTAATTGCACAACGTTGCGTTTAGTTACACACTAAGCAAACCTAGCTATTTAAATTTAACAACAATCATCTTTTACATGGCCTGATTCCTAAAACGATTGTCCCCTTGTTAACATATGATTATATGATACACATTTAATAAATCTGCATCTACATCGGACGAATATTGCATGGTGCTTTTGTCAAACACGTTTGACCGACATCATTTAAAACGGAAGCAGCGTTCTGCCGTGAAATTAAAAACAACAAAAGTAGTATAATTTGTCGTTAACAAAGGCTCCGTTTTCGATGTCTTTTACAGCCTTATTTTTATGAATTCAACCATAACGTGGCTTAACATTAATACTGGTAATAAAGAAAAAATGCAATCATTTGACGTCAGGTACATGTATAAAAGTATATGTACTAACAATGTGTCATTGTGTTAGCAACAACCAGATTTCATTAGTGCCAAAAATAAAAAATAAAGGAAAACAGAGAATAGTTAGAAAATATTAGTTATGTTGTTTATAATGATTCCTTGTTTCACTGTCCCAAATATTGTGAAACTAACATAATAGAAGTCATCGATGGGCGGTATTTAATAAGAAATTCTCAATTCATCTGTCAAAAATTCTCTGTCATTTAATTGCTTGTGATGCAATTGTGGCTTTCAACAAGGTGTTCAAATTTTGTTTTGAAATGAAGTTTGATGCTTGTTAATTTAATTATTTAAACGGTGATCTTCCTATATTGAAAGTACACGTATCGTGTTATTGCCTGATTTAATCAGCAAGACGATGGCTCCATTCTAAAATCTTTAATTGCACACTCTTCAAGAATATTAAATTGTAAGATTTAATCCCAATTGATTTTGCATGCATTTGCTAATGCAAAAGTACAAGAGCAACAAAGAATAAGAAACAATTAATAGAACAAACAAAATGGTCAATATAACATACTAAAAATGATTTGTATTGACACCGATAATCTATTTACAGAATGCATCTTTGTTCAAACTCATATCTGTTCAATCGAATATTTAATCATTTACAACGCCTACGTATTGTTCATGCAATAGGTATATATTTATCAGTTGGATTGTTTGTCTTCATCAATTCATCAAAGCAATCTGATTTCCGGTTGAAGGTATATTTACGTAATAATAGCAGTTCGGTATATTAATTGGATAGAAAACGTATTATTTTTGCACTTTTCCTTGTGTTGATTATCTCTAAATGTTATCAAGCTCTATCTGTAAAAAAAGACAATCAGATCATAGAAATATTGGTTAGTGTTGCTTACATGTTTAAACTAAATATATCCATCAATACCGACTTCAAGAGAGCAACTGATATCATTTTCAAATTTAAATTTTGTAATACATTCTAATTAGGACAAGTATTTTCTGATACAAACGGAAAGGGGACAATTTTATGAAATGTAAAAATGTTGATATGGTATGTTAACAAATTATTTTCCTGCGAGAGAATCAATCATAAATGTTGAAATCAAAGCAATGATCTGTCATAGAAATGCTGTCCCTGAAGTATGCTGTTAACGTTGTTCCCATGGATATCTAAAACTCTCAACATCCTCCAGAAACACACGGTCAATCCCTAAAAGCCTTGGAATTTCTCATAAAATAATTTGAAAAAAGATCACTCCAGTAATGCTGAACATGAATTAATGGACACGAAATTCTTTCAGAAAAATAAAAGGATTTTGGTTAATATTTTCATAGTGCTATACACGCAAAATTATGCTAGGGCGACTTTTGTTCTCCGACTAGAAGTTAGTGAGAAAGAAAAGAATGAAAAAGAGCAATAGAAAGATTGAGAGTGAAGTGGATTATTTTGACTTGAACTGCAAGTAACCTAAGGACAGTCGAGTGGGCGCTTTTTTATAATCTGAAAAAGACGAAGTAAATATTGTCCTTCTGAAAGAAAATTGAAAATGGTGTCAAGGCAACGTACCTATGAAAGAGAGAGAGAGAGAGTATATATATATATATATATATATATATATATATAGAGAGAGAGAGAGAGAGAGAGAGAGAGAGAGAGAGAGAGAGAGAGAGAGAGAGAGAGAGAGAGAGAGAGATTGAGAGAGAGAGAGAGAGAGAGAGAGAGAGAGAGAGAGAGAGAGACACACACACACACAGAGACACACAGAGAGACACACAGAGATACACACAGAAAGACAGAGAGAGACAGACAGACAGACAGAGACAGATCCCTGTCGTGAATTCTTCCCGTAAATTTTTCAAAGCGGACAAAATACCCACACACACGGAATTCCCTTAGGACATTTAGCTTTGTATTGCAACATTTTTTGGGCTTACAACTACATTTGATCTCTTTCTATATTATTTCTTGATAAACAACGGGCTTTAAACTAATTATCAATCTACGCCATACTTTATGAATAATCCTGAATGTATTGCTAAAAAGCGGTGATCTACGTGGTCATGTCATGTGGTCATTTGTCCAAAATGCCAAAGTGACCGGAATGGATTTCGTCTGAGATGGATTTTGTACAGCTCCACATTTTAAAATAAATCTAATTAACTCACGCTGAATATTAAGAATAGAAGTCAGCCATAAGTCGGCACAAGATGACATTTGGACCCTAGTGATTCGTTGCCTCTGTGTTGTCAGGATGAAGTAACTTTAGCACGCAACTTTTAACAAAAACAGACCAAAACATATAAACATACGCAGTGTGCCATGTCGGAGCGTTTTGAATTCTGTAAAAGATATCATTCTGGCAGTATATGCACATATTAAGGCAATCACATAACTGTATACCTTGGGCACTTCATTGATTTAGTGAAAAAGACCAAGTTGCTTTGTTTTAAATAATAGCTCAAAACTATTGCTTCAAACTTATAAAATATACTACGATTATTTGAGTTTGCAATTCAATTGGTTTGTAATATACTTATCAGTATATCATTTATCTTTATGAAATGCTATTATCACCTGAACTTTGGCATAATTTCATATTTTGATTATTTATAATGGCATTTATGAGTAACTTCATGGTCTATTAAAAATTGACAAGCTGAACCTTTCTTACACATTTGCTTTGCAGACTTAGTTAGCACCTAGTCTATCTTAAAAAGAAATTGAACATTTAATAGCGCCAATAGTGAAATATTTACATATCACATCTACCAAAACCATCACGATTTTATAACAATGATGGCCAAACAAATATCTCAGAAATATATCATTTGACAGGAACTTTATTAAGGAAGAAATCTGCTTCTTACGTGTGACTATGCATCGTATCAACAATATCCTTTTTGCCTAGCTTCTCTTGTAGAAATGAGCGATGACTAATGCATATAAGTCTTTTAATTCAGTGGTTAAAATGAATTATAATGTCTACGAATGGTGATGGGCAGTTATAATGTGATTTAGACTCATATACATTGTTAAATTCTATTGTTTTAACATCAATTGTCGTTAACATGTTTTGTATATATTAAAAATGTTCACAAATACAATCTAAAGCAAACAAACTGAGAGTACATGTTTTACCACAAGGGACATTTTATCAAGTTATATATCTCCATCATGTCCACATGTTATTTAACGTATAAAATGCTTAAAATCTTTAACACCAGGTTTGAGACATCATCAAAACATAAATGAAGATTATTATTATTGAAACTCGTCGTTCATTATTTACGCATTATGATTTACATTCTTTGTATCCTTTATTCTGCTATTGGAAGTTTATAACTGTTCGTGACGTAAAAGAATCAGAACAATGCAGAAAAGTAGAAAATAGAGGGCCAGTTGTGTTCTTGATTACTAAAACTCTCAAATTAAATGAGATAAAACTAAAAAACTAAGCATATTTTGTAATATTCTATTTACCCACATCTGTAGGCTTCCACAATCGTGTTAATGTGTTTAAATTAACATGAACTTCAGTTACTATTTATCTCCCAATGTTTAAATATGTGTCCCTTTTCCATGTCACATGTATAATCGGTCCATCAGTATATGTAAATAAAACCATTTTAAAATAAATTAACGTACTTTTACTATTATTTGAAAAAAAACATGAAAAGTCCTATTCAGTTTATACGAACTTTCCCTCTGTGCAGGTGATATCTGTCGATTTGATGGTATTATACATGTAGTTACAAATATAAAATGTAAAACAATGAATCACATAATATAAGTATATAGTCATTATTATATTGTCAACGACAATTAAAGTGCTATCAATGTTTTTAGATTGATGTTCATTAATGAGCCCATGATTCAGTGTATAGCTATCTTATTCGTGAATTGATTAACACCCAGTCAATAATCCGTATTACAAAAGCTGAGAAACCAAGAATGTACAAAAACAAAATATATGATTATACAAAATTTAAAAAAGAGCTTAAAATTGTCCAAATTGTGCAATTATACGTACACGCTGACAAAATGTGTTTCTTGTTGTAATCGTGCATGTAACGAAGTTAAATGAACTAAAACATGCAAGGCGTGTTTTGGACTGTTTTCAAATCGAATATACAGACAACATAACATTCCATTCAAGTATTTGGCTCTAATACGACTACTGTGGTGTTATTTTACATAAAAGATAAATAAAATTAATGGTTAAATAAGTTTCATATTATGCAGTTAAAGACATTGAACCTATATACACGTTATAATACTAACATTTTATAACAGTAAAGCAACCCTAAAACAAACAGTATATTAAGAATAGGTATGTCATTTTCAAACATCAAAACAAAAGGACACATTCGCATCTTCAAATCCCGAATAAACAAATAAGTTTTATTATGACAAGAATGTATTCCGAAAAATATAAAAAAAAAACATACTTTGATTGTTTACTCTAAACGGAAAATTCTAAAAGTTTTAGCAAGCAATTTTGTGAGCAAACCTTCCGAAACCTTAACAGATATTATTAATTGTTTACACTTTTAATGTCTATTTGAATATGTCATTGGACTAACTTGAGAGAAAATTGGTATAATAGAACACGACGCATTTTCAAACTAGTGTCTATTACAAGAACCTTGAACATAATCATTTGTCTCAGAAGTGCAATATTTCACAACCAAGTAATCGCTTACCATACACGCTATAAAATTTTTAGCAAATACCTTATTAGATAAAATAATACATTCGAACTGATTCAAAATGAATTCAATGACTTTTGTACGATATGATATGTTGATTGTTGCATGCTGTTAACATATTTAACGATTTCTTTCTCAAAAGCCAAGAATAAGCTTGCGGAGTTTTATAGCTCGCGAGACAAACATAAATGCAGGACTAGTTTTTCAAATCAACCTAGCTAACTTTAGACTTAATTGTTACTTTTTCGATTTGTGTGTGTCATTCTAGCCCTGCCTTTATTACCATATAGCGGCAATAGCATGCGGAAAACTGCCAGGATTTAAAGTAATGATCGATATGAGAAGCTATAATAATTTAATAGTCAAAAGCAATGTTTATTTTCAAAGTGAAGTTTATCCGGTTAATCTTTTGTTATTATGCCGGAGTGAATTATTGGGTTGACATTGATCTCGTGTGTACATTAAATGGCAACCTTGTCTGCATAAACGCTCAGCATATTGAATTAAATTTTGTGGCAGAAACGCGGATTTAGGCCACTAACTTTCATATAAAGAAGTTTTAAAGCTGACCTGAGACGCGTCTAAAATTCTACCCAGATATTGAATTGGTTTCTCCTTTTCATTAGCAATAGATGAATGCAGTCTGATATTTATCAATAAATATTCAAACAATACCAATCGTGGCTTAAAGATTTACAAGAGGTGTAATTTTGTTCCACGACTTCCTAATCGCGTGGGTGTCTCGATTACAGTTTTCACTTCTAACTGCGTTCACGATCATTTTTCATTCTTCATTCCGATTACAATATCAATGAATGAAAGTATAGAAACATTTTAGAGTATTCATTATTGCTGTACTTTTCTCCAAATTATAATGGATAAAACGCACAAGTGAAATGTTAAGGCTGATATGTTTTCTTGCAGATGACATGAACACAAAGAATTAACATATTTGTATGTATAACAAATCATATATAAACTATTTATTGTACTTTACAAAGTATGCACCGTCCTGTGTTGTTGTTTTTTGTGAAAGCAATGCTGTTTTAACTGTTTTAAAAGGACACTAATGAAACTATGGACAAGGTTGTTTTTCTTCGGAAGGAATAGTGTTGTTGTTGTGTTGTTGTTGTTGTTTTTATTTTGGGTTTTACGGCACATCGACCCTTGATAAGTCATAGTCCAAAGGTCATACACCGCTGTGTATTTTTAGGTAATATAATGGTAAAAATTTAAATAAAGGAGTAGAAATATCAAATATATAAGTTTAGAATACTACGAAGGACGATTAAAAACAAGTTAAAAATATAATTACCAGTTCAAAGTTGTAAACTCAATTAGAATGCCAATCACGTGTAAGTAAGCAAACAAGTTTATTAACGGACACAGTCCGTTCATAGTAAACTATTAATACAATGTAAAACCAAACGTAAAGGCGGCATGTGTAGTTAGCGTTTGACTGCATTTTATATCGTTATTTATTAATTAAATGACAATTTTGCCTCAAGAAAAAATAGCTTTTAGAAATATATACTGCAATATCACTAGCGTGCTGTTAATGACAAGGCTGATAGGTTAGTTTTTTCTTAAAAGGTAAATAAGAAAAGATCCTATCAAAATTTTCACAGATATTTAAAATTTATCTACATGCAGACCAAGGCAGACAAGGTAAATGTAAATGTGACAAAAAACACAGAGACGAGACATAACACACAAAAAGAAAAACCATCAGTTACCGCCTTGGAACGGTCAGTCGGCAAAAGGGCCAACTGGGGTGCTTAAACCTGGTTTGTGGAGCGCTCCAACCTCGCACTTCCTGACGGTTTTTCTATCAAACAAACAGTGTAAATAAAAGTATCCCGTCAAAGTGACACAACTAACAGTAAGCACCTGCATCGGGAGTTAAAACAGATATAATGAACATATGTACAGTATTTACAGTAGATAAAAACCTCGGCAACCAAAAAATTCCAAATGAGAGAGTAGTTTAAAATAAAATAAAGCAGTACAAGCGCTGATATATCATAAGAACCACATAATGACGTCATAAATGCCATGACGTCATATGCCAAAAGTGTCAAAAGTGAAATGCAAACAACATGGAAGAAACAATAGAATTTTAGAAAATCAACAAAATAAAACGTAATATTGTTTAGAGTTAATCGTTTAAAAAACATATTATAAACACCGAGGATTTATTTGCAGTTGACATATTATATATGATAAAGATTAAAAAAATCCCGATGTTATACCTACTGTGCAACCTCACGTAAAGGGTATGGAGACTGCTCAAGTTGTCCCACCTATATAGGGCACGACTGGAGAGATGAAGAGACAAGAAATCCAACAGTGACTGTCCAATTATGGCTTTAAGTCACTGTTTTCATATAGTCTCAACGACCTGTCCGGTCATCGTGTAATTTAAAAGCAATGCAAGTTCTTGACTGTAAAAGGGTCAATTGCAAGCAATGCAGTACATCGAAGTATTCCCGGGTTGTAACCGTCTGCAATACATTTTCTGATAAGTTTTGTAAAGTGGTCAGAAAAGTTATTGAGACCCTTGATCTTCTTTAACTTGTATAAAATATTTCCATAAAATGCAGGAGGGCTTATGCCTTTCTGCATTAGTGTTTTCATACTGCTATTATACTTAGAAGCAATAAAATCATTGCGGTGAAAGAATTTTGAAAACGCCTTTCTTAATTTATGAAAACGAAAGCCTTGTTGTAACAGTTTAGAAGAAATAAACAGGTTTCTAGCATTGAAATCTTCTACTTTAGTACAAACTCGTGCAAACCTTGTAAGTTGTGATATGTAAATACCATAGGAGGTAGCACGAGGTGAATCACCATCAAGGTATGGATAATTCACAATACTAAAGTTGAAATCATCTCTCTTGTCATAGATTTTAGTAGAGACGTTGTCATTGGAAATATTGATCTCAATGTCTAGAAATGCTGCATTTAAATGTCAGTTATTTGCTTTATTAAGGGTAAGTTCTGGAGGGTAAATCAGATGGATCATTTGAGAAAAGAAAGGATTATCTATAGTTAGAATATCGTCAAGATAGCGTGACGTTAAATTGAAAGCCTCTATAATGTGGCTTTGGTTAGAAGGGGATAAAGTTAACATGAAATCACGTTCAAAGCAGTATAAAAACAAATCTGCAATTAATGGTGCACAGTTGGTTCCCATAGGGATACCAATTACTTGTCTAAATAAAGTGTCACCGCATTTTATGTAAATATTGTCTAATAGAAAACGTAAAGCTTCACAAACATCCGTGCAAGTCCACATAGTAAACTTTTCTAAGAATGTGTTGGTAAAAAAAGCATTACTTTCATGACATGCAATATATAGACGTTGCTCTCGAGCAAATGTTTTCTCAATAAGAGCAATCAATTTGGTCTTAATTAAATCATGAGGTAAAGAAGTGTACAGCGTAGAGAAATCGTAAGTATTAACTGCAGAGCAATGAAAGTTTAGCTATGGATCGTGACTTGTATGGTGTTTTGTGAAGCTTAGGAATCAGTACAAGGAAGGAAGTTTTTCTTGCTTTGTTTCTATTTTGATATTGAAATTATGCAATATCTGTTTATGTTTGTCAATGACTGTCTGAAAGTCAAGGTTGGTGCAAGAGTAAAAAAAAACTGGTGGTAGATAACTCAGCACTCAGTATATTTTTGTAATAAAGTCGTCAGACAAAAATTATGTTGTTTGAAGCTTTGTCTGCAGGTACAAATACAAATTTATCGTGAATATTCTGAAAGGACTGTTTTAGATGTTTTAAGTGATAAAAAGGTTTCTTAGGTAAACTAGAAGGATGGGAGCGGTAGAATTTAACGCGATTTTTTATTATCTTAAAAATGGCTTTCTTCCAAGTAATAAGTGCTACTGTATCCGTGTTTTCTCTCTTACACCAGCGATCGGCAAACAGATAAATTGCATCAGCAATTTCTTTGCAACAAAGGTCAAAATCTATGTCATCTGGCAGGCGATATTTCGGGCCCTTAAAGAGTAATTTTCTCAATTTGTAGTCATCGATGATGTTTAAATCCCCAGTAATGATATGGCCAGAAGGTAAATAACAGAAAGGTGAAGTTGAACAGTTACAAGAATCTTGAGAAGGGTCATTTAGGTTAAGGTCTGCTACTGTTTGGTTGTAATTAAAAATAAGACCTCTAATGGGTTTTTTTGTACTTATAACAAATCATTGGGTTTTCTTTGTTTTCGAAGTAACACGGGATTTTATTGATGATATTTTTGTCCCGAAAGATACTAGGTAAGTCGATAAAATCAATCCCTTTATTAATGTATTTGATTTTCATGAAATGTCGTTTATGTTGAGACTGTTTATCTATATGAGGTCTTAAAGCATGGGTAGTATACTTTTGAATGATGGAAGCCACCTCATATAAAGGATGAGTAAGTAAATATATTTTATCTGCCTCATTGTCCAAAATAACTAGTGATTTCAAGGGTAGATTGGTAACTGTACAAAGTAAGGCGTGAATACCAGATCGAATATAAAGTGTGTTCAGATCTTGAATAGAGACTGTTTTCATAAATCTGCGCTTAAGATTATGATTTTTTCTAACTCCATGAGACCGTCGTTTGCGCTTGCGTAAAGATAGAATACTAAAGATGTCAATGTTCGAATTTTTAGAAATATTGCCCGCCTGATAAATATTGTCATTAAGACCGAGTGGAAATGGAGTCTGAAGTTTTTTAATCCAATCAAGTTCGGCACTGTATTTGGCCTGTAATTTAAATCCTTTAGAAACATCGTCATCGAAAACAATTTTTTGCAAAGGTTGTATGTTCACATATTTTAAAGAATGTCCTGTAGTTAGAAAATGATTATAAAGGTAGTTCTTAAAACGACGAGCGTAACGGATTTTATATGAATGTTCTCGAAATCTAATTTTAAGCGCCCGCCCCGTTTGTCCAACGTACTGCAATACTACATCCACAGTAGACACAGAATGAAGCAACAATATGACTGTACGTAGATGTATCAACGTGACCATCAGTATGGAGCAATAACATATAGAACGGTTTTCAGACTGTTTATTATTATTGTTATGTATTCGATACGAATAAATATAAATTATTGATAAAATGCTATGTGCAATTCTAGAAATATTTTTCTGTCAGGAAGTGATAATTTTAGACTTTAAAGTGATCTCATATACTGCTTGATGAAAACGGTAATATCAATATGACAGGCTAAAATAAAATAAAAAATGTAGCAAATTATCTCGAAATAATTTAAAATTCACACTAACTTTGAAGCAATCAGAAAATTGCTACTCCTCCACATAGTGTAAGAGCAAAAATATTTTCCGGGCTTTGGAAAATTTATTGATATTATACTGACAGACCGTGGATCTTTGGGCTATGGTCTAGTAACGTTAAGCTGTTTATTGCAATAGAATAAAGCCGATACTAAATTTTTAATACCACCTACGTCGCGATGCTACCAAAAGCAAACATTAAACAAAACAATAACAACCCTCTGAAACTATTTTGAATGTTACTTTGATTAAAGGGGCTACGTTGCATAATCTTTGTTATGATTATTGTTATTTCATGAGCTAGGTATAAGGCTATGAATATCATAACAGACTCTCAATGAAACTCGTTAAAGACAATTACTTTTGTTTATACATGTATCTTTAAAGAATTTCAGGAAGCCTGCGTCGTTTGTCGAGTAAGATAGTGTCGCCAAGACAAAACTCCTTGAAGCTGCTTCTACTTCCGACCGAGACGAACTCTTTATAAAAGTCTATATGTGGAGATCTGGCAACTTACCTGTTGCAAGGTGGTGACATTTGTGAGGCGTCCCTTTACAACGCAAGCAAGGTTTATTAACGATAAATAAAAGAGAATATATTAATTTGAGTAACTTAATAATAAAGTTCGTTGTATTCTATTAATTCTACCAGCTGTCTTTTAGGGTTATCATTTCTGTGTCATTTAAAAGCGATTTATTTTGAGACATTCAAGTTCGTATGTTCGGAGACTGTCTAGACATTTTATGTTGGTGTTAATACTTGTTAATATGTTTTCGAAGTGAAAGTGTCCCTATGGAATAAGGTGTCGCAAATAAATAAATCCAACACTTGAAGTAATGGAAATTTGTAAATTATATGCTCGTCTTTTTTAAATACGCCAAAGTCGTACTAGATACGTAATAGACATTGCTCGTTTTAAAAATTGCTAGATTATATCAGTTGATCGACGGTATCAAATTAAGTTTGTTATGCAACCTCCTAAACAAAGCGGCTATGTTTTATCTTTATTGTTTGATATGTGTACTAACGTCTTTTAATCTAAAAGTCCGGCTTCTTTATATGCGGTAAGAATGCAATTTCATGCAACCTTTAATATCAATTTTTTATTTCCTTTTTGTAATGGCCCCATTCAAGATTGAATTAAATAAATGCTATTTCTAAAATTGTGGTACAAAATACATCTAAAATTAAACTTAAGCTCTCATTATTTGATATGCCAACTTAATGGAACTCCCAGTTAGTTCTGGGAGGCTTTAAATAAAAAATCCTCCAAAATTTATCACAGACACTAAACCGCAGGTTAAGTCGAGTCAAGTGTGTACTTTAAGCTTGTCTAGGTGTCATCTGTGGATGTAATGTCAATAGATATATGTACAAAGACGAAAGATAAAAAATACAATAAGTTAATATAAGTTCTAACGATTTTACCCTAGACAATCTTATCATTATATTAAATGTCATTCAACAGATCGACCATGATTCAGTTTGTCTCTATCTTAAACGTGAATATCACCAAATCACCAATATTCCTATCGATGAAAGCTGCGCTGAAGCCCAAGGCTTTGCACAATCAGAAAAAACAAACATTTTAAAGAAGTCATAAAACATATTAACATTTTCCTAATTGTATTTATTTTTTTTTCAATCATTGTTAGAACTCGCAGTATTTAAATTTCTAATGTACAAAATGACTCCAGGTACGGGAGGCCCCGGGTTCGATCCCGGGCCGCGACATACCAAAGTCGTTAAAAATGGTAGTGGTATAGCTCCATTGCTAACGCTCAGGCATATATAAGGGTAGTTCCACGACTGGTTGGCCCATTGTGAGGATAATGTGACTGGGTGTGGTATCATGCCAGGTGTTCACGGCATGCTATACACAGTGAAGGCAGCACTGTATCTGCTTCAAGTGGACACCGTCTCCAGATAACTGAAATACTGTTGGTGGGACGATAAACCCAATAAACAAACAAACAAACAAATTTGTCCTAAGCGCTTATAATGGTAAGTACGCGATGCCAATTTGACAGAAAGAGTTTTTATGTGATCGTGCATGTAATAAACCAAGATTTAGGTTGGTTTTAAAACCTGATACACTGACATAAACACATGTTTAAGTCTTAAGCTTACACACAATCCTAGGATTTACATTTTCAATATGCTTTGGGATTGATTATTACAAATAGTTTAGCATTTAATGTGGGTCATGTAGAAGTGTATATGTTATGTTTAGTTAAAGTAAAAATAATTAAACAGTAAAGCAACACTAAAACTAACATTATATAAAGCATCTGCATCTATTTTTGTAACATCAAACGCAAAGAAGAAATGAAACTGAATCTTCAATACTCGAAATACAAATAGGTTTTTAATTCGAAAACAACATATTCAGAAAAGGATACATAATTTTGTTTTCTAGAGTGCATTCTTAATGGAAATTTCTGAATGTTGTTGCAATCAATTTTGTGAGAAAAACTTTTGTAAGCCTGACAGCTAGAATAAATCTTCTTGGATTTTGGTTGAGATTATACAGATAATAAATTGAAGTAAATGTAGGGGGAAATGTGTTCACATAAAAGAATACCATGCCTTTATAAGCCAGTGTATACATATAAGATATTATAAGAACCTTGATCTTACGCTACCACGAAATCGATAATAAACGCAATTAGACTTTCAGCAAAATATTTACTAGATAAAAGTTGATAATCGTGCTATAT
Source organism: Sinonovacula constricta (assembly GCA_007844125.1). Taxonomy (NCBI): domain Eukaryota; kingdom Metazoa; phylum Mollusca; class Bivalvia; order Cardiida; family Solecurtidae; genus Sinonovacula; species Sinonovacula constricta. The sequence continues at coordinate 31,536,819 of CM017555.1, forward strand.
GAAACAAGTAACTTATGTTTGTCATCTTTTCTTTAGGCACGACGTGTTGATTGTTGCATGACTTGAAACAAGTTAGGATACTAAGCAGCTAAAAAGAAAAAAATATTAAGAATACCAACTCGTTTAGAAAGCAAATACATTTATACACAGGTCTAATAATGTGTTTATGTCGTATGTCATATAGAAATATAGACACAGTGTAAAATAAAACGTGAATGTGACATGGCGTTTGTCTGCGTTTTATATCGTTTTTAATACCATGAACCAATATTTTGGACGCACCTTTTCATTTCACTGCCATTGGAATAGACCCATGTCATTAAAATATTCATATTTGAGTTTCTTTCATATATTCTTAAGAAAATTGGAATCACAATACCGATAATTAAAAACAATGCCGCTGAAAGTGTTAATAGTAAAAAGATGATTTAGCCCAAAGATTAAAAAGCTTTTAGAAATATATATTTAGATACATTAGCGTACTCTTAATAGGCAATGTTGTTTTTAATATTACTACCATACAAAAATCACCTCATCTTACACGAGATCACACGTTCTTTGTTTTGAAACAGGTCAATAACTTCTTACTAAAACAAGAATTTGCTAAAAAGTGAGTTTGCGAAAGACATTTAAGATCAAAGTTCTTGCTTATTCTTATGTACAATGTGTTGAATGTTGCATGAGGGTAAATATAGTTAACTTCGTTCTCTGTTTACCTTTATATAAACATAACCATAGCAAATATCAGAAGGAACAAACTAAGGACCAGCTTAACATTTCAACATAATACTCTTTGGACTATATTTTTCTTTATGTGTTTGCGACATTCTAGCTGTGGTTTTAGTACTTTGGTTGCAGTTGCATCCAGAAAGCCCAGATTACAGAACATTATATTTTGTAACTTAACAAAGTTGTCTTAACACATTTATATTTTATAGTGAGGTTTATCTGGTTTATCTTTTGTAAAACATTATGCCAGAGCTTTGTGGGCAGATGTAAACCTCAGATGTATTTTAATGTCAACATAGACATAGGTTTAAATTGTGGCAGGACAGGTGTAACATTAAATAATAAAAACGTCAACTCTCAGTCTGTAGCAAGGTTACAAATCATTGTACACTTTAAAATCACAATCAGACCCAGATAGCGTTGTTCCCGATAAGCGGGTTCAGGTCTCGATCGAAGCTCTAACTTTTGTAGGGGGAAGTCTTAAAACTGACCTGAGAAACGTTTGAGATTCTCTACTCAGATATTCAAATAAGACGTTTATTGGCGACTTGTAAAAGCTGTACATCGTATGACATGTCCATAAGTGTGATGTTAGGTAATAAATCAAATATCAGCAGCTTAAAATAACAAAACAATTTTTGTTCCAAAATTTGCTAAATGGAGGCTCTCATTCCTCATGGCGTTGGTGTAATGATTAGTCTTCATTTCAAACATCACTAATTATTTTTTGCTTTCTCATTTTTCATTCTAATGACAATGTTCACGACTCAAATGAATGATGGAGCGAAACTATATAGATTATTCCCGATTGTTGTACTGTTAGCAGATAAAACGCCTTAACTGAAAGTTCAATATGATACGTGTCCTTGCACTTGTCATGATCACTAGGACTAAACATACTTGTCTGTAAAACAATCCTATATAAAATATTTATTCGATTTTTCTGACAAAACTTGTCGTCTGCAGTTTTGTGAAAGCAGTATTGTTGTTGTCTTTGAAGACCAGTAATATAACTTAGGACAAGTTTTCATTTCATTGGAAAAAAAATGATACAATGCAAATCTAAACGTGATTGTGGGATATCGTTTTTCTGCATTTTATATATATTTATTTCCAATCTTATGGTCACTAAGTGTTTTGCACCTTCGACATGTCACTACCATTTAAGTAGACTAGCTATTATTTAAAAAAAATAGAAATAATAGGAATAAAATAAAATATATAATTTCAACAATGGTAAAGAAACATTTAATTATTATACAGATAAATATAATTACAGTTTTGCCAAACGTATTACTTGTAAAAGAACAGTTAACCTCAATATAAAAATGATTTTAGAAAAATTCCATACTTTTCTCCTAATATTCAAGGTTAGTACGTTGTTAGTATTATTACTACAATACATACAATGAGCCTGTACTATGACTGTATGTAGATGTGTCTTAAATTCCATCTTCAAATGAACAGGATGCTACAATCATTTATTCGTCTCTGGTCATGTTTGTTCATGATTCTGAAAGTTAATTTTATTTGTGGTCAACCATTTTTGTGTTGTCTTTCAAATAGAAATAATACCATATTCCTTTTTTGAATACTATGTGGACATTATTTTTCGATGACGTCACTACTTTCGTCATAACGTATAGAAAATATCAGTGCATGGACATTATGTTTTCAAATTGATCGTTTTTCCTTTCGTTACTTGCATTTGAGAAACTCGTCAGGAAGTGCGAGATTAGAGCTCTGTAAAACCGGTTTAAGCACCCCAGTCGGTCCATATTGCCACTGACCGTTCCAATGCGGTAAATGTCGGGTTTGCTCTTTTCCTTAAATGACTCATCACAAATTTGTTCTTACTTTTTGCTTGGCTTGCATGTGAAATACCTTTGTTCTGTGCCTTTTCGGAGTTTGGTATATGTTGCAATACTCATAGGACTTTGTCATATATTCTTATTCATGATCACAACAATGTTACTTGTGCAGTGTGGCGGTCGTAAAAAATCTCCCCGTGCATGTAATCTATGTTGTCATTTAATTCATCCTATAAGGATTGTTACGTGTATTTCCTTTGATGGACACTAAACTTTGGTTCTTAAATTCCATCTTCAAATGAACAGGATGCTACAATCATTTATTCGTCTCTGGTCATGTTTGTTCATGATTCAGAAAGTTAATTTTATTTGTGGTCAACCATTTTTGTGTTGTCTTTCAAATCGAAATAATACCATATTCCTTTTTTGAATACTATGTGGACATTATTTTTCGTTGACGTCACTACTTTCGTCATAACGTATAGAAAATATCAGTGCATGGACACTATGTTTTCAAATTGATCGTTTTTCTTTTCGTTACTTGCATTTCAGAAACTCGTCAGAAAGTGCGAGGTTAGAGCTCTGTAAAACCGGTTTAAGCACCCCAGTCGGTCCATATTGCCGACTGACCGTTCCAAGGCGGTAACTGTCGGGTTTGCTCTTTTCCTTAAATGACTCATCACAAATTTGTTCTTACTTTTTGCTTGGCGTGCATGTGAAATACCTTTGTTCTGTGCCTTTTCGGAGTTTGGTATATGTTGCAATACTCATAGGACTTTGTCATATATTCTTATTGTGAGTAGTGCAACATATTTAAAAGGATACAAGACAAACCCATTCACATCTCAGTCAAATGTAACAAGAAGAAAACAGAGGGCAGACATCATTGTGAACGAGCAAACACAATCGTTACCGCCTTGGAACAATCAGTTTGAAAAAACAGCCCAACTGTGGTGCTTAAACCGGTTTTCAGAGCTCAAAACTCATGCTTCCTAAAGGGTTTCTCGGAATAAAACAATATTTATTAGAAAAGCTAAACATAATTAAAGGTTTTCAACAGAAGTTATTATTTGAATCAGGGCAAAAAGTAACCAGAGAAGAAGTGTAAATGATTGTAGCATGATTTTCATATGTAGATAAAAATTAATGTACTAATGTCCAATGGACGTCAAATAAAGATATGCGTTGCATTACTGATAGGATGAACTAAATAACATTGAAATGCCATGCACCACGAGACTTTTATGACAGCCACACCGCCATATCAACATTCTTTAAAACAGGAATACGAATTTATATATATAATTTATTTATATATAGGATATATTATAAAAGTAACAGGGTCCTATACGTATTGCAACATACAAAAATATCAAGCCGTATATCAATTGCTTTCTCATGTGGCCTTATCAACAAAGAACATATAGAATTTCTATTAAACCACACATTTATTAGTATATATTCGATGCGAATACGTTTTAAATATTGATGAAATGCTAAGTTTGAAATAAATTTCAGTCAGACAATAAAGGGCTCATTGAAAATTTCAGAATAATCAGTGAAATCATGCATTGCTAAAATACACTTATGACTTAATGACCCGGTGAGTGCTGTAAATAAAATGTAATAATTATCTCAATATATCTGGAAATTCCTTTTAACTCCACCAGCCTACTAAGGAGCATATTTCGAAATAGAAATCGGAAAAGCGTTACTCCCCCGCATGTTAAAAGGGTAAAGTACTGCCCGGGCATTGGAAAATTTATGATTATCGATATACTGGGAGACAGGAAATATTGATGAGGATTGTTGGGTTACAGTCCAGTAACGTTAAGGTGTTTATATAAATTGCATAACGGCACCACTGCGTAACTACTTCAACCTACGTAGCGGTGCTACTAAAAGCAAACATCAAACAAAACAATAATAACCCTCTTAAGCCAGTAGGAACGTCACCTGGTTAAAATCTCAAAGCTATGTAGCATAAATATTGTTATATTTACCATATTTGCTTTCGTCTAGAGGGAGATTTAATTTAAATACCTGTGGAAATTTTGATAGAACCTTTTCTTATTTACCCATTATCATAAATATTACTTTTTCCTGAGCTAAGGATATTATTAAAGAGACTTATAAACCTCATCGCTAACAATTACTTCATTGGTCGAGTTTATAGTCTCGCCGAGTTAAAACTCCTTAAAGTTGATTTGACTGCCCATGTGTTTCTGCTCAAAAAAGACAAGGATTTCCTGATAACATGATCTCAAGAGTAATTGCTCACGTGGTTTTCTTAGTTTAAATAGATAACTGTGCAGCCTGCAGATAAGAAATATACATTTGTAATGATGAGTCCAGTATTAATATTTACTTTTTTTGTATAGATGTAGGATATCTATAGACTGAAACTATGGAATCTTTTCATGCAACAATAATTACTTGGCTATTTGAAGAGATAAAATGGTCCAAACCGTCGATGCCACCTTCAAGGTTTCTAAAACCATTTTGATGTCATTCGAATTTCCTTTAGCGGACGCAATTATTAACAGAGATTCAAATTTATTGTGTCGGAGGTTATCTAGACATTTTATGTAGAATTTAAATTTCCAACATAAGCGGAAGTCTTACTATGAAATACAGTATCAGAAAAAATAAAACCAACACTTATGGCAAAAAGGTAATATTATAGAAATTGAGTTTTGCAAGTGAATTGCTTTTTTATAAGCTGTTTTTCGGACGCGTAATAAAATGGCGTTCTTTGAAAAGGCCAGGTAATTGCAGTTGATCGACAGCAAAAACCACATAAATCTCATTCTATCTCTGTTTTATGATATTGGTACTAACTTATTTTAAACTCAATGCCTGGATAATTTGCATGCTGGATAAATGTAATTTCAAAACATTTTTATAAACATATTGTATTTCCGCTAAGTAACAGCAACATAAAATATTAGATTAAATTATAACTTATTCTAAAAATTTGCTCAAACATACGTCTTACATGTGACTTTTTCATCATTTGCCAACTTCATTGACCTCCCATGCTTTTGGAAAGTATAACTCCAGAAATTCATTTATCATGCCAATTACAGACAGATGTGGAGGAGAGAGTTCAAATAAAACAAGCCGTGTTACTTAAAGGAATATTGCATCTGAACAAAATAGCTTTCATAATTAAATAAAAGAAAAAAAGAATTAGCGTGTCTTTATAGGCAATGCCTATTATGTTTAATATACATTAGTATTACTGGTGTTCCGTGGTCACAATGTAAGGCGACTACAATGTTTATGACACTTTACCATTCTCCATGTCAACACGTTTTGAAGTGTGAAATAAATTTTAATAAAGAACACTTCTTAAACTATAAATAGATAATTATTATGTATTCGATGCGATCAGGTCTAAATTAAAGATAAGATTGTACGTGTGATTATTTAAAAAATAATTCATTTACAATTTTTAACATTTCAGTGCCAAAATGCATTTCCCGGATAAACCTGTGTGTAATCAGCATGACGGGATGAGAGAAGAGAAAAGGTAAGCCTATAAAACTCTCTCTTTTGTGTGGAAGTGAGTTAAGATTATTCACCTCCATTGACGGACTACAGGTTATACAGGACAAAGACCAACGGCACTACCTCAGTTGAAAATCCTTAAAAGCCTTGTCATAAAGACAAAAGAAGTCATAGCCACTAATAAGTTCAAATTGTGAGCGTTCGTGGTCTAGTGGTTAAGACGTTGCATTCCGGAGCGGAGGGTTCCGGGTTCAAACCCCGAAACTGACCACGTGATGTTAGTCCTTGAGCAAGACTATTTACTGCACACTGCTCCAGGTATTCAGTATCTGAGTACTGGTTCTACCCAGGAAATGGACAGTCGAAGGGATTAACATAAGTTAAAAGAACTTGTTTCCCAATCGACTATAAATAAATAGGTTTAAACTAATAAGTTCAAGCCTTAAATTACTACATTACTCGGTTTGTTTTCCTCAAACGTATACGGCAGCGACGGTCTCGGTGATTTTATTTTTGTACATTTGAATTTATACACTATGCATTCTCAAGCGAGATCTCATGCAAAATTTAGTCAGTAATTAATGGAGCTTTGCAATAAAATTAAATGACTTACTGATGATGGTTACTTGACAAAGGTGCGAATGGATCGTATCATATTAGTATTTTAGTAATCAAGTCGATGCAAATGCGAATAATAATTACATGACTGTAACGAATGTGTTTATATTAGTCTGAACTTTTGTAATTAGTTAAATTTACCATGAAACACAAGCCTCTGCATCAATTATTTTATTAATTTACTGTTTAAAATATGTTCTTCTTACAAATTCCCAGTACTAAAGAAATACCTACTTTTCTGAAGCTTTAGAGGTATTAAATATGCACTTTAATCAAAATCTTAACGACACCATCTCACCTAATTTAAGACGATGTTCTGTTGTGAGATGAAACAGTGTTAAAACATTTTAATAGGTTTTCGTTCGTGCTGTTCTTTCCATCTAGATTCAAGGAAAGTTGAGATTAATAATTTTCTCAATGAAAAGGAACAGTTCAAATGATGTTGCACCGCAATTTCAGAGAAATTTTAAATAAATTGTAGAGTGTCGTCATGTTATTTGTTGCTGTACCATTGAGGCATTTTTGACCCTCTGCAATTTGGCAGTAATCTCTTTTCCCAATTTTAATTCCATAAGGAGTTTAAGGTAATTATCTGCATGAAGTCAGAACTAAAATCAATATTATGACAGTTATAAATGCAAGAATAGCATGTTTGTAAGAGTGTTCACGAGTCGCATTAGCATGGCTGTCATAGTTGGAATTTGGCATTTGAAAACACGCTATGTTTATAGATCATGCGATTTAAGAAGCACCCCAAGTAGAGCTAAATTTGATTTCTTTTATGTATTTCCTTCCTAGTTAATTTATATTAAAATATCACTACTAAACTCCAAATTTATGGGATAGCTAAATCCAGAAAACACATTGACCAGACCTTTTTTAAAGCTGGATGTCTTTTGAAGCAGAAAGAAGCAACACTTTCTTTGTTTCTAAACATATCACAAACCGTCCCCTTATAATCATATTTTGAGACTTCGATCTGTTATTTTGTAGAAAGACAACCGTCATACATTTGGTGCACCGAAGTTCAAGTGAAATAACAAGTCGGAAACTCTACCAATAGCTCTACTAGCATACTCAGACGACAGCTAATGTCTGTAAAAGTCTTAAACGATTAAGAAATGAGAATCTTTAATTCTGGAATGCAAATGGCCCGCTTTCAGTCTGACCGCTTTTTAATTTACGACCATGATAATAACTATATTAGTTTGCATGTTTAGGTTTTATCATTGAAATGTATGTCCTATCTGCAAATAGTAAGCGTAACAAAAATATGCGGAAAAGTCATAATACTGATTATCCTTTTGAGAACGCAGCATTTACATGTACATAAAAACAATCGTCATAACAAATATTCATTAAATATTCAAGTCTCCGATAGCGGTTTGCATAATGCTTTTCTCGTGAATATTGATTCGCCTCTGCTATTTCTAAAATTTATGTCACTCTTAGGTCTAACATTATCAAAATGCATAAATAGTTGCAGAATATCCCTCTTATATCACCCTTACGACTCATTAAATAAAATAAATAAGAATATATGACAAAGTCCTATGAGCATTGCAACATATACCAAACTTCGAAAAGGCACAGAACAATGGTATTTTACATGTAAGCCAAGCCAAAAAAGTAAGAACAAACCTGTGATGAGTCATTTAACGAAAAGAGCAAACCCGACAGTTACCGCCTTGGAACGGTTAGTCGGCAATAAAGACCGACTGGGGTGCTTAAACCGGTTTTAAAGAGCTCTAACCTCGCACTTCCTGACGAGTTTCTCAAATGCAAGCAATGAACTGAAAAAAGATCTATTTGAATATAAAATGTCCAAGCGCTGATATTTTCTATAAGTTATGACGAAAGTAGTGACGTCATTGAAAAATAATGTCCATATAGTGTTTAGAAAAGAATATGGTATTATTTCGATTTGAAAAACTACTCAAAAATGGTTGACTTTAAAAGTATCATTTTATATTCCTACACTTTTGAGGATTTGTAATGCCACAAGACGGTAAAAATTGCTTTCAGCATTAAGTAACACTTTATAAAAAGTCCATTTCATAAAAAAAATCAAAATCTTACACCAACTGTTGGGTGTAAATTTACCTAAATATCGGCAAGGTTATCATATACCATGAAAATACGATGAATATATATATATATATATATATTGAATAATGGAGATTTCACACCATGGTTGGATCTACCGTTGATAGTATGAAGCCACTCATCTTGTATGAGGGCCAAATGTTCGAATATATTTTGACATAAAAAGCGCAGTGATGCAAAAAAACTTGCTCCACCACTATTTTGCATTCTTTTCTTTCAACTTCTAACACATGTCTTTAGGAATATAAACTAAGGAAACATCTTTAAAATCCCCATAGTAAGTTTGTAAAACTATCCAATGATACGTTACAGCTTTAATAATACACAATAGCATTACTTACATGGATTTGTGGACATATTTTCTATATTTCTCAGGTTTACTTCGGTCTCATGATCGGACAAATAACGTGCTGGGCCAAATATGAAATGACCACCAGTTATTTGCAAGACACCTATAAACAGGAAGTGGAACAGCACTTTACCTACCTTGGCTACATTTTAAGCAGTAACTAGCTTTAAAAGCTCAAATAATAAAAAGGAAGGTATGCAACAAACATTTGGGACGACTTACAACTTGTTTCTGCTAAAATGAACTAGTTAACCTTCCAACTAAGATGACAGTGCTCAACTTCAGCAAAGTCAACACCCTTCTTAATAGGAGTTTATACTAAACAGGATATGCCTAACAAGAACAGAAGCTAAACACTGTCTATTTTTGCAACAACTGGAACAACAAAGAACCTTACACAATTCGTCCGTGCTGGACTCGCAACCATGTACAGGCTGCTTATAAAACGCAGACTGCTATGAATTGGTTGCGTGTGTCGCCTGAAAGGTATGGTAAGATATTATGAAGAACTTGCATTCGGAAAAAATCATACGATTGTCATAAGTGGGATTACAAAAATGAAGGAGCGACTGGCATGTGAACACTTTTGTTATTGTTGTTGTTGTTGTCTTCATCTTTTATTTATGTTGCAATACTCACATGACATTGTCATATTGCCGTCTGACCGCTGAAAATATGAACACTGAGATCTGGGAGAGTACCGAAACAACCCTCAGCAGATAAAAAGTTACTACCACAAGTGACCCACTATAGCCAAGGAGATGCTTTACCTCTGAATCGCATAGGTTTTGTGAAAAACCCTTCGAAATGCATTTGTGATATTTTTCAACAAGAAAAAAATCTATCTAGAAGTAAACTGCATTGCATAATATTACGGTTGTTAACATAATGTACCTTATAGACAATTTGTTAAAATGATTTTTAATACTTTCGAAATGATGGTAATCTTTTACTGGAAAGTACACTTATCATCTTTGTGTATAACTGAATCAATTACGCGCGGTTGCAATCTATGACACAGTTGATTGCAACCACTTCAACATAAGTAATAAATAGTACAACTCTATTTGATATGCTAGGCAAATATAATTTCGCATACAAAAGTACACGGCGTAATGAGAAGTAGTTGAAAAGTAGATTCGAGTAAACATTTTTCTAATACTAACAAGGAAATAATTATGGCAACTAGTAGGTAAGTAAGGACAGAGCGGTTTAGGCTGCTGGACGTTTAACGACCAAGATATTGCAGCATTTCTCCTCTCATTGAATGACGTTTATTTAAATTAAATATGAACATGTATATCTATGTATTATACCAAAAGACCGTCTCCATATAACTGAAATTCTGTTGGTGGGACAATGAACCCAATAAACGAACAAAAATTATACCAAATTGACATTTGGTTGCTAATGAGAAAAATCGTACACAAAATATTTTAAGAAAGCATTTTGTAAAACAAAGCTTTAGACAGTTATGAGTAAATAACGTACATAAAATAATAGCTCTGGCATGAAATGTCAGCATTTATAAATGTCAGGAAAGTGTTGTTTTTTGTTTTCGAAGATAAGGTATCCCTTTAAGAGTTAATACTACAACATCGAACCTGTTTGTTAATGTTTGTTTGTTTATTTAATTTATAGTCCCACCAACATTATTTCAGTTATCTAAAAGTTGGCGCTCAACTGCTGCAAATATAATGCTGCCTTCGCTGTAAATAGCATACCATACACATAGCATTATATCATACATGTACCTTATCTTCGAAAACAACACTTTCCTGACATTGATAAATGCTGACATAACCAATGTCAATCACAGAAAACCTTTACATTGTCATAAACAAAACAATTCAGAAATAACAATAATACCACTCCTGTAATGGAACGCATGAATTATTCGGCACGAAATTCTGTGCGGAATACAAAATGATCAGCTAAAGGTTTATTTCACGAGATAAAAGTTATTGGCGATATTTTAACTCCGTCATTTGAGTGTGTGTGTGTGTGTGTGTGTGTGTGTGTGTGTGTGTGTGTGTGTGTGTGTGTGTGTGTGTGTGTGTGTGTGTGTGTGTGTGTGTGTGTGTGTGTGTGTGTGTGTGTGTGTGTGTGTGTGTGTGTGTGTGTGTGTGTGTGTGTGTGTGTGTGTGTGTGTGAGAGAGAGAGAGAGAGAGAGAGAGAGAGAGAGAGAGAGAGAGAGAGAGAGAGAGAGAGAGCAAGTGACATGACAAAAAGAGTCTACACAAATTAATTTTGATCAATTTTAAAAGCGTGGGAAAAAGACCATTGTTTCATATTACTCTAAAAGTAAAGACATATAATTAACCAATGGGGTATGTTACTATTGTAAATATCATCAAAGCGTTTCTTACTTAGATGTTATTTGTCCTTCTTTATTTAAGTATTATTTATATTCGAATGTGTAAATAAAAGAAAGATACTATGCGAATCGCCGTACATATTAAAATTTGAATCACCAATAAACGTACAATGAAATTTAAAAGCGACAAAAACGCGGATGATACACTCAAAGGTAAAGAAAAAATATATTTTAGTTAAAATATATCTATTTATAGTAAGCGATACGAAAAATCAGGTTATTATTAAAATATGTAGATCAAACTTTGTGCCTTTCTCCTAATACGCACAGTAGGTTAGTAGTAATTAGTTGCTGCTGTTCCTGTTTGATTATCTGTGCCAACATAATGATAGAATAACATCTGTCTATGTAGGGTAAAAAGTTACATATGATACCTTAAACCACTTATATTAGAATGAATAACGTATTTTCGTACGGCCACATACACATTTTACTGAAACACACTGTATGGTACATATATGTATTTTGCATTGTTTGGTAACTATGTACAAAACTTATATACTGACATACAACAATTTTTTATCATTTTAAAATACTCTCCTGATCGTTATTATACAATCATAAAATAATATTGATATAGTTTGTTAAGTATGTATTCTGTATGTATGTAAGCCTGCTATAAAATTAAATGCTATTTGAAAAAAAAACAAGTTACATTGTATGCTTTATATAAAATGAATTTATGAATTTCATACCACTATTCTACTTAGACTTAAAAAGCTTTTAGTTGCCATTAATTAAAGACATTTCATGAAAACAAATGGTTCTTATTTATTTTGGCAAGTTATATTTCATCACAGTATAGTAATCTTTAAAGTGTATTTGGCGATGTATTTGATAGAGTAGTAAATTATTAAACAATTCGTATTTGTGTTGAATCTTTTGTGTTGACACGTGTATGTATAAAAACGAATTCAAAAGTCACAAAAACACAGCTTTTATTCTAGCGACATCGTAAAATGTCTGCTTTCACCGGTTGTGTCAGACAAACACGCACAGTTACCGATTAGTGAAACCATCTCTGGTCACGTCTGTTGAAAAACCAACTCGCCATCATAGTAAGGGGTGATACACGTAAAGGAGACTAAGGCCCATATTCGCCAATCATTCTAAAGTCTAAGTCATGACTAAAGCCCAAATCACAATTTGTATATCAACAAAACTAAGCTTATTTAGGAAGTTGCAGTGTGACTTTAAGTACAAAGTTATACAGTTAAAGTATTACGCAAAATACAGACATGTATATACTGAAAATAGTGTGGGTTGAAGTCCATGACTTGAGCAGTTCTTTCTTAAGAATAGTTGGTGAATACTGGCCAAAAACTGAATTTTACATGTTTTATTACATCTTTATTGATTTATTAATTTCGTTGTGATTCATGATTACAAAGTTGTATGTATAACATTGCCAATGCTACATCAAAGGTTCCTTAATGTCATCGATTCATAAAAACAAAGTATTAAACCTTGCATACAATGGCATCGGCCAATGTGAAAAACGCCACTGTGATGGATAACAATATAACGCCATAATGTTTACGTGACCCATTAAGAAGATTCGTCGGCTTCTACGTCCTAAATCCTCGGCCTCTTACTATGTGGGTTCGAGTCCCGGTCGGGGCGAGGTCTTCCAACTTAATTACGGTGCGTCGGTGGTTACAAACAAAGTATTGTCAGATGTGTTGATTGTCTACAATAACTTAACGTCCATTTCTTGACCATATTTGTGTCGATGCCATGTTCATACAACCACAAGAACAATGACATAGTGACATTGTCTATCGCAATTGTTCGAAATCTGATAATCGTTCCACATTCAGTATAGCTGCAATCATTTGTCCTTTTCTATTTTTAAGAAAAGAACTTATAAAGTTGATATTATAGGTCTGATTATATTTTTTACATTTTTATTGGTATCATGATTGACCTTTAAAAATTTACCAGCCTGAAAATTTATCCATTCAGTAAATATACATTTTTATCTGACTGGCTGATATGACATTTTGTATTATTTTCTCGTCATATCTATGTTTTCACTGATCAACAATGTCACAATAACAGTGTGCATTTTGATGCTTCGAAATTATTAAATACTGTCAACAAAATACAGTGAGGTAAAATTGTTACTCGGCAAGGCTCGAATGAGTAGACTACAAATGGGGAAAAATAAATTTCCAGCGATAGTATGCAATTATTCAGTAATATTATTTCCAAAACTCTTTAGCTTTTTGTAATGGTACATTTAAAATTTGCTTTATGCAATTTTTTGTTACTTTCTGTTTGTTATGCTCATGATTGTTTAAAGTACTTGTCACTGTTACTATTTCAATCGCCAGTTAAATGCATTTTACGTCAAAGTATACTTATGTGGGTTTAAAATAGATCTCACTTTCGTCTAAATACTTTAAACCTTTATCCATGCCACTTAATTATTGTTTTATTTTTATACAGTAGGTGTACTTTATAATTCTTTAAAAATGCGCCCAAGATAGTGGCTGGAAAATCATCGTACGATAAGTTGCCACAGTGGGCAAATTTGATATAGTACACATATGGCATGGATGTAAATAAAACATAAAATGCTTCATATTGAAACATAAATTTTATTTAAAAATCGTTTATTTAACTTCCTGACAACTTAATTTCAGCTCAGTCGTAAAATAGTTGCCAGTGCATGTAATCTATGTTGTCATTTAATTCATTCTTTCAGGATTGATACGTGTATTTTCCTTTACCATACAATAGACTTTGGAACTTTATATGGACATGATCAGGATACTTTAGACATAAACACTTCTTCACTGGTGTCTTTTTTATCTTTCGTCTTTCGAGTATTTTAAGTACAAATATGTCGTGTAAGTTAAAATAATACCCACCCGTTACCCGGGTGCAAAGTAGGTAAATTATGCCAATTTCTTTGTTCATAACATCGGGTCCATTATGTAGATATGATTATACGCCATCGATTGGACTGTTATGTTTTGGGTTTCATATATATTATCAATACATTTTATTAATAGTTTTCAGACATTGCCAATGTTTATGTGCACTGTGGCGGTCGCAATGTTCTTCTCGTGCATATAAACTGTGTTGTCATTTAATGCATTCTGTTAGCACTGTTACTTGTATTATTCTTCGACATGCATTGCTATTTAGAACTTCAGTTAAAAACGATCATCTAAATATGAACAGAATGTTGCAGTAATTTTCACTTTTGCGTTAGTGATTTTAGTCTCTTAATCAAATAAATATTTTTTGGCGGTCTTGTGTTTTTGTGTTGCTGTTCTGATGGCGATAATACTTCTCCCCTTATCTGGATACTATTATGTTAAATTACTTGATTACACTGAATTTTGTTCTGTAACGTAATTGAATGAATTTAGTAAACGGCGTCATCTGGACTATTCTGCTTGAAAATGTTGTCTTTAACTTTTTGACTATGAGATACTCCTCCGGAGGTGTGAGTTAAGAGCTTTCTATCAAGCTGTTTGAGCACACTAGTTACACATTTTGCAGAATGACAGTTACCAGGCAGTAACCTTTGTGTGTGCTTTTTATGTAATACATTGTCTCAGTATATCTGTCTCTTTTACATTTGGCTGACATGTGAGTTTTTTGTGCTTCTTTTAGATTTAGCATTACTCATGAGCTTGTCATATATTGAAGACTCCAACTGAGTGTACAACGATGTAATAAAATATTTTCTTTTTGCATTTTTTATATTTTTGTTCCTTATACGCGTTTAGGTTTATCATATGAATAAATTATTCGTTTGACATTGTTTCGTCCAACCTATAGGACATTAACAAAACCTTTTTTGGTTTGCAAACACAGACATGTATATACTGAAAATAGTGTGGGTTGAAGTCCATGACTTGAGCAGTTCTTTCTTAAGAATAGTTGGTAAATACTGGCCTAAAACTGAATTTCACATGTTTTATTACATCATTATTGATTAAGCAGTATAAAATGTATATAAAAATGACGTTGTCTACAGTATTTCTTGTATTTTGGCCTCTCCCTTCTACACATTTGTTTATTTGACCTACTAAACACATAAAGTTATGAAATATCAGTTTAATTTATTATAATTAGTGGTTTATCTTTGATGACCTTAAGTACAATAACATATAAAGTCATTCCGGCATTTTAGGAATGAATGAAGATTTTTAGCAATAACTATTGAAAAAATTATCTATACAGAACAGACTGCAATCTAATGATTATTCCTATTAAATTCATTTTTATTTCAATTTAAAAAGACAATTGTTTTTATATACATAAGATTCAAAGGCACATGGTAACATTATCTACATTTACAAATGCTTATATAGCGTAACCGCAATGTACTGATTAATGCAGTAGTGGTACAACGTGCATGGCTTACGTTCCAAGGCTGTAACTGTCGGGTTTGCTCTTTTAGAATGATAAAAAAATTGTTCTTACTTTTCACTTGGCTTGCACGTGAAATACCTCTGTCATGTGCCTTTACAGAGTTTGATATATTTTGCAATGCTCTTAAGACTTTGTCATATATTCTTATTCTTGATCACAACAATGTTACTTGTGCAGAGTGGCGGCCGTAAAAAAATCTCCCCGTGCATGTAATCTATGTTGTCATTTAATTCATCCTATATTGATTGTAATCGTATTTCTTTTGATGGATATTGGACTTTGGTTCCTCAATTCAATCTGCAGATGAACAGAATGCTACAACCATTCATTCTTCTTTGGTCATGTTTGTTCTTGATTCAAAAAGTTTATTTTACTTATAATTAACCCTTTTTGGTAAGTTTTTTCTAATCGAAACAATAACCCTTTCTTTTCAAAACACTGTGGACAATATTTTTCAGTGACGTCACTACTTTCGTCATAACTTATTAGAGAAAACATCAGCGCTTGGACACTTTTGTTTTCAAATAGATCGGTTTTCTTTTCATTGCTTGCATTTGAGAAAATCCATCAGGAAGTGCGAGGTAAGAGCTCTTTAAACCCGGTTTAAGCACCCCAGTCGCACCATAATGCCTACTGGCCGTTTTAAGGCGGTAACTGTCGGGTTTGCTGTTTTAGAATCATAAAAAAAATTGTTCTTACTTTTCACTTGGCTTGCACATGAAATACCTTTGTCATGTGTCTTTTCAGAGTTTGATATATGTTGCAATGCTCATATTATTCATATATTCTTATTAATCATGGAACATGTTGAATTTCAACCCCCAACTTAAACTTGTCGAAAACATTTAGGAAAATACCATTGATACCTGAATTTTTCGAGGCATGAAGTATTAGGCATCACGATTTCTCATTTTCTCCACCGCAAAATAGTTAGCATTGGTGGGTATAACGGCACGCAGATACAAGTACCTTTGTTAAAGAGATGCCATTTATATATTAAATACTAAAATATGTCATTTATATATTAAATACTAAAAATATGAGAAGGTCTTATAAGGATTGCACTATTAAATTTTCTAAAGGCACAAACGAAAGTATTCACATACAATAATTGCGTGTTAATTAATTTTGAGGTTAAATATAAATAAGGTTATGCCATCAAAAAATTTCAAAAACGTTTCTTGTGTCGATCTTATTTTAGAGATTGTATTTATGTATAGCTTAATAATAAAATATGCGACTAGGGTAATAAATAACGACTGATGAAACATGTATACCAGTATACACATACATACACATTGCATTGTGAGGTGGATATCAAAATGTTTCTGTGACCCTAACTAATTTAGTTAATTCTAAATATTTAGGCTTTAAAATCTTGTTTGTACATGAATCAGATCTTAGACTGTTGAGTTGGTAAAAATCAATTATAACGTGGAGAATTAAATACAATCAGGTTAACATATTATTTCTACGGGACAATAATAATAATGCTAACATTAGGAATATTCAAATGTTAAGATATGTAATTATAGAGATTTTAAAATATTCCAAATTATAATCGCTTATTATTAAAGAGAAGTTAATCAGAGCTTAAAGTGACTTGTTATGTTGCAAATATGTTTGTACTGCAAAAGATGTATCATGAGAGAAAAAATAATGTGTTAAAACGTCTCAGCATGACGATTTTGTATTCTTGCCTATCATAAATTTCTTTTCATAGGACATGTCTCTAAGACGAATAAATACAATGCTATATTTACTTGTCAATTATACGTATAAGGCTTAAACATACTACATGGATATAAAATAAAACGTAGTCTTTAGTTCATATTCGTTACATATGTACTTAAATTCAATAGAGCATAGCAAGTAAGAAATGGTGGTATGGGAATAACAATAAATATTCAAATTTGAGTCACCACTAGACAAAAGCATACAGAAATAATGTAAAATAGGTAAATAAGAAAAGGAAATCAAAATTTCCACAGATATTTAAAATTTATATATATTTTTATTTATATATAGTAGACAAAGGCAAACAATGTAAATGTGACAAAAACACAGAGACGAGACATAAAACACATAAAGAAAAAACATTAGTTTCAGACTTGGAACGGTCAATCGGCAAAAGGGCCGACTGGGGTGGTTAAACCTGGTTTGTGGAGCGCTCCAACCTCGCACTTCCTGAAGGTTTTTCTATCAAACAAACAGTGTAAATAACAATATCCCGTCAAAGTGAAACAACTTACAGTAAGCACCTGCATCGGGAGTTAAAACAGATACAATGGACTTATATGCAAACATTATATCTATTAATAAAATAAACTATCAACATATGTACAGCATATACATTAGATAAAAGCCTCGGCAACGTAAAAATTCCAAATGAGAGATTAGATTGAAATAAAACAGCCCAAGCGCTGATATATTATAAGAACAAATAAAACAGCCCAAGCGCTGATATATAAAAAGATCAATTTAAATATGACACACAATGCCATGACATCATATGCCAAAAGTGTCAAAAGTGAAATGTAAAAAATACGAAAGAAAACATCGAATTTTAGAAAACAACCAATCGACAAAATAAAATGCAGTATTGCTTAGAGTTAATAGGTTAAAAAAACATCATAAAAAGCCGAGGATTTATCCGCCGATGGCATATTATATATTATAAAGGTGCTAAAAATCCCGATGTTATACCTACTGTGCAATCTCACATAAAGGGTATGGAGACACTTATATAGGGCAAGACTGGAGAGATGAAGAGACAAGAATTCCAACAGTTACTGTCCAATTATGGCTTTAAGTCACTGTTTTCATATGGTCTCAACGACCTGTCCGGTCATCGTGTAATTTAAAAGCAATGCAAGTTCTTGACTGTAAAAGGGTCAATTGCATGCGATGCAGTACAACGAAGGATTCCCGGGTTGTACATTTTCTGATATGTTTTTAAAGTGGTCAGAAAAGTTATTGAGACCCTTAATTTTCTTTAACTTGTGTAAAACATTTCCATAAAATGCATGATAGCTTATGCTTTACTGCCTCAGTGTTTTCATACTGCTATTATACTTAGAAGCAATAAAAACATTGCGGTGAAAGAATTTTGAAAACGCCTTTCTTAATTTATGAAAACGAGGGCCTTGCTGTAACAGTTTAGAAGAAATAAACAGGTTTCTAGCATTGAAATTTTCTTCTTTAGTACAAACTCGTGAAAACCTTGAAAGTTGTGATACGTAAATACCATAAGAGGTAGCACGAGGTGAATCAACGTCAAGGTATGGATAATTAACAATACTAAAGTTGAAATCATCTCTCTTGTCATAGATTTTAGATGAGACGTTGTCATTGGAAAAAGCGATCTCAATGTATAGAAATGCTGCATTTAAATGTCAGTTATTTGCTTTATTAAGGGTAAGTTCTGGAGAATAAATCAGACGGATCATTTGAGTAAAGAAAGGATTATCTATGGTAACAATATCGTCAAGATAGCGAGACGTAAAATTGAAAGCCTCTATAATGTGGCTTTGGTTTGAAGGGGATAAAGTTAACATGAAATCACGTTCAAAGCAGTATAAAAACAAATCTGCAATTAATGGTGCACAGTTGGTTCCCATAGGAATACCAATTACTTGTCTAAATAAAGTGTCACAGCATTTTATGTACATATTGTCTAATAGGAAACGTAGAGCTTCACAAACATCCGAGCAAGTCCACATAGTAAACTTTTTTAAGAAACTGTTGGTAAAAATGCATTACTTTAATGACATGCAATATATAGACGTTGCTCTCGAGCAAATGCTTTCTCAATAAGAGCAATCAATTTGGACCTCTACTGCAAAAGAGCCTACAGTGTTAAGATCATTCAACAACACTAAAAGTAGCTTCATCGAAATTTAATTAACAATCGTGCACACACACATTGGCGAGCGTCACAACAATGGGTACAGTTTTGTCTTAACATCTTAACAAAATATGTGTTCACAAATAAACTTACTTCCACCTATTAAAAAAATCCATCAACATAATGGACAGCATTTTATACATCGCCACTTAAATTATAATAATGACAGTTTGATACGTAAAAGACTAAGTGGTCGGGAACTGATTCCATTTATCTAATCACATTATTCCTCAGATTGATTTTGTTTAGCAATAATTACCAGTTACATTGACAAGGCAATATCGAAGTTCCTGAATGGCCTCGATACATTATAAAAAGTATTAAATCTCGCAGCTAATGGCATCGGCTGTTGTAACACTAGCAGCGTTAATCGACATCTTCCAATAATGCCTGTAAAATAACCTACAAAATGACATAAGGTAAAATCTGTTCACCTTTCTATAAGGAATTATAGCTTCTAAGACATGCTGTCTATTACTTTACAGTATACTTACTATATTATGATTTTCGTGTTTGAAACAAATTGACCAGCGTCTTCTAAAACAAATAGAATTTTTGTAAAGTTACAAAATACGTACAAAACAAAACTTGTGATTTGTAAAATGAAAATCTAGCTATATATTACATGCATTTTTCTAAAAAAAACTCCGTCATCAGTTCTACACGATCCAGAAAATGCCTCTAATTTTTTTTAAAGTATTTTAAGTAAAATTACAAAAGTTTACACAGACTAAATTTTTAAATTCTTTTTGTGGTACTTAATATAGACAGATTTACAAAGAAAAGTAATATACTAAAAGGATAATTTCGTGCCATTTTCTGTAATCTAATATAATTAAATATATAATAAATAATAAACATTTGGGTGATATTTGATGATGTGATCAAAGTGGCAACCTAAGGAGTATATATGCTAGAAAACTGTCACCCAGCCAGTGTATTATTTTCAGTTGCTTCTGTTAAAGTTTTAACTTTGTACCATTATATTCAGTAATGAGATTTAAATCATTGCACTTGATTTAACGTAATTCGTACTAGAATTAAATTAGTTTACATTAATTAAAAAACTAACATGAACATAGTTATTATGATATTTTTAATTATTGTATATTTCTGTTTGCTGTCGTAGCCGTGTAGTGTAATCCTATGCCTTCCATAAAACCTGTACGTGTTCTAAGTGAACCTAAAATGAACCCTGTTACAAATACTTATTATTACAGCCGTCATCGTAAAATTGTATAAAAATAAGAAACTAACAGAATAAAATATCAAATTCTAGTAAAAACAACTAATTTACATTTTGCTGTAGCGGAAATACAAAAACTTACTTAATACCTAAAATTATTTTCCTGCTTCTTTATTACAGTAATTAAATCCATACCCAATAATTGTGATTGCTTGACCATTAATACTGTTTATCATGCGAGACGGCACATTGTTTTGAGATATTATATCCTTTCCAATTCTGAATTTTATCATTCAAGCTTCAGTTCCCAACTATAAATACATAAAAAGCGCCCCAAAGAAGACTGTTTGCATGAACAAAACACTTACATCTAAAATGCAAATTGCTACTTAAGGAATTATTTCCTGACTTAAAGGAGTGTTCTTGAGCTAAATTGGTAGGAAGGAATACGTTTGTCTGTATTCATCTTAACAGTTTTTGAGAGGCGTAAATTTGCATATTTTATACAATATATTATATCATATGCTGCCATTTTATCTGAAATGGTTGTATTTTACAAACTGCAATTATACACAGTCTCCACGATTAATCTCTGTTTACTTTTTGAATGATACATTAGATTGTAAACGTAAAAGTTCATAAACTTATTCATATTGTGACATACGTATAAAAGCTATCACGATAATTGTTAGTAGTATTATTTACAAAGTACAATTGATGAAACGTTGCGAATGCTTAAAATCCATTGTCTGCAATCATATAAGAATATGCATATCCTATGTATATCCTAAACTTTGTGGTCTAACAAAGAAGATAGAGAATCGAAAGAGGACAAAACCTCTGTTTTGTCACAACGTAGCACGTGTGACTGATAGACAGAACACATTAATATCGGTCATTGGTATTCTCTTTCAGAGAAACTACTCAACAATAAAAATGGACTATAATAAAGACATACACATTATGGAATATTCATCGGCAACCAATGTTCAGATTGTTGTAGTCAGTAAATAAATTATACAAGCAACACATAACATGTTGATCGTGAAATATCTTCGGATTTTCTTAAGACAGCATTAAAAACATTTTGCCAATAACAAAAATACATTCTGACAATAAATAATGACTACATTATATTATATTTCTGTCAGTCATGTCTTACCCATACATAAATTAGCATGCAGCGAAACTAAATGTGTTATCATGTTGATGATGCTCATTGTAATGATCATGGAATTGCTTACCTTTTTTATTTTTTCAATTATAAACTTTAGTAAAAAAAACAAAAAAAAAAAACAAGGAATAGTCAAAATAAAGTTTTAGAGTCGGATATTAATGGTAACTTTTCGTATTGTAATTACTTGATTGGTACCAATCAGCATTTATGTTTAGTAATGTTTCATCAGTTGTATTATTTTGATAGACATTAAGATCCTTTTTTTCTAATATGTTACTTTTAGTGTTCAATGCAATGGTGTTTAACAGAAACAGGTGCATTAAAATTAAACTTATGTTTAATTTTATGCATAAACATAGGTCGTGATTCAAAAAGAAAAAACCGATTCCGTCTTTGTTAGCTCAGATCATTTTCAACATATATAAGTTGTGACCACGCATATAGCTCAGATTTAACTAGATCAGCCATTTTTCGTTAAAGTGTAAGCTACCTTATCAAGATCTGGTTTTTAAAATGTAGCTTAATATTTATTAATACGTGTATAATTATTACATGTAATTCTCAAATATATTTGGGAATTATTTGTAACCATACAATCACATTGTATTCAATGTATTATAACGCCATCAGTACTTAACAAAACAAAACTGATCATCAAATCATGTGTGATTATGGAGTTTTGTTTTGATTTCAATCCTCCTTAAAGATATTAATAGAAATAAAAAATAAAATATTTTTAACTAAATACATTTAAAATACTATAAACTGATAAATGTGAATACTTATTACGGTTTGTCAAAAGAAAATTTAACCACATTATTTATAATTAATTTATCTCTTGGTTATTTTAATATAATATGTCAATGACGACTGTCATCCAAACCTTTTTCACTTGTCGTGAAACACCGTTTTGGGTGGGGTCTGTCTTGTTCTTATTTGTCGGTTTAAAACATAACAATCAATAGATAACCGGCAATTAGATTGCTAAATCAAATCATCGTTTCGCAGTCTGGCCATAAACCTGTATACATTGAAGCAAATGAAATAAATTCTGGCAATTTTCTTTAGAAAATAAATCAGTATATTTATCAGAAACGAAAGTTGCACCATGATGGACGAGAACCAAAACAGACTGCAGCTACGGATATCACAATGATGTGATGATTGCTGCAAAAAAACAATAACAGCCTTATCAAACCAGCATTGACATACAGACAGAAGTCTGCACTGCATTATTTCAGTGCAGAAACAAAAACAGCTCTTCCTCAAAGGAGTAATTTACCGACCTCTCAATATTTATACTACTTATGTGGAATAACTTTGCCTGAACACGCCAATATCTGGATATCAGCGTCTTGACACATCCTGAAATCAACTGTCAGAAAAATGAAAACGAAGTGTAAACATCACTATTAATTGTAATAACATATCTCATCATCAACAGAACTTCAGTCATAGAGGCGTAACGCGATACAGGTGTCAGCATATCGTATTGTCTTTACACATTCTTTTACAAGCATCTTCAAAAACAGACGGACAAGAAGGACGATCATACTATGGAAACAAGTAAACACCAATCAACAAAGGCCCCAAACGAGGATTGAAATAGTCACGTGGGTTTTCAACAAGAAACACTCGTACAGAACACATACCTTAATGATCTTAGCAACTTTAAGACATCAGTGTTTAGCCCTCATGAAGAAAGGTCTGCCGATATAGTCAAGACATTAAAATTCAAGTCAGTCCTGGATCGCAGCATATGTTAAGTCTATACACAAAATATGGCCTTTACAAAACCAAGATCGCCAGGCAGTTCAAGTACGAACACTGTACATCATTCAATACACACGGGAAAGACATTGTCTCTGAGAGCAATGACATTATTGTCACAAAACCTCCAAATGCTTTTCACCTGAACCACCACATAATTTTGTAAAATCAACTTTATAAAATGAAAAATAATACGACACTACAACAATCAGGTTATGTACATAAATTAGACAAGAATATGAATAAGAGAAATGGGAAAAAAGAAGACGCAGAGAAGGAATGGGAAAAAGAAAAATATTCGTTACCATAGTAACTTGTGAATGCTTCAAATATACTATATACGATAAAAAGCATTCTTCAAACCAAACGACGTTCAAAGATTTGTAGTTTTAAAAATATTTCTTGACATCCTCTTTGTTTTATTGTAACCGGCAGTGACTACTAACAACTTCAAATGTTTAAGGATTTTCTCGATCGGGGCTTAATTTACAACGAGTAGAGCCTTAACCAAAAAGAGCAAGAATTGGTCTGTCATAAATTACGTATCTTTGAAATTGTTTTACGAGTGTTAGTATAGGTTTAAGTCTAAATTTCAAAGTTTTACAAATTTCTTCAGTATTAAAATATTTGTATTTACCACGTTTACCTTATTTGTCACTCTGTGTTTTAAACTTGGTAAGTATACACAAATCTCCATGCTGATGCAAATTTCCTGTTGTTGGTGTTGTTTTTAGTTTGATCATTGTTCCAATGCAAATGCTTTATTAACTTTTCTTGCATTAAATATTGACTAGTTCAATTCTTAATACAACTTAAAAGTGTTCTGTCTCAGCGAAAAATCCAAAGACACAAAGAAATGGCTACTGGAAGATGAAGTGCACTTTCTATCACTGAAATGTTATTGTTTTACATATCGTTCATTACATGCACATATACATTGCTTGAGTAAAAATTTAAAATATACCACTGTAATATTTAAATATCTGCAAATTAGTCTTAATTTTAAATTTATAAAGACGTTTAGCACAGCCATCATGGATATAACATGAAAACGGGTGTTTTACATTTATATTTTACATATCGTCACTTCATGGCAATTATTTATGTGACATTTCACATTTTGACACATCTGATATATGACAGCATGGCATTTTTTATGACGTCATTAAACTGTTCTAGTATACGTCATCGCTTGGGCTGTTTTATTTTAAACTACTCTCTCATTTGGAACTTTAAGGTTGCCGAGTCTTTTATCTTCTGAACGTATTGTACGTGTATTGGTAGTTTTTATATTACTAGTTATTTTGTCAGTATATAAGTTCCTTGTATCCGTTTTAACTACCGATACAAGTGCTTGCTGTTAGTTTCTTACTATGATGGGATATTTTTATTTACACTGATTGTTTGACTGAAAAACCTTTAAGATGTACGAGGTTGGAGCGCGCCACAAACCATTTTTATATTACTTGTTATTTTGTCCGTATTATTTACTCTGATTGTTTGATTGAAAAACTCCACAAAACAGTTTTAATCATCCCAGTTGGTCCTTTTGCCTTTGAACTGTTCCAAGACGGTAACGGCTAGTTTCTCTTTTTGTGTGTTATGTCTCACTTTTACATTTACCCTGTATGGCTTTGTCTACAGGTACTTCAGATTTAAATATCTGTGGTAATTCTTAAGGGACTTTTTCATATTTTCCTTTTAGATAACATAATACGATGGGGCTAGACCGAGTACTGGCTGCTAGAAAAAAACTTTCTGATCAAATAACATATTTGGCATGATCAAAATAACTAAAACTGTCAGTAAAGCACTCGGGCCATTTTGTAACTAACTGACAATATCATAAACCAATTATTAATGATGGATGTCCATTATTAATGTCTATAGATTTTTGTCATGCCGTTTAATAAACGCATGTACCTGTAAACTTGCTGACACGTGGAAACCTCGAGTAGTTATTTTCCCATTATGCCTGCACTAGGCAAACTTGAGAGATCAAGCGGACATTTTCTCTGGTCGTTAAGTTACTGCATGTGCAATAGAGCTTAACCATTGTTGCATGTAGCCACTTTATTATCATACAAAGTGTGTGCAAACAATCATGTGCATCAAATAATGCTTCAAATTGTAAACCGATGTGTCATTTCAATTCATCCAATATAAAGGATTCCTAGTTATTTGTGGTTGCAATTATTGGGAAGGAATATTATGATTAGAATATGATAATAAGACGGAACTGAAGTTCATATTGTGGAAATAAATAGAAAGACAGAAAGAAGCGGAAGGAAAGACAAAAACTGTTCTTTCTGTATCTAACCTTTTAATTGTTTGATACTAATATTATATATAAGTCAAAAATACTTGTCGTGATTAAGTTCTAAGTAATAAAATTGGAAATTTATAGCTTTTTTTAAAGAGAACAAAGAAGAGTAGACATTGAGCAAAATGCAAAAAGGAGTATAAATACAAAAGAAGACCTTATAACACAAAGGAACGTGCGTGTGGCTTTATCACATAATCACACGCTAATAATGACACACAATAATAGACTCAATAGTGCTCCGAAATATATTAATTATTTGTTTAACTTGATACAAAATACTGTTTACAAAAGGTCATAAAACTGAAAAAACTATCATGTGTTAAATGATATAGTGTATTTTCATACTATAATATAGTGTGATACATGAAATGCTCAGTTGTTCTCACATGTAGCTGAATTAAAAAGGTTACTTCTTCTTTGTTTTTTTAGCCATGAATTACTGAGAATTATGTCTCTAGGCGGTCAAATATTGAGGGAATTGGGGAGAAAATACAGCGTTAAGTCCTTGTCACGTTATGCGAGGATTAAGAGTATAAAGTCTAAAACAACGAAAGTTTCTTTTATGTAAAATGCAATAGTACAGTGCATGGATTTTAGACCTGCAAAATGCTACTCTTTAAAATCCAGATTTTCTTGAAAATACTTTGTAAAATAAAAGCTTATAATTGTAGTATTTACTCTTATCAAGTTTTTATCTGTTTTATGATTGGCTGCAGATTTCAACTTTGCAAAATACTAATAATACACTTTCAAATAAATTGAAAACGATTGCGTACTTAAAATATATGAGATGTTAACTTCAAACATTTCTTTCTATTTTAATAATACTGATACCTTATCATTCTATAATGTATCATATTACAAAAAATGCACAAAATTCTCTGTTTCACCTGAACATCTTAGCTGATTGATCACTTCAGTAACCTTGGATGTATTTTAATGTGAAGATTCAACAGAACTATTATTTTACCTGTATAATTTGTTTTAACCGGTAGCTGTTTGTAAAAGTATAGCAGAGAAACCTGGTCAGAGTGTATAAAGCCAGATGCCTGGCCATGATCAGTTCTTTCTGAACAGGTTAAGTACTAATGACTTTTGTATTAGTGATAAAGACAAAAATAACTCATAAAATCCATAAAATGCTAATGGAAAGTAAATCAAACCTAGTGTTAATATATTCAGTATGGCATTACATACTCCATCAATATTCATAGCTTATACTGTTTCCTTCAATTAAGAGACGCCATTCTATTATAGCATTAGAAGGCTGGTAAATAACTCCTCCAAAAACGTAGCTCAAGGGGAAAAGGTTTCTTGCGATCATTAAGAGACTAGAACAACCTATTTAAGTCCATGATAACATAAAATGGATTCCTTTTATTTTTACCATATTCGCTTGTTTAATGTTGTTTTCTCGATTTTGCTTTCCAACATATTTTATAAGTTCAAGAATAATCGCTAGTGACAAGATTAATGTTACATGATACACCTTTTGCTTTTAAATAGGTGCATATGATAATGTTTTCAACATTAATTTACTAGCAGTTACGAAGATAATAAACGGAAACCAGTTTCACGATGATGACAGATGTCTCTCTTTTTTAGCATAGTTTTAATAATTATAATAACATACATACTTTCAAAACCGAGAAAAAAAGATAAAGACAGACAAAACGCGTGACAGTCAAACACCAAAGCAAACATAATTTAAAACATACAAGCAAATAATCAAGCAGACACATAGGTAAACTTTATTCTATTCATGCATATTTAAAAGTTCCCGTGTATGTGGTTAGAGCTCTGTAAAACCGGTTTAAGCACCCCAGTCGGTCCATATTGCCGACTGACCGTTCCAAGGCGGTAACTGTCGGGTTTGCTCTTTTCCTTAAATGACTCATCACAAATGTGTTCTTACTTTTCGCTTGGCTTGCATGTGAAATACCTTTGTTCTGTGCCTTTTCGGAGTTTGGTATATGTTGCAATACTCATAGGACTTTGTCATATATTCTTTTTTTTTTTTTTTAAATTGTGGAAATTAAAGTGTTTTAACGTCTTGTGCTACGTTTCCGATCTCACAACCAGTGTTACTAGTATTACTTGTATTAATAATGGCCAAGAAGTGAATCGGGTTTATTGATACAGGCACATGTCAAATTAGGTTATATTAAAACACTGGTATTCAATATGTGGCCATATACAGTTTATTAAAATAGTATATGGAAAATTATGTACCGATATATATAAATTAATTTTAGAAATAGATTTATATGATTCTTTCATATTTTTATAAAAAAAAAAATGATTTTTTGTATACCGCATCGAGGGTTCCATCAGACAATGTCGGCTGATTTAGATAATTCATTGCTGAAGTTGTCTTACCTACTTGGAAATTTATGGAAACATACAATGGTTTCCCAATACCACAATCATAACAAATGACATATGACGTTACTAATCTATAATGGAAAAAATGTTAGAAGTCGAATGTGAGCTTGTATACAAAACGCTACTTGGCGAAGATAATAGCGTCATCACGTTCTTATTTTGAGGAAATTTCAAGCGTTTTCGGTCTTATTAAAACAGTTCCAAAAAGATACTAACTCAAACTTAATATGGCAATATAAATAAAGTAATTTGCCTTAGAGGAGCAGAAAGGTATCAACGCATTTTCCTTCTACTGCTGGTTATAACTACTAATAATGCAAACAAAAAAACTATGCCCTTAAATATCAAAAGATGTTGTAGGGAAGGACTGCAGGCCCCGAAATTACCCAATGATAATATATGCTATTTTTGTAAAAAAAAAATGGAAAATGGAAAATCATTGTAATAGCAAAACGATTAAAACTAAAATTAACACTCAATTACGGTCAAGGTCAATGTCATACTGATCTATCAGGTAATGTGATGTATCATCTATCAAAATTATGGGTATGTTTAAATGTTCTAAAAAGTGTTATTATATCATTATATATTTTAAAATCATTTTATTTGAAAAGATGTATTGTTTGAGAAAAAATTGGGGAATGTTTAAAAGGTTTAGACTGGACCAGGTCGCGCAATCGGTAGAGCGTCGGCTTCATTTACAGGTTCGAAACCGGACCACGATACACTAAAGTCGTTAAAATGGTAGTGGTATAGCTCCCTTGCTACCGCTCAGTCAAATATAAGGATATTTTCACGACTGGTAGGTCCAATTTCAGGATAATGTGGCAGGATGTGGTATCAAGCCAGATGTTCACGGCATGGTATACACAGTAAAGGCAGTACTATATCTGTTTCAAGTGGACACCGTCTCCAGAAAACTGAAATACTGTTGGTGGGACGATAAACCCAACAAACAAACAAACGATCAGTTTAGACAAAACATGTATGTTTTAAAAGAATGTGGTATTAACAAATAAAGTTTTATGTACCTTGTCAATGACCAACTTTGATATGAAACATTAAAATATACAAAACTGAAGACGCAATTAATATGCGTTGGTAATTATATAAAAGGTTTTGGGGCTTTAATAGAGATCATTAACAGGGATATTTTCTTATTAAAGTTATTGATAGTTAATCTTATTTGCAAATCCATTTAAGACAGCAATCAATTATCACGTAAACATAAGGCCAACTGCGCACTCCACACCTGTTTTGTATTATGTTAATAACAACAGAGTGTTATAAGCACTACTGTCGATAAAAAATTAAATCATTTGTCCGTGTCAATGAGGATTACTTTACGTCTCAATACGATTTTACAAATTAGAAACGTTGCTTACCGGAGCCCGATAACATAATTTAAGTAACCATTTTTGTAGTATCGTAGTAGTTAAAATGCACCTCTTTCACTCGAAGTGATTATGTTCCAAATATCAAAGAAGAGTGCATTGGTAAAAAGTGGTATATTAAGTTCCATGTTAATAGATGTTTTAAAAGGAAATGTGCAAATAACTACGCTTGACATTTTGTTTTCTTCACTTCGTAAACATTTATGCGTCAAGTTCGTTTTTCTTTTGGTGAAATATTACTTCTGAAATTCAGAAACTAAGGATTTTGGTAAGTACAGTATTATTACAAATAGCATTTAGTTAAAAAAATATCTGAGGTGAACATCAATCTTGAGAGATGGCTCAAGCATCAGTTAGGTATATGCATTTGAACAGAACTTTTGACTTTGAATAATATAATCTTTAAACTGTATCTCAGACTTGTCGTTAAATGTATACTGTTTTATTACTTTTCGATAAATTAACGCAACTAAAGTTGCTGCAGGGAGACCCTAAATATGCAGTTGATTTACCATTATGCATCCGCCAGACATGCTTGTGATTTTAAGATGGTAGTATGCCAAAATATTAGCCTTACCTTAAACAAAACAATAATATATACATGTATCACATAAAAATTAAGTTGCTGATTCCAGCTATTCTATCTAAATAATAACCTAACATAATAATTACACACTTTAATTAATTATTTATAATTTCTTGTTACCGGTAGATATTTGAGAACCTTTCATGCATTTCATTGCTTGAGGCTTAGAAGCAAAAAGATTCGAACCAGATGAGATAGTATCTAGCTAGTCACCTAGGAGTATCTATTCGATTTTAGCAGTTTAAGGATTGTGCACAGAGTAAGATCTAAAATAGATCTATGAAGACAACAAATGTCGACATAGGTTGTTATATTCTGACACATTTTAGAAGCCTTCGTTTATTTATGGAACATATTTACATGTCAACTTTCAACCGTTGTGCAGAAATTGTGAGTTTTTAAGAAATGCACCATAAATAACGGTTGAGTTGATTAATCTGTGCTAAGACAATTTCAGTGTCATTTTAATGCGTGATTTGCTATTGGTCACTAGGTTTTTAATAAAAATACATAAAAAATGACTGAGTTGATTCGTCTATACTAAGATAATACTGGTGTCATTTTAATGCATGGTTTGCTATTGGTCACTTCATCGTGCTAGCTTTGCAAAATGTACGTCCTCTGTTTGTTTTTATGTAACAACTCGTTCTTTCTGTGAGGGGTAATTGTATTTGCCAAAGTAATGATAGTCAACATGTAATTATCGACTGTTATTCAAAAATGTATTACCGAACCATTGTTATTTTCCTAAACAAGTCGACAACTTCAATTAAGAAATACCTGAAAATGGAACCATGTAAGATTCTAGTTTCAGATAAGCTGTCTCGTAATTTACTAAATCATGTTTCATTAAAGCATTTATCATTATATTGTGCTGTCATTTTCTTTATAAGTGTGTGTATACCTAGGAACTAAAAGCTAAGGCATTTTATTATATGGTAGAGAGAAAATTATCTCATAAAGACTGTTAATGGAAAGTAATTCAAACCTAGTGCTAAAAGCTTCATTACAGCATTTTATAATCAATCATTATTAATGGCTCTAATAGTTTCCGTTAATAGCACCAAGTCATTGTGATATTAAGAAGCTATGACATAAATCATTCAAAAACAAAGCTTACGGGATATTTCAGATACAAGCCAGAGAGGTTCGTGCTGGATAAAACTCTATTCATTTCCGCTTAATTTTGACTAGACGAAAATGTTTATATGATTTAGCCACATCTTCAGACTAGACTTAGTGCTCTTTAAATCAATGCCTTTGCTCATATTTGCATCTGTAAAGAAGTAGTTGAACAGCAAATATTAATATAGTAAGTATAAAACACGGCAATTTAGCCTTCACCAGCAAATTGTCAAGCTGTTTGAACCTGAAATTAAATAACTTGATATCCACTCCTAGATGGAATCATATAGGATTTCTTCTGTTTTATAATAAGATGTAGGATACGCACAACATAGACAGAATAACAGACAATATTATTTAACAAAAGAAGACAAAGACAGACAAGAAGATATGAAAGTGACAGATGGCAATTGTCCTTCATACAATTATTGCATAATCAGATCTCAAAAGATAGAGAGTATATTATATTTGTGTACTTGTTTGGCCAATGGATCATTGTCCTAGAATTAATGACAATGCAACAACACATATAGTGTTGTTTTTTTTTTTTTTTTTTTGGTTTTAATCTCCGTTAAACTGTTTCAATGTTATAGAACAAGTCTTATTTTATGCTTTGTTTTATTTTATTCGTATTTTCCCAACAAGTGAATCCAATCCGATTGATGCCCATCTCGATACTGCCATTATAAATAGTCATGATATCTTGTTACACAGATGGTTATGCTTAAGCTGACATCTTAAACTGATCAAAATATATTGTTCTTTCCAAATCTCATACAATCTGATGTAACATTTTCGAAAATGGTTGACATTATAACACAAAACGGCTATAGGTAGGTTTAGATTCAAATATAAATGTAATTTGTCTGTTAGGTTATACATATTTAAAGTAAATTAAATGCGCAATTTCGCATAGTTGGGCAATATTGTAATAAGTAAATAACTAAAACGACAGCATGTTAATGGTGGTTAAGATAATATTGGTAATGGTTAAATACTTATTTTGCTAAAACTGCCTATCCTCAAAGAATATGTCATAAATGTCTTAAATTAAAACAGGTTTGTTGGTGCACATTGATCACGACAAAACAATTAACACAAATGCCGGTCACTGTTACGTATATGAATAACAATGACATTTATGCATCATTAGTGCACCTGTAGAGAAAAAACGAAACGGCTGTTATTCAAGTCACGATGCAGAAGAACAGCTTTTTTATGTTAATGTGGTTAATCAATCAAAAAAAGACGGAGAATGCTTAACATAATCATTCAACAAAGTCAAACCCAGTTAACAAGAATCATTAACCTATAAAAGATTTAATTGTTTTACAGCTAAAAGTAAATTTAACACTGTGAAGAAAAAGACATCTATTTTAATTATTTTTTATAAAAGTAACAAACACTCTTGTCTGGTCTTCAGAATTAGTATTTCAAGTCCATGCCTTCATAACTTTTTATATTAATGCAGATAAGCCCTTTGTATGGTTAGAAGTCTAATTGGCTGAACTGTGCACGGACAAAATAAAACATGAATACATGCAGAAATGCTGCTGCTAACGTTTTGGATGTTTTGTGGGCTAAAGAAAATTGTATTGGTCAAATGTAGTGTATCCTTAAATCAATAGCAGTTAAATGACAAGAAAATTAGATAAGACCATGACCACTCAAATGTGACCGCCAATAATTCTCCAGATATCCCTAATTACCAACTGACCAACCTTGACTTAAGCCATTCTGTTTGAAGGCGGGGCAGTTGAAAAGACGCCACAAAAATCCTACGCGACAAAATGTAATTTTAATTAAAAAATGAAAGATTCACTTTTACAAATAATACTTTGTATGCGACACCTTTTCCTTTCCCCACTTGCCTCATTTGCATCATCCCGTCGCAAAACCATGGGAAGAACCTAGTATATTAATAGAAAAGACACCTCACCCAGATTGTTCACTTTGTCTTTTGTGACCAATTTATGTACGAAAATATAATTCGGTATGCTTAAATAAATATCATGATACGATTTTAATATCTAATTGTCAGAAACAGACAGCACCTAATATAATGTAAAACACCTCCAAAGTATAGCATTCCAGCGCTGATACGTCATTAAACAGAAATTGAATCTGTTACTACCTTTTATTCAAAGTTCAGACAAAGTCATATATCACTTTGTTATATGCGCTTCGATTACATTCTAGAAATACTTGCGCTAAGCATATTCTATCACTGAAATGATACATTGATATCACTTCAATCACTGAACTTACACATTGCTTTGTGTAATTGCAAGTTTGATTTTTTCCTGGTAATAATCTCTTTCACTTTCAAAATTTTCAACTTGGACAAATGTTTTAATACAATTCTATAAATTCTTACTAGAATCTCCTATTCAACTTGAAATGGGATATGTGCAATTACGGCTGCTTACATAGCGTAGCTTAATGATAATGATTAATGAAGTGCAAACGTATATATCTGTTTAATCATGTTAAACTTAGTATAAGAACGTTTCTCTGAAACTTTTTTCTAGTTGCAATAAAAAAACAACTGGCATTCTCGATATCGTTAACACACACTAAAAAGACAACTAATATTCTGGTTTGAAAGTTGGAGTGGAAATTTAAACTTTCATAGCATATTCAAATATTAGAACTATGCAGAAACTACAGGAATACGCACGCTCTTGGTTCTGAAGAGCTAAAAAGTAAAAAAAACACGAAATTGTTTGAAAATTGTAAAGTGGGTATGTATTCATCGGTCCACAATATTTCATAGAGGATAATTTGGTATTCGCACATAAAATTTTGTTAAAACTATACTCATAATAGCTCACTGTATGTCCCTTTCTTTGAATTTACACTATAGAATATTCATTTCTATTGAGAAAACGAATATTTATTGAGCATGCAATTTCTAGTTGTTACAATATTACACACTGGACTGGACGCCTCGGATTTAACAACCCCACAACAACAAGATGTTATCTTCTGACAAGACTAATTTCTGCAACACTGTTTGAATGTGTTAGTTTATTTCAAAGTTAGTTTGTGTCAATAGTACATATACAACAACATATCAGTTAATTCTGATTTGTATTAAAAGCAATATGAAATGTATTCTTCAACATGTACTTTGTGCTAATGTTAATGCGTGTATATGTTATCTTACTATCATTTAAGACTAATTGAATAAATCTCCAAAGAAAATATTGAAATTATTTACCGTAGGTTTTCACATTAATAAGAGTGACATGTTCACACATCGCCAAACGTTTTCATTTAAACTAAGAGCACATTATATTGTATGTCACGGGTGAAATGGTAATAAATAACAAAATCTAACAATGAACGATAGAGAAAGATGGTCTCAAGAGGAGATGTAACTTTTTGTTTTAAAGTTCTATTGACGCTTTTATCAATACCTGTACAATGACAAAGTTGTTTTTTTCATCGCTATAATATGGTCGCCGTTTAAACGAGTTTAAGATGAGATTCTTTTTATATCCAAATCTTCAAATAATTTGTAAGTTAAAAGTCTTTAAAAATAATAAATAAATTTCTTTTTAATTATTGCCTTACCTGTTATATAGTCCATACTATACTTTGCTGTTTATATTTACTTACATTATACGACTTTTGTTTAAAACCCGATTCGTTATTGGTATAGTAGGACAAGTGATTATGTATGTCTGATTTGTAATACAATTGATATAATGTTTGTCATGATACTAACTTTCAAGTTCATAAAAGTATTTCTAGCTAACGAGTTTATAAAAATATTTCAAGAGATTTAAAAACTGCTTATTTTCAGTGGAAAATAAATACCGTGTTATTACACATTTTAATGATGATATCACGAACACGAATATTTTATGTACTTTTGTAAATCGATCTAGCATATTATCACACCAGTTCTCAAGGTTCCGTCATACACTCGTTATTAATCACACCAAAAGGGCAATTTTTATTATTTGATTAATGTCTTTGTGTTGATTTATGAAAATAGTAAATCTCGAACCTAATGGCACACATACCACTATCGATCATCATTTGCTTCTAATATTGCATATATCAATAGATTCACTCTGACCTACTGACTTGCACATTCATTAGTCAAACATTCGTTAAAGTTCGTGGCTGCAATATTGTGACGGTAAACGACCGATGATTTGTCAAGATGGATTATTTTAGTTATAGCCCTTTCCGACAACATGATTTATCTGCCCCTACATTTTGCTCTTTAAATGAGATTTAACTTCTGGAAAACGTTCACCTGTCTGTTACTTCCGGGCAGTAAACTCCGCCAAATCTGAACGCCCACATTACTCGGATCATCAAAGCGAAGTGTAAATGGACTGAGGTCATGAGCAATACATCGAAAAAGAAAGGCAATGGAAACGCGCGTTACTTTTACGTTTGTAAAGTTTTGTGGTGAAATTATTGATGGGGTGAGACTTTTTTAACATCGATTTCGTCTTTAATAATCACAGTCCGCAGCAAAAAAAACATGTTCGTCTCTTTTGAAAGGCCTACCCAGGTACATGTATCATGATCTGGATTTTTTTCACATTTGCAGTGGGAATGGATAGCATTACTTTGCATCTTATGTACACAAAGTTACCACTATGCTGGCATGTCCTAAGCTGTGGACGTGTTGATTTACAGATGTTTCGTTATCTCGTTTATCAACGCGTTTTTATTGTCAATAGTCGGCCTTTTATGTGTCCATATACTCTTGATATTTTACATATGCATAAGATTCGCTATAATAGCACTAAGAAAATTAACTGAAATCACTGTGAAGCTCTAAAGAATAAAACATTAGGCATGTTAAAATGGGCTAAAGGGTTGACAAAAAGATGAACGCATTTTCTTTGATCCTTCTTAAGTGACATTTTTATTTTCGTTTTGTTTGTTTTTTGGATTGTGTGTGTGTGTGTGTGTGTGTGTGTGTGTGTGTGTGTGTGTGTGTGTGTGTGTGTGTGTGTGTGTGTGTGTGTGTGTGTGTGTGTGTGTGTACATTTTTGTAAAAATAAAGTTTTAACATGAAACTTTATTTAAATGCTTCCTTTATACTCGTTCTCTATGTTATTTGAATGAAAACTTTTAATATGTAACATATACATCCTGATCATTTAATAAACTTATATACTAAATATTAATATCTGTTCAAGAATGGTGAGCAATGACAACAAATACTTTTTTAATTTAATAATAGTTTAAAAAGGCCATGATTGTAAACTGACAACAAAGACAATTTTATTTGATAATAGTGTTACATTATAATATACACACAGTTGCATGCACAAACAACAACTTTTAGTATTATTGTAATAGATTTCAATTACGAACTAATGGGTGGACTAAGGTGGCAGAACATCAGTTGCGAAAAATCTGGGTAGTGAAACATCTGTCATCCGTCGTGTTTATCGTCATAATATGGCTTTCGCCCTAATGGCTCCTTTGTTCCTGTCTCATTTACAGAGTAATTGTATATGTCCCCATCACTAAACGGTGGCAACGAAAACAAAGTATAATTATTCCATTCACTAATCACTGAAGCGAGAGGCAGCGCTTTGACCTGGGGAGTCATGATTTTAATTTTATTGCCATTTTCGACTTCTCCATTACCTCGTTTTTATGCACAGAATGGTCCGATTTCAAAAGTTGTCCCAAACCAAATTCCTCCTTCTTCCTTGTCACTTGTTTGTTGTGAAAACGCAAATAGTTTTTCAATCTACCTACCGAAAGCTGATCTATCATGGAATCACTGAAAAACTTAGAATTTTCGTCCGATGCGTCCGCCATCTTGATAAAACATTTACTACCCAGAGCCGATGTGTTCCGAATGTTCAACAATTATTAATTAAAGGGACGTAATTCACTTTTCGGAATGACTTATAGCTTCATTTTAGACAAATCAAACAATCCCGGGTAATTACAGTGAGAAATACTGTCTGGTAATTCTTCGCGGTACTGACAAAAAACATGCGCAACCTAACACAACATAGTTATAAGGTACAACTAAGTGTTTGCAGACAAGTATATGTACACACAATTTAATTCAAATTAACTTCTAGTAAATCATTAAATAATAGACAATTTTTTATGTGTGTGTATTAACCAACACGCTACAATAAATTTTGTTAAAATATTATAACATGTGTTAAAACCACTTTCAAGTAGGAAGTATATAAGCAAATTGCTGAAACATATCATAAATACAGTATGCAAAAGCGTTGTAGTTAGATGTTTCCTTGATATTTTGTGATAGAAATTGAGGATATGTGTATGAAATTGTAATTTAGCAATAAAGTATATACCCATGAATCTCTGTCAATGTTAATGTCGTATTTATGTGTACAATACAAAACATAATTTATTATTTATAACAACATGAAACATAAGAAATTGGACATAAATGATAACAGATGAAATGTAACTATACTTGTTATGATGACTTTTGCACAGTAATAATTTACAGTCACAATTTGAAGCTTTTTACACATTATTTTCTGAAATATTATAAAAAAATAACATATACAATAGAAACTATTGTACATTGTTTGACAGTAATAAAATGAGACCTACTGAACACATTACATTTTGTTGCAAACAGGAACATGATTTATACGCATCAAACTTAAGACGTTTGCCTGTAACTATCATCAAAAGTTATCTTAAGACAGTATATCCTTTTAATTACATTAAGCTGTGGCGTACTCTCTAACCGATGTCAATAATGAGATTATTTTACTGGAGTGTCGAGGTTTTTTTTGTCAAAAAATATTTTTACATTTATAGACCAATTCAGTCAAGATGGTCACATTTTGTTATTAATATCAATTGTGTGGAAAATATTTTCTTACTAAGTACATTTCAACTGTTTCAGACAGTTTTCATCAGCATGTTGTTGTCAAATGTTGTTATTCCGTTACAATAATCAAAATACTTTATCTGAAGAAGGGGGCGCCAATTCTGAATGATGGAGTCACTTATATGTAACTGATCTAAATACTCGACGCCTTACTGTATGGGTTTAGTCCCGATCGGCGCGAAAGCATTCATATGAGGAGGTTTTCCAGCTGATCTGTTTCTACCCAGACTGTTGTATGGGATCTTCCTTCTCTTATGATAGAGGATGTCCCCGAACGATCAATATGTCGCAGCGATGAACATCAAAAAGACACGATTTTTTAAAATGTTATGCCATGTTATGATTACATTATCACTTTTCTTAAGTTTCCTGGCAGGTATCATCTGTCAGACAGGAACTCTGTTGCATTATTAAATATGTTTAGTACACTTATCGTATTAATGTACCTTAAATAGTATCAGCCGCAATAGCTCAACCGGTAGAGCGTCGTGTGGTTCGGGAGGTCGGGGGTTCAAACCCCGGCCGGGTCAAACCAAAGTTTGTAGTAGTGGCTTCCCTCCTAACGCTCGGGGCTAAGGGGACAGCATTATGTCTGACTCGTCTGTGTCAGTATAATGGACCGGCCGGGTTCAGTTGCTGGTCACCTCATAAGTGCCCCTGTGCTATAATGATAGAAATGTCGCTGCACAGTATCGGCAGAAATGCCAGCAATCCCATAAATAGTTGATGCAGACTATTATCATTTCTACCATTAAAAATAGAAAACCTTAACAAAATATCAAAAATTTTCAAACATTTCACGTTTCTGTAGCATTAGTGTGGCCACAATAATGTTTCACATTTTTAGCAAAGAAACTGTTACATGTGAAACAAAACACTATGTCGAGGCAAAACATCATTTCTAACTCCAAGAATGTTAATAATAATAATGCAATACTTGGGTTGCTGTGCTAATCCACAGTTTTCAAGCCACAAACATAAAAGCGAATCACTAGCAGACCCCAAGGAGACAGTGTGCATGAACAGAATACTAACATCTTACATGCAAAATATAATTTTAAAACTATTTCTTCACATGAAGGAGTGTTCTTGAGTGGTGATAGGAATATAGCGGTTAGAAGCATTAGAGGTGTTATCAAATTGGACCTTATTTTACATTTATTATATGAAAACGAAAATTATGTGACGATTGCAGCATATAATTGTTAAGTAGAATGTTAAGGTCTTCATTTCAAACTGATGTTTTCCGACCTCTTTTATTTCCATATTTATAAAATGTTTTGTTATTTGGAGTGCCAACATTTAGGAACAATTATTAACAGTCAAGATTTAAAAATTCACAGTTAGCGTAACAATTTATTCCAAATAACGTCTCTTTAAAGGTCTAATTGTCTTTCCACCGGTCATTTTAAATTAACCAGCCTTAGATAAAAGTGAGATAAATAATTCAGTTTAAACTTCATATTATACGTCTCAATATAAGAAACTTTGACATAGAAATAGCTTAGATATTCAGATGAATCAAAACTAGACGAAGGGTTTCGGGTGCTTTGCATTTATGCAGATTTGGCCTCACTATGCAAAACGATCCTGTGGGCAACTGAAACACATTTCTAGACAAAATTGTGCTGTCAGTGGTCAGAATTTGAAACAAATACGCATATGTGGAGGCATGAAAAGGTATCTTCATGATATTACAAAGACAACGTAAGATTTAATCCAGGGCTCTATTGTCAGTGCAATATTCTGACACATTTTCATTAACAGATACGTTTTGTGCCGGTTGACACGAAAAGAATGTTTAAGCAATCACGGTTTGCCCATCCCATAGAGCATTTGCGCAGTTTACAAAGGATCTAGGGTTCTAGCCCCGGAAGTGTGAATGTCAACTGATGTCTACTGATTTATGAAGTTTCGGTAAATAAACGCGACTGAACTTATTTGCTGTCTCAAAGGAGACCTCACCCCTGGGCAGATATATTCACACCATGGCTATACCAGCCATGTGTGTGAGCTCTTACAAATATGGTTGCTAGTCGTAAAGATGCAGCACAATCGAGTGTAAACAGTGTTGCATGTAATCACTACATTAGCGTACAAATTGTGTGTGCAAACAAGCAACTGCATCAAATGATGCATTATCATGTAAAAACGGTATATTATATCAATAAAACAAATATTGCGATTGTCTTACAATCTGTGGTTACAACTGTTGGCAATAGTATTATTTTAATTATGGTAAGTAGCTGCATTACAGTTCTGAAAAAGATATTTAAAACCATACAACCTTGAAACCTTGAACATTAAGCCATGTATCTAATCTGTCCAGGAGCCCATGAAGCATATGATACTAATAATGTAGTAACGATTCATTATTTTAAATTAAAAAAAAGACATTTGTACATGTGGCTCAGTGTTTTAACAAAATTAGTTAACTTTAAATATATTTCAATAAGCGATAAATAGAAGGATATACGAAAAGAAAGTCGAATCGTATCATTAGTCTTCATAAAGTATTTTTTCTAAAAAAGATCGCTGTAACAGTTTAATTAGAAGATAATTTATTTGCATTAATATAAACAAAAAACCATTCATATAATCATACATTTATGTTGTAAATAAAATCGGTTGTTACAACTTAGTATAACAGTGTTGTTCTCTTGCGTCATTCATTATCATTTTTTTCGGAGACGTAGTCATGAAAAAAGGCTGCTGCGTGCACTGAAAAAAAAAGTTTATAAATACTCGTCTATCATTGATTTCGATTATTAAGCAAATGTGATACAAAGAGCGTGCATACGCTGCATAGACAGACAACATTGATCAGAGAAATCTCAGGCTGTGGACACATACGTAGCATAGGTAGAGACAACATTGATCTGAGAAGTCTCAGGCTGTGGACACATACGTAGCATAGGTAGAGACAACATTGATCTGAGAAGTCTCAGGCTGTGGACACATACGTAGCATAGGTAGAGACAACATTGATCTGAGAAGTCTCAGGCTGTGGACACATACGTAGCATAGGTAGAGACAACATTGATCTGAGAAGTCTCAGGCTGTGGACACATACGTAGCATAGGTAGAGACAACATTGATGAGAAGTCTCAGGCTGTGGACACATACGTAGCATAGTAGAGACAACATTGATGAGAAGTCTCAGGCTGGACACATACGTAGCATAGATAGAGACAACATTGATCAGAAAGTCTCAGGTGGACACACGTGCATAGACAGAGACAACATTGATCTGAGAAGTCTCAGGCTGTGGACACATACGTAGCATAGATAGAGACAACATTGATCTGAGAAGTCTCAGGCTGTGGACACATACGTAGCATAGATAGAGACAACATTGATCTGAGAAG